>OY294067.1:197988600-198494823 GCA_958510875.1 Endomychus coccineus | reverse complement strand
ACTGACAAAACTGACAAAATTTCTGAGCCACATAAACAGGATTCACGAAAAAATCAAGTTCACAATGGAGATCGAGAAGGACAACCAACTACCTTCCTAGACGTTCTTGTGAGCAAGACAAACGGCAGAATAGGACACACCATATACAGGAAGCCAACACACACGAATCGTTACTTGAACGCCCAGTCACATCACCATCCAGCACAACTCCAATCCGTAATAAAAACACTCATAACCAGATCAGACCGACTAACCGACAATGACCACAAACAACAGAAATGCAGACAATACAAACCACGCTACAACAAAACGGGTTCTCAAAAGACAATATCAGACGAGCACTAAGACCACGACGCCAGACAGATCGAACCACAGAAGAAGAAAAAGGAGAACCTGTCGCCAAAGCCCATCTGCCATACGTCAAAGGTACTACAGAGAAGATCAGCAGAATTCTCAAAAAACACAACATTGAGACAAGTTTCAAAACGACAAGAAAGATTGGTCAAGTACTGCCTAACGCTAAGTCCAAAATAAATCTGGAAACACAAGGGGTCTACGAAATACCATGCAAAGATTGCGAGGAAGCTACATAGGACAAACTAACAGAAGAATCAACATTCGACGTGAAGAACACCGCAATGCAGTCGCAAAGCAAGAAACAACATCATCACTTGCGAACATGTGAGAAAAACTTCACATGAAATCGATTTTGACAACACCCGAGTCCTAGCCAGCCTGAACACAAAAGAAAACGCATCATAAGAGAAGCTATCGAAATCGAGAAGCGACCTTCAAATCTCAATACAAGAGATGATACACAGAGATTACCAACTGCTTGGAAACCAGCCCTTCAACCACCCAGGACAACAGTCAACCAGACTAATTCAACGGACCGGCAAACTCGCTCGAACGCAACGAACCGACAAAATCGCTCGAACGCAACAGACCAACAAACTCAATCAGATGCATCAAACCGGCAAAATCATCCAGATGTAACAAGGATACATAAAACACCAACAGGATCAACGGAGATCAGTTTCAAGTTAACTCGAAGCAGAGCAGCAGCCCTGAAGAGAAGACCTGAAGATGGCACATGAGATTGTGCCGAAACGTCGTCATATCAACGGTTTCTATCGAAACAATCTACGACAACGCGGAGTATATCCCGGCAACCCAATACAGCATACAACGCCCGCGGAAACCTGAAGCAGAACATATATATATATATATATATATATATTATATATATATATATATATATATATATATATATATATATATATATATATATATATATATATATTTGTATGTTTTCTTGGTATATTGGTTCATTATTTGTAATATAGTGAAACCTTATGACCTACATATATGTCATAAGAGCTATTTAAATCAGAAAAGTCTCTTTACAAAATTGAAAAGCAGCGTACCTTTCAAAAAAATAACCCATACTGTTTATTCCATCCCTTGCAAAGATTGCGAAAAGGTATATATTGGCCAATCTTCACAATACCTAGAAAAAAGATTAAATGGCCACAAATATACCAAAAATTCATCAACTGCACTCAATAAACATGTGAAAGACACTAACCATACTTTCGACTACAACAATACAAAAATTTTAAATATCGAAACAAACGACAACAAACGTTTAATATTAGAATCTATTCAAATTAAAAAGAACAATAGTGTAAATGACAAAATAGATTCCAATCTTTCGAAACTTTACAATAATCTAATTCAAACTTAACAAAATTTTATTAATTTAAAGTGCCACTTTCCATTTGTCTATTTAAAATTCAACCTAAAAAAGATGAAGTATTATTTAACTATGACACTATGGAGTAACAATTTTGCGGTTAAATTCCATAGAATTATCTTAAACTGGAATAGTTGATTATGATAGATCTGAAATGCTCATCATAGAATAACTAATTCATACAATAATTCATAGATATTTATAATTGTACAATCTTAAAATGTCTTGTATTTAATCAAATTCAATCTATTTCAAATTGTAATTAGCCATACATTACTCTCTCACACACAACCGATCCAATGTTTTCTGCAGTTTTAATTGGATCTTAAAACACATGTCGGCTGCAGACGCATTTCATTATTCGAAATCATCTATTCTTTTCTAAATTACATAGAAACACTAATTCAATTAACAATTTTGATAAAGGCAATAAACATTGTCGAAACGTCAAAACAGAATTTTTATTCCATTATCAGTATATATATGAACCAATATACCAAGAAAACATACAAATATTACAAATGGTTCAAGAATATCAACAAAAGAATATACATATATATATATATATATATATATATATATATAAATATATATATATATATATATATATATATATATATATATATATATATATATATATATATATATATATATATATATATATATATATATATATATATAGTAAGTTGTGGGTTCTCTTAGGTTTTTCAGCAATTTTAAATGAATTATCTCAATGAAACAATCTTTTCATTCGACGCGTTTCGGCTTTCGCCTTCTTCAGGAATTTATTCATTGTTTACATTATGAAGTGAGTTGATTTTACGGAAGCACACACTCATCATGGCTTTGAAATTCAGACTCAGTCTGATATATATATATATATATATATATATATATATATATATATATATATATATATATATATATATATATATAACAAGTTTGAAGTTTCTTTGCCTAATTGGCCACTATCGTGTATGTAACTTAAGAGATATAGAATTAAATTTTCTGAATTATGAAGATAACTTAGATAATTTAACATAGGATTATAAAGATGAATAAACGTAAAAGATTGAACCATAGGCGGGATTCGAACCCACATTTCTGGATTTCTAGTCCAGGGTGTTTACCAATTACACCACTTCGGTCCTGTTAGATTTTTATATTTTTGTAAATATAAACCTCTGAAAGGATAGTAGATCATTGATGAACACAATGCGATTCGATGCCCTACCATAGATCAACTATTCACGCACATTCATCTGAAGTTCAGTCGTTTTTTGAAGTAAGGATTGTAGGTTAGTACTGCTATGGTTGGCAATTACTTGACAGTTCTTATTCAAATGACAGCATCCCGGTTCTTATATATTTCAATAGAACTGACTGAGAATTGTTCTGGTTAATTATAAACAAGTTCAAAGTTTCGTTGCCTAATTGGCCACTATCGTGTATGTAACTTAAGAGATATAGAATTAAATTTTCTGAATTATGAAGATAACTTAGATAATTTAACATAGGATTATAAAGATGAATAAACGTAAAAGATTGAACCATAGGCTGTCATTTGAATAAGAACTGTCAAGTAACTGCCAACCATGGCAGTACTAACCTACAATCCGTACTTCAAAAAACAACTGAACTTCAGATGAATGAGCGTGAATAGTTGATCTATGGTAGGGCATCGAATCGCATTGTGTTCATCAATGATCTACTATCCTTTCAGAGGTTCATATTTACAAAAATATAAAAATCTAACAGGACCGAAGTGGTGTAATTGGTAAACACCCTGGACTAGAAATCCAGAAATGTGTATTCGAATCCCGCCCATGGTTCAATCTTTTACGTTTATTCATCTTTATAATCCTATGTTAAATTATCTAAGTTATCTTCATAATTCAGAAAATTTAATTCTATATCTCCTAAGTTATATATATATATATATATATAAACAAGTTTAAAGTTTCTTTGCCTAATTGGCCACTATCGTGTATGTAACTTAAGAGATATAGAATTAAATTTTCTGAATTATGAAGATAACTTAGATAATTTAACATAGGATTATAAAGATGAATAAACGTACCATAGGCGGGATTCGAACCCACATTTCTGGATTTCTAGTCCAGGGTGTTTACCAATTACACCACTTCGGTCCTGTTAGATTTTTATATTTTTGTAAATATAAACCTCTGAAAGGATAGTAGATCATTGATGAACACAATGCGATTCGATGCCCTACCATAGATCAACTATTCACGCACATTCATCTGAAGTTCAGTCGTTTTTTGAAGTAAGGATTGTGGGTTAGTACTGCTATGGTTGGCAGTTACTTGACAGTTCTCATTCAAATGACAGCATCCCGGTTCTTATATATTTCAATAGAACTGACTGAGAATTGTTCTGGTTAATTATAAACAAGTTTAAAGTTTCTTTGCCTAATTGGCCACTATCGTGTATGTAACTTAAGAGATATAGAATTAAATTTTCTGAATTATGAAGATAACTTAGATAATTTAACATAGGATTATAAAGATGAATAAACGTAAAAGATTGAACCATAGGCGGGATTCGAACCCACATTTCTGGATTTCTAGTCCAGGGTGTTTACCAATTACACCACTTCGGTCCTGTTAGATTTTTATATTTTTGTAAATATAAACCTCTGAAAGGATAGTAGATCATTGATGAACACAATGCGATTCGATGCCCTACCATAGATCAACTATTCACGCACATTCATCTGAAGTTCAGTCGTTTTTTGAAGTAAGGATTGTAGGTTAGTACTGCTATGGTTGGCAGTTACTTGACAGTTACTTGACAGTTCTTATTCAAATGATAGCATCCCGGTTCTTATATATTTCAATAGAACTGACTGAGAATTGTTCTGGTTAATTATAAACAAGTTTAAAGTTTCTTTGCCTTGGACTAGAAATCCAGAAATGTGGGTTCGAATCCCGCCTATGGTTCAATCTTTTACGTTTATTCATCTTTATAATCTTATGTTAAATTATCTAAGTTATCTTCATAATTCAGAAAATTTAATTCTATATCTCTTAAGTTACATACACGATAGTGGCCAATTAGGCAAAGAAACTTTAAACTTGTTTATAATTAACCAGAACAATTCTCAGTCAGTTCTATTGAAATATATAAGAACCGGGATGCTGTCATTTGAATAAGAACTGTCAAGTAACTGCCAACCATAGCAGTACTAACCTACAATCCTTACTTCAAAAAAACGACTGAACTTCAGATGAATGTGCGTGAATAGTTGATCTATGGTAGGGCATCGAATCGCATTGTGTTCATCAATGATCTACTATCCTTTCAGAGGTTTATATTTACAAAAATATAAAAATCTAACAGGACCGAAGTGGTGTAATTGGTAAACACCCTGGACTAGGAATCCAGAAATGTGGGTTCGAATCCCGCCTATGGTTCAATCTTTTACGTTTATTCATCTTTATAATCCTATGTTAAATTATCTAAGTTATCTTCATAATTCAGAAAATTTAATTCTATATCTCTTAAGTTACATGCACGATAGTGGCCAATTAGGCAAAGAAACTTTAAACTTGTTTATAATTAACCAGAACAATTCTCAGTCAGTTCTATTGAAATATATAAGAACCGGGATGCTGTCATTTGAACAAGAACTGTCAAGTAACTGCCAACCATAGCAGTACTAACCTACAATCCTTACTTCAAAAAACGACTGAACTTCAGATGAATGTGCGTGAATAGTTGATCTATGGTAGGGCATCGAATCGCATTGTGTTCATCAATGATCTACTATCCTTTCAGAGGTTTATATTTACAAAAATATAAAAATCTAACAGGACCGAAGTGGTGTAATTGGTAAACACCCTGGACTAGAAATCCAGAAATGTGGGTTCGAATCCCGCCTATGGTTTAATCTATTACGTTTATTCATCTTTATAATCCTATGTTAAATTATCTAAGTTATCTTCATAATTCAGAAAATTTAATTCTATATCTCTTAAGTTATATATGTTTCTTCTTAGGTTATATATATATATATATATATATATATATATATATATATATATATATATATATATATATATATATATATATATATCTATATATATATATATATGGGTGATTCTTTCTGAAATCGGCCACCCCATGCTGCCCATTTTTTCTTATGCGTTTGAATAAATGAAAATGTACATCCGTGAAGCTTGGACGGTCTACTTTCGCATACTACTTGGCCTTTTTGAATTCAGCGCGTTCCAGCGATGGGAGGCATGAAACAAGGGAGGAACATCCATTAAAAAATTCATAAAAAGCTCAATATAAATTGCAGACTATGGTATTGAAATTTTTCGACTGATTAGTTTTATTTTTGAAGGAAATATAAACAATTTTCATTCAAAATTTTTTTTGATATATTGCTTCCTTTTGATGTTATTCTCAATTGAAAAAAAATCAATTTCTACACCTTCCGATATCGATTCTCGGCTTATATTGCAAGATTATAAAAAAATCATAAGAACAAAAAGTTCTTATTTTTTCATGTAGAAAACGATTATATGTCGAATCTGAAAAATAAAATCAAAATTGCATTTTCATTTTGCCCATCAAAATGATTAGAATATGAATCTAAATTTCTTGGAATTTTTTTATCGATAAAAAATTGAAGTTCTCGTCTTAAGAAAGATATATGGGAGCAGTAGCGGATCCAGGGGGAGTCACGGGGGTTATGACCCCCCCAAATGATGGACAAAAAAAATTTTTTTAGGAGAATAAACTGATATGGTAAACGACAAAAAAGTGTAAAGTCAGCACTACATCTGTAACTACATCTGTGAGCCAATTTATTTTGATTATAACAAGGATTTTAATTCAAACAATATCGTATGTGATTAAGACAAGCTTTTGTCAATTTTAATGTATGCATGTCTGAGAGTGACCCCCCTCCAAAACAAAAGTCTGGATCCGCGCTTGTATGGGGGGTGGAGGGAACCCGAAGCTGTTATTCTACACTTGTATGCATCTAAATTTGATATATTATTCTTCCTGTCGAAAATAATTCTTGCAATATAAATTAATCATTTTGTTTTAAAATAGGTTCAAATATCGCTTCATCATTGTCAAATTTCGCGCCTCCAATCGAGCTATATTTTTCCAATAATTTCTCAATTTGCCATTTTGATTCGTGCTTCAATTTTGACAAATATTAAAATCAAGCTCAGCAATTCACAACATTTCTAATTTTAGCGTTTTTTTAGATAACATTTTCAAATTTCGCGCTTTTTCAAATGAAAATTTCAAATTTCGCGCTATTTTTAGTTACAATTTTCGAATGAAAATGAAATTTAACATTGTTAAGGTCATGAACAATGCAGGCGCTTCTTTTCTATGCTCAAAGATGAATAAAAGTTATCTCAACTGTTTTTTCATATTTTTTAGTCTTGCTTCAATCAAAGTTAAAATAGTGTATCATTGTCATTTTGTAAACAATCAAAAGTCAATCAAGAGTTGTTATTAAAATGAATGAGGAAGTAAGTAGAATTGCGTAAACAATCATTTCTTAATGTATTGGAAATATTTTCAAAATAATTACATTGGAAACATGAGATTACTGCTATATTTTTCCAAATGTAAAGATTCATGAAAATATTTTTGTTTTACCTACAGTTGTAGAGACCCCACCCATTTTTAAAAATTTTATAGAACAAAAATAGAGCCTCTTGATATTTTTTTGTTACTTTTGAATTCAAAATACCAACATCAACTGGGTCAAAAATTAGTACAAATTTGCATTTTCATTGAAATTTCACGAAAATCCCATCAAGATAACGTTACCAAAATTGTAATTTTTGTATTTAGTCTGTGAAGTAAGCATTTTTATCATCTGATACGCTTGGAATAAGAACAATATTGTTTGTTTTGATGCCTTTCAGAGTCTTCTGACTTCCTTCTGATTGAATCAAATGAATGCCAAAACGTTTTAATAAAAATTACCACATTTAGGAAAAAATGCGATACATTAGCAGTATCATATCTATGTTTAGTAAATAGTTGGTCCTCGCTGGCCGTGCGGTCTAGGGGTTTAGTTGTATGTCGAAGGTACTGCGTTCAATTCCCGGGGCGGTGATCAATTTTCTTTCGTTTTTTTTAATATTCCGTATCATTGAGAGCTAACCGTATACCTTCATTGTGATTATAAAAGACTGATTAACTTCTCTGAAAACATTTTTTGATATTTTATAATACGACGAATAATTCCATAATTGTAATTTCCCATAGTACATTCCGATATGATTTGGAATATTTATTTTTTATTTTAAATTTGCTTTTGGATTTCATCCAAATAAATTGCATTCTATTGAGTGCATATGCTTTAGGCTTGTCTACTTTAGTTTGCGTGATTTAAAATGATATGCTAACAAATGAGTATAACCCATTTCCATAATTTGTATGTTGTTTTGTTATAATATTTCCTTAAAATAATCTAGTTCAAATTCGAAAGTTAGGAGAGTCCCGTAATTCATCTCGGTATTTCAGTTGATGTATGGAATTTATAAAAGGAAAAAAGAATTGTTCTCCAAAGAAATATGAAATTAGAAATATAAAAAAAAATTAACTATAAACTATTATACATTTTTGTTTAGAAAAAGTGAGTCATATGGTGTGTTAGACAAAATCAAACTATGTATCGTTAGCGCTCGATAGCTCAGTGGTCTAGTCGTCAAGGTGCTGATCCAAAAGTCTTGAGATCAATTACTGGTCAGGAAAAAAAATCTTTTTTTTTTCAAAACCAAAAATAAGCAGTGAATTAAATTTTATTCTGAGTCCAAAATCGTGTATAAAACACTTGTTTTCGTTGTAGAAAACATCTCGCCTTTATTTTATGTAAGAAAATGTTGTTTGCTATATAAAATTGGAGATTGAAAGGCGGTGTTTCAGACGCTGAGTAAAAAAATGTATTGATTCATCACTTTTGATTCTCGATGTTGAAAAAAGAGATTATTTCAATTAAAACACACACAAATTATGAAATTCAGTTATGTTGAAATTTGCTTTGTTCCAATAAATATTAAAATAGGCATACAAACCAACTAACTACTTGCTTTCATTGACATTCAGTTAGCTATTGGTATCAATTTGAGATGAAAAAAAAATTCCTGATCAAATCGCAATGTATGCTAAGGTATTTTGACACTCTAATTCATATATTACAAATGACTCGAATTGTCTGTTATCTGATTCCGAACTGAGTTGGCTCTTACACAAAATTGTAAATTGATACTCCTTTTTAAAATGTTATGGGTTCTCGAATAATTCACTACTTATATTCTCATTGAATGCATATCATATTTAGGTTTATTAACTGGATTATGGCTCGACATCAACAAAATAAAAGAGGAAAGGAAAAAAATTTCGTTTCCGCAAAAATCAGAAAAGATCGATGTGTGAATCCATTCCAAATTAGATCTCACGTTGGACGCTATTTACGACCATTGAGTAAAAATTTAGGGAGGAAATTTGAGACGTTACCTATTAATTCAGTTATTTGTGATAAATGTAGAAAAATGAGTTATAAATCAAATTTTGAGGAAATCAATACATTGTTTGATTCGGTTGATAATGAATCGATGATGGGTGATGATCGTTTCGAAATTCCCAGTTCCTCTGTAAACACAAATGACCAACCATCTGTTTCCTCGCAATTTCAATATTCTGATAATGGTGATCAAACAAGTTAGGACAGAGATAATGTGAAAAATGATCTGGATGGAATTCTGAATGGGCTCAAATCTAAATTTTCATCATTGGAGAAAAATGATCCTTTGAAAATCAAGATTCTCACAATACTCTCAAACAGTTGGAGTGTAGGGAATTCAATACATCTAGATATTTGGCTTTCAAAGCTAAAGCACTCAAAGCTGATAAAGGATTATTAGGCGATCGAATTCTGAAACATGGAAAGAAAATTCAGCCATCTGATGTAACATATGTTACTGATTTCTTTCTAAATGATGTTAACAGCAGGGTTATGCCTTCTGTAAAAGATTTCGTGACATTAAAAACAGAAGACGGAAATATTAAAATTCAAAAAAGGTTATTGCTATCACCTTTAAAAGATTTGTACACTCTTTATAAAAATGGAGTTACTAAACATGTGAGTTTCAGCACTTTTGCAAAATTGCGACCGAAAGCTTGTGTATCACCTGGTCAAAGTGGTGGTCATTCAGTTTGTGTATGTACTATACATCAGAATATCAAACTCATGATAGAGTTAATTGATTTGAAAAGTCTATCAAACGGTGAATTGGAAAATTACAAAGATTGTATAGCCAAAATTATCTGTGAAGAACCAACCGAAAATTGTCATTTGAACCTATGTAATAACTGTTCTGATTTGTCCAATTTCAAAAATTATTTAAGTAACATCTTTGAGAAACAACAAGTTGAACAAGTCGATTATTGCTATTGGACTGGTACTGACAGATCGACACTTCAAAATTGCTCTTCTTCCGATAATGATTTTATTGATGAATTCATAAATAAACTAAAAGTTTTAAAGCCACATTCCTATATTGTGAAACGGCAAACACAGTTTATAAAAAAAAAGAAGTGTGAATTATCAAGCTATGAAGTTCTTGTCACTTTTGATTGAACTACGCTTACAAAGTGCAAGACGCCTCACAGGCTTTCCACTATAACAACAACCAATGCACTGTGTTTTCAGTTGTTTATTATTATAATCATAATTCATCAATCAAACATAAATCTGCGATATTCATATCTGATAGCTTGAAACATAATACTGCTTCAGTCTACACAATTCAAGAAAAAGTGATACCCATTATCAAAAAAGAAGTTCCTGCTGTTGAAAGAATAGTGTACATAACCGATGGTGCCAAACAGCACTTCAAAAATCGGTTCCAGATGGCAAATCTTATGGCCCACGAAGAAGATTTCAAATTGACAGCTGAATGGCATTTCACTCCCACTGCTCATGGGAAAAGCGCTTGCGATGGGTTAGGCGCAGCTTTCAAAAGGGAGGCATATAGAGCCAGTTTAACAGCGAAGCCAATGAATGCGATTCTCAACGTAGATGGTCTTTACAAATGGGCCAAGACGTATTTTGAAGACGTGCAAGTTTTATATTATAGTAAATCTGAACATACGAGAATGGAAAGGAAACTTATTTGCAGGTTTGGAAAAGCTTCACTCGTTCAAGGGATTTCGACCAATCATTCATTTGTGGTAACAGGTGAAAATACTCTTGAAATGAAAGAACACCCTTTGAAAGAGAGTGGGAAAATTATCAGATTGTAAAATAAATTTCGTTTTGTTAACAAATAAATTGATACACATTATGTACTTTCTACGTATTGTAGTTTTTTTCACTTCTTTATTATTATTATTATTATTATTAATAAAAAGCAGAATCACAGCTTCAGGTTCCCTCCACCTCCCATATATCTTATTGTATCATTATCACGACTTAAGACGAGAGCTTACATTTTTTTATGAATTTAGATTCATATTCTAATCATTTTGATGGGCAAAATGAAAAAGCAATTTTGATTTTTTTTTTAGATTCTACATATAATCGTTTTCTACATGAAAAAATAAGAACTTTTTGTACTTATGATTTTCTTATAATCTTGCAATATAAGCCGAGAATCAATATCTGAAGGTGTAAAAATTGATTTTTTTTCAATTGAGAATAACATCAAAACGAAGCAATATATCAAAAAAATTTTTGGATGAAAATTGTTTATATTCCCTTCAAAAATAAAACTAAGCAGTCGAAAAATTTCAATACCTTAGTCTGCAATTTAGATTGAGCTTTTTATGAATTTTTTAATGGATGTTCCTCCCTTGTTTCATGCCTCCCATCGCTGGAACGCGCTGAATTCAAAAAAGCCAAGTAGTATCCGAAAGTAGACCGTCCAAGCTTCACGGATGTACATTTTTATTTATTCAAACGCATAAAAAAAATGGGCAGCATGGGGTGGCCGATTTCAGAAAGAATCACCCATATATATATATATATATATATATATATATATATATATATATATATATATATATATATATATATATATATGTAGAACTGGATTCTCGGGTATTGATCCGCGTTGTGTGGTTTCGGTCCTCAAAAGGACCAAGTTCACATATATATATATATATATATATATATATATGTATATAACAATGTCACTCATAATTAAATATGAATATTTTTTTTCAGAATTTTCTATCAAAAAAGAAAATACCGAAATTATTACTATTAAGATTATTTTTCAATTCGTCAATAATAAGAATCATGTTTATCATTAGTTTATTGATTATTTTTCATTTTTTCAATCAAATAGTACCTTAAAAAAAACATTATCGTTGAAAGAAAAGAAGGTAATATTATTTTGATTATTATGAAAATTATCAATGATAAATATCAAATTCATTATTAGTACAGTCATTTTATGGATTGGTCGTACTTTTTTTCCGATTCAAGGTTTGAAAATACAGAAAGTTATGACATTTTCCTTAGATTACGAAAATAATAGTGACTGAAAACCTTCAATGGAAGAAAATGTCTTAATTCATATATATATATATATATATATATATATATATATATATATATATATATATATATTTACTGACAATTTATTTGTTTGAACCAATCTTCTAATATTTCAAATTTTGGATAATTAATTGGGTTTTAGGTTCAGTATTCAATGAAAAATTACTTTGTTAACGTTTCGGTGGTAGATCTCCACCTTTTTTCAAAACTTTAATATATAAAACTAAAATCGAAAATGTTACATTAGTGAAATGGTTGAGTAGTTAAAATTGAGGTAGTTACCTTAAAATTTCATTCTGTGTTGGTATATTGATTTGTTAAAATACTACATTTTTATTTGTAAGCTTTTCCCTAGATTTCCAATTAGGAGATATTCTGCACATCATTCTAGATTTGTACTTTTATATTGTAGTTATTTGAAATTTTATCACGTTCAATCTACTAAGGCACATAAATGAATGAAATCAGTTGTGGAAATTAATCATATGCTAGAAACAGGTGACCTAACTGTGTCAGTTATCTTCTTTTTGTGGTGGAAGTTTGAAATATAGTGTGTTATCGATAATTGTATGTTGCTTGATCCTTTATTGGTTAGATGTCGTGATTGAGTTGTTGTTCAACAATTGATGAGAGGGTTTGATTTAGGACGAAAATTTATTATTATAAGATTGGTAGATATATATTGTTTGAATTTGAAATTTCTGTTTTGTCATTTACCACATTATTTATATTTTTTTGAATGTTTATCATTTCTAAAATTTCCCTTGATTTTTTGTTTTTTTCAAAACCTATTATTTGGACATTTTCAAAGTCAAATTCCTGTTTTTCTGTTTGTGTGTGTTTATTTAATGCTGTCTTCAAGAAAGAATCAAAGCCCACAAATACACAAAACAAGCTAAAACAGCATTAAATAAACACACACAAACAGAAAAACATGAATTTGACTTTGAAAATGTCCAAATAATAGGTTTTGAAAAAAACAAAAAATCAAGGGAAATTTTAGAAATGATAAACATTCAAAAAAATATAAATAATGTGGTAAATGACAAAACAGAAATTTCAAATTTAAACAATATATATCTACCAATCTTATAATAATGAATTTTCGTCCTAAATCAAACCCTCTCATCAATTGTTGAACAACAACTCAATCACGACATCTAACCAATAAAGGATCAAGCAACATACAATTATCGATAACACACTATATTTCAAACTTCCACCACAAAAAGAAGATAACTGACACAGTTAGGTCACCTGTTTCTAGCATATGATTAATTTCCACAACAGATTTCATTCATTTATGTGCCTTAGTAGATTGAACGTGATAAAATTTCAAATAACTACAATATAAAAGTACAAATCTAGAATGATGTGCAGAATATCTCCTAATTGGAAATCTAGGGAAAAGCTTACAAATAAAAATGTAGTATTTTAACAAATCAATATACCAACACAGAATGAAATTTTAAGGTAACTACCTCCATTTTAACTACTCAACCATTTCACTAATGTAACATTTTCGATTTTAGTTTTATATATTAAAGTTTTGAAAAAGGTGGAGATCTACCACCGAAACGTTAACAAAGTAATTTTTCATTGAATACTGAACCTAAAACCCAATTAATTATCCAAAATTTGAAATATATATATATATATATATATATATATATATATATATATATATATATATATATATATATATATATATATATATATATATATATATATATATATATATATATATATATATATACGATTTTCCGTGTTTTTCACTCAAACGATTTTTTAATCAAATATATCAAAAAAATAATTGTTTACACGGAATACACAACAGCTCAGCTGTAAATATTTTATAATAACGTTTAACGTATACAATAACAGAGCACATGTGGCGTTATTTTGGGCATCAAACTGACGAAAACAATTGGATTTCGTGACAAAATTACCTAAAAAAACGTTTTCCGAACCCTTAAGAACATGAGAATTTATCTGTCACATGCCATAATAAAAAAAAAAAAGTTTTCATTCCCCGAATGTACGTTTTCAATGACTTCTCACGACAAAATGAACTGAAAAATCGTCATCAGAGCTCTATAAAACCTAAAAATCGACATATCTTACACTGAGATTGGAAAAAAGAATAAAAATTTTCCTAACCCAGAAAACTAGGGCGAATACTGGAGAATTCTCAATTATAATCATTCACAGTAACGATATATACCCCAATATAAAATTATCATACCATTTACCAGCCAAATGCAATTTTTTCTCATATACAGGATGTCCTCGAACTGCGTGGCAAAATTAAAGCCGAAGATTCTTTGATTCGAAAAAAAGTTGACGAGCCTTTTTACTTCTGCCTCAAGTGTCTTGTTTACCCGGTAGAGGGCTTCAAAATTGCAAAAATAATTTTATTTTTTTGGTATAACTTGAGAACGTGATGAAGAACTGTTACAATATTTAGCAGGTGAGTTACTGTCAATAATGGCCATTTTTGAGAGTGGAGCACAGAGCCTTACATACTATAGAAATGGCTCAAACTTGAGGATGTAACGGGAAAAGTGTCCAGAACTTTTTTGTGGTCAATGTAATTCTTATGTAGATAGCTTATCTAATTTGAAAACTTTTCTTACTCTTAGAAAATTTTGATAAAATCAACGGATTGGCTTGAAAAAATTAATTTTCGAGTCTCTGCAATTTTGGCTTACTAATTTTACTTGATTAAAATACCTTAGTTGCCTTTGCTTTCCTAATGTCATTTTGGCAATTAAAGAATTTACTCTCAAAACTGTCAGTTTTTACTTTGCTTTCCGTGAAAATTTCATATAATTATGACTCAAAATTTCACTAACACTGAAATGGTTGACATATTATTGATTTATGGACTTTGTCGTTGCAATGGCCGGAGAAGGGAAAGATATCCGCATCGCAGAATTCCGAATCGGCAAACCTTCGCGAAACTGGCAAATTTGAAGCAAATCGCAGAGAAACTGGACGCAGACGGACAGGAAGGACGGTAGAGCTCGAAGAAGCGATACTGGAAGCGGTTGAAAATGAACCTGGGATAAGCACACTACGTTTATGACTTCGTATTGGAGCCTCAAAATCATTAGTTCATAATGTACTGAAAGAAGAACTGTTGTATCCATATCATATTAAAACAGTTCAAGACTTATTGCCCATGGATCCAGGTCATCGGCTAGATTTCTGTCGGCTTATTGTCCAAAGACAAAACGCAAACCAAAATTTTTGTAGAAGAATTCTGTTCACGGACGAAGATACTTTCACGAGATGTGGTCTTTTCAACCTCCATAATGAACATTCCTATGCTGATGAAAATCCTCATGAAACGGAAGTTAGATATTTTCAGAGTCAAAGTAAAATCAATGTTTGGGTTGGAATTGTGGATAACTTTATTATTGGCCCTACCGTTATACCCGATCGATTGAACGGGGAGAACTACTTGAACTTTTTGGAACAAAGGCTACTTGAACTGTTGGAAGACTTGCCCTTACACATTCGTCGTGGCCTGGTTTATCCATGATGGTGCACCTCCTCATTTCACATTAGCTGTGAGGCGACATTTGAATGCGGAATATCCAGATCGCTGGATAGGTAGAGGACACGATGCACCAGTGAACTGGCCGGCCCGCTCCCCTGATTTGACGCCCTGCGGCTTCTTTCTATGGAGCGCTTTGAAGTCGAAAGTTTATGCAGCTCCAGTGAACACACGAGAGGAATTGTTGCAACGAATTAATCATGAAGCAGATTTATTGAAGAATGATCCTGAAGTACTAGCCAGAGTTCAATCCAATTTCTTGAAACGAATTAATTTGTGTATTCAGGAAAATGGGCAAGATTTTGAACAATTGATGCCTTAGCGATTTCCCAAAAAGTTTTGTTGTTTCTTTTAATTTGGCATTTGTTTTTCCTAAATAATCACATCGTTTCCCCATTTGTATAGTTTTTATTATTCGTGTTTTACCGAGAAATTTTGAGCCATAATTTTATAAAATTTTCAGTTTTGAGAATAAATTCTCCAAATACCAAAATGACATTAGAAAAGCAAAGGCAACTAAGGTATTTTAATCAAGTAAAATTAGTAAGACAAAATTGCAGAGACTCGAAAATTATTTTTTTCAAGCTAATCCGTTGATTTTATCAAAATTTTCTAAGAGTAAGAAAAGTTTTCAAATCAGATATGCTATCTACGTAAAAAATATAGAGTGAATTACATCAACCACAA
This sequence comes from Endomychus coccineus, assembly GCA_958510875.1. Classification (NCBI taxonomy): domain Eukaryota; kingdom Metazoa; phylum Arthropoda; class Insecta; order Coleoptera; family Endomychidae; genus Endomychus; species Endomychus coccineus. The sequence continues at coordinate 198,478,248 of OY294067.1, read as the reverse complement.
AAAAGTTCTGGACACTTTTCCCGTTGCATCTTCAAGTTTGAGCCATATCTATGGTCTCTAAGGCTCTATGTTCCACTTTCGAGAACGGCTATTGTTGACAGTAACTCACCTGCCAAATATTGTAGAAGTCCTCCATCACGTTCTCAAGTTATACCGACAAAGCAAAATTATTTTTGTAACTTTGAAGCCCTCTACCGGCTAAACAAGACACTTGAGGCAAAAGTAAAAATGCTGATCAAATTTTTTTCGAATCAAAGAATCTTCGGTTCTATTTTAGCCACGTAGTTCGAGGACAGCCTGTATAGTTCTTATTCAAAAATATTTTGTTTTCCCATCCAACGCTTCGAAAATTCGATGAAAATTGAATTCAAAATACTCAATTCCTATGTAAAATTTAATGCTGAACAACTTTTGTTGGAAACTTTTCCTTCTAATATGCTTATTTTCGAAGATATAAGTGTTCTTTCCCGGAAAAACACGGAAAATCGTATATATATATATGAGTTAAGACATTTTCCTCCATTGGAGGTTTTCAGCCACTATTTTTTTCGTAATCTACGGAAAATTTCCTAACTTTCTGTATTTTCAAACCTTAAGTCGGAAAAAAACGTACCAAATCTCAAAAAAATCCATATTACATTGATAACATTTAATTTTTTTTATCTAAACAATACATTCAAAACAAACAAAATCAAAAGTTTGAATGTTTTCGTGAAATCTGCCTTACCGACTCTCAGATTCCGAGCGCGTTTGTATTTTTTTTTGCTTCGTTTTCTTTTTTCTAACTCACGATATAATTTCTTTACAGATATGTGGGAAATCGACGATTTTGGGTTAGATAGCCAAAAGCCTCTTCTATAAGAATTTTTTTGATTTTTTCGATTAGGATCAAGACTGGGCTCACTGTGGACCCAAACCTACATCAAAAGATATCTCAATTTCCACTATAATAGATAAACATGATTACTAAGATGGCGGATTTCGGAGCCAAAAAAGAAATAGACAACAAAACCAAAACTGGTTCGAAATTACATATAAAATACTACCATTGTGCAGAAAATAATGTTCTTAGAGGAAAATTTGTATTACGAAATTGAATTTTTATGTTACCAAAAAGAAAACGCAAAATGGGCCTTATGTCAGGCCTCGAATAACTTGGAGACTTCTACTTTTCGCACTATGACGCATTTTTGGTTTCTCTACTTCTCTACTTTGCTCGATACTGTTTAGTCGATAAAATGTGTTGTTTTTCTTTAAATCGCCGACGGAATCTCAAAAAAAACTGCTATTTCTGGGTCGAAAATGGCCAATATCTCAAAACGCCATGAGTGTACAATTTTCAAGCCTCATATTCGTGATCAGTGACCCAAAAAACATAAATATCAATCATAAAATAGAGATCAAGGGAAAATTTCCAATCCAAATTGCAGGACGACTAGACTATAACGTTGTGTATTTTCCACGTTGATTCGAAACAATATCATTGAAGTTTATCTATCACAATTATAAATCATATGAGCAGCTTGATTATTTGTATATCTGTAATGTGATGATATAAAATAATATTAAAACCAAGTTACAAGTTTTTCAAGTGCTTAAATCCTTTCATTAACAATCAAATCAATTGAGTTATGTAAGGGAAGCTTACAAATCAGCGTCAATTAACCTAGACGCACAACGAATAACATGGAAATATTGGTCATCTTCATAATAATCATAATTGTAAAGGATGGCACTATGGAATTGGAAATACTGCTATAGCAAGTATTCACGATGGGCGATTTGAAGATTCGCAGAATGACACGATGGAAATACTGCAATAAACACATATTCACGATGGGTTATATTCAATTAAAATTTCACACGATTGACACGATGGAAATACTGCCACGAGCATGTATTCACGATGGGTCATTTGCAATACTCTATGAGTGTTCAAGTCACAAACTCAGCCCTAGTGCGACCAAACTGACGGTGATGGTACAATCTCGGAATTTTTATATCTGGCTATTTTCTGATTCACATGTCCAGAAAGTCTTAAGCTCAATTTACTAACCATTAATATCAATATCAATATCACATCATAAGCAAATACTTAAGCATGTCCTAGTAAACACTTCATAAGAATTGCAATAAATCATGAAGAAATACTAGAGCTCACGCTTCGGAAAGGTTAATTTTGGAGCTTCGTGTCTCCCAAAACTTTCCATTGGTGCCCCGTTCCTGCCAAAAATTACATTCAAGCATTTTGTTTCATAAAAGTATACATTGAAGCATCTCGTTTCCTGAAAGTCTTTTTTCAATCATAATATTTAGTACTAGGTTTAACCACAATACGCTCGGCGACTCTTGCTATACAAACGAAACATACTGTACAGCAAGTGAAATTAGGGAAAAACGTCAGAAATACCCGGCAAGACTCATAAGTTGACTGACTTGCTCCATAACGTATCTGGCATTTGTGTGTTAATAATTTGAGTAACATCAAAATCGGTTAATTCAGCTAATCGTTCAGGGAATAAATTACATTCTACTACGAATAATCCAGATTCTATCTGATACTACAGATAAATTGTGTTTGGTGTCTTCGTCATTCCATGTTATCATTTACATCTTTACAGAATAACTGAAAGCTTCCGTATAAAGGTGGGCGATCTCTCCCTTTTCAATAGATATTTCTTCAATGGACAGTGTTCACCAGAAATTTGGTTTGTTTTTCCACCACGAGAGATTCCAGAGTGAAACGAGCCTAAGCTACTCACCCCTTCATTGTCATGCTCGAGACATGCCGAAGATATTCCTACCAGACTTCATTTTTCTATCGAACGGCCGAGTTATGGAACTTTTAGCATAGTGAGATCCTCTCTCATGCCCAAAACATACATACCTACAAGAAAAATTCAAATGCCTTAAATCTCTTCTCCCAACATTCCACAGCTGTCTCACATGATCTTCATCGAACATTGAAAGTTTTCTTCTTGTTTAGCAGTGTATAGAATTGAGCGTGACAGGAATCCACCTTAATAAATACTCTAATTGATACCAATTTCAAACAGATCATTCAAAATTTCACACGCAGATGTATTTTCAGTGAAGAGCCAGATATTTCTAACAATAATATACATGCATTTTCTAAGTACGTTTAAGCATATCCACTGACAGGAGAAGCAGCACTTCATGTCGTTAGAGGACTTCTGATCTTTATGACAAATCATTGATCCTCAAAATTGTCAGTACTTAATAATATCTGAAAACTGAAAAATTGCATACTTAAGAATTATACTTAATCACATAAAGATCGGAATTCACTATATCATCCCACTAATCCCAAATTCGAACATAGTCACCGGAATATTTGCTTCTACCCTTATAGCGTATTTGAGAAGTATTCGCGAGACAAAGAAAGACCAAAATATTCTTGACCAAATGCCTTTTCCAATCTTATGTTGTAATCATACTGTATATTTCGTGAAGAACGACGATCAGTAGATGTGGTACATAATCATTTAGACTCTGAAGCCCTCTTTATATAGACATGAATAAACAAGTGTTCAGTAATTACATTACCCAACATAAAGGAAATACGACAGAAATTTATATACATCTAAATGGACAAATAACTATATAAAAAGAAAGAAAATTGAATAAGAAAATAAAGATATAGAAGACCCATTGCTATATGAACCTGGCAACATAGATGACGCGCTGGTGACGACTGTGCTGATAGATTCAAACTTCATGTTATTAACTCAGATAAAGGTATGTCTATAGAAACTCCTGTTACATCATATCGTAAGAATAACTTGCGAAGGCTTCATCTAATCAACTTATAAACTTGGGAACGCGAAACTGAAAGCTAGTTAACGTACAGTCATTCATTATTTTCATTTAGTAAATCAAATTGATCAAAATTTCCGATAAATCTCAAACCGAAGTATCAATTTATAGCAAACATAATTTTTACTCTGAAGAACTGATAAATATAGACAAAGCTATCTTATTCCAATTTAATATTGCAAAAGAGAAATAAAGCTCTCCTAACAAACAAAAAAAAGAGAACATATCAATGTGTTAGATTCTATTCAAAATCAGTTTTCTATACTTTGACTACACGAGAGTGAAACCTATAATATTCCAAGAGCATCCTGTGAGCCAGCGGTGGAATGTAAACGACGGTAAACTTCATTATTACGATCCTATAGAACACTCACAGACTAACTCAAACTTAAAAATTAGCGTCAAATTACCTAACTGTCTATATGAAACCCCTCTGATTTCTTTCATTTGAAAATGTTTACTCACGTAATGCTGTCAAGTGTCTGGTTCTTGAAAGTTTCTGTTAGTTTATATTAGTTCAACTGAAAGTGATGATGAAACGCTGTTTAAATGAAACGATCTTGGAGAGATGACTTCTGTTAATGAATCCATCATAATAAAAATTATTACGATCCTATAGAACACTCACAGACTAACTCAAACTTAAAAATTAGCGTCAAATTACCTAACTGTCTATATGAAATCGCTCTGATTTCTTTCATTCGAGAATGTTTACTCACGTAATGCTGTCAAGTGTCTGGTTCTTGAAAGTTTCTGTTGGTTTATATTAGTTCAACTGAAAGTGATGATGAAACGCTGTTTAAATGAAACGATCTTGAAGAGATGACTTCTGTTAATGAATCCATCATAATAAAAAACCGCTTATATTTAAATAAATTCTATAATCATTATTACACTTCAGTTACATAATAACTTAGAAAATGCTATGATTCTTACTTCCCTCACTATACTTTATATATTGTGTAAGGGAAGCATCGTAATCGACCCAACAATCTGAGCCTGGTCACTATCTATTATCAAAACATTCGAAGTCTTAGCACCTAAAACAATAGATTTCCAATTCATTATCTTACGGAAAATTGGCTGGATGAATATTTTTTAAATTCTGAAATCATTGGAGACAGATATCAAGTCTATCGTTCCGACAGAAATTACAATGCTCCAAGTTGCTCTCGTGGAGGTGCCTCACTCATTTCCATTCTTCCTTAGATACCATCCCACCAGTTCGTCAGCAACGATGACCATTCATTCGAAGATGTCTGGGTTCAGGCTTCAATGGATAATTGGGACTATATGATTTGTGGTATTTGTGTCAATACCAATGTAACCGCACAAATTTACATGCGATGAAATTATAAGCAAAATTCAAATTATAGATACAAAGAAAAATTCAGGTCTCTATTTAATTCCTCCTTCACTTTTTGGAAGCTACTGCTATGAACTTGCGAGTCATCTACGTTATTTATTTCAGCCCTCATTCAGAGACGTGACATTTCCAGAAGCCTAGATCCTGTCTTGTCTTCACTATATTCAAAAGTAGTAAAAGAAATGATATCGCAAATAATAGAGCTATCTCTATGTTATCGTGGATTCTTGAGTTGTTTGAGCCAACTATAACAGGCGTTCTTTTCTGAACCTTCAAATTAGGAACGAGTACATTGTTTCTTCAAAGGTTATCTCGCCGTATATCACAATTCAATAGTAACTTCCCTAGAAGCCGGATTCCAAGTAGATGTTATATATATATAAATTATTTAATTCCCTTTGAGGAATTTCTTTTCAAAAAATGTTTATTTCGTTTACACGATTTCACAATTATATTTAAATATCAAAGTACATTAATAAAATAACGAAAGATACAATTAATATTGCAGGTTGATTAGAGATATATTAAAACAGGTGCTGTTCGATACAGCTGAGAAAAAGAAGTAAGTTAATAAAAATATGAATTATCGCAGTAGCGTGAATTATCATATGCTTGCAGAGTTATTATGAAGATGTTTCCGTAGTCAGCGGAAACATGACACTTGTTCATATTATATGTGATTGTAATAGAGGGCGATGACATAACTCCTCCATCCCTAGAACGAAGCCTCGGTAGGTAACTGACGAGGTTTTGGTTTCATCTCAATATTTTCGTTCGTTTCTTCGAAATTGCCGATAAGTTGCTTCTTACAATTCAATTTAAAGTTTTTGCGTACCACTTTCACTAATATTACACTAACAAGGATGGTAACCAATCCATAAAGTAAAATTGTCCAAATATTGATTGTATAGAAGTCTTCTTCGTAGTTGTCTGATATAGGGGTGATGTGCTGCAGATGAATTTCTCCTAATGTAATCCCTTTTAGTTCTATGGAAGTATTTGATTTTTTGATTTCATCCGGGAGTTGTGGTATTTTGAAGTCAATCATTATGGGTATACTCCGAGTTGAATCTAGGGGTTGAAGTTCTTCTCCATTAAATATAGTTTTGCATTCCTTTTCTGGTTTCAACAGCAGGATACCGTATGGTTTGTGGATTTTCTTTTCATCAGCACATTGTATAGTTAGCGTTGAGCCGCTTTTAAACCAGCCTAGATATTGATTTGTGTAGGGTATTGGCTCTATGTGGTCTTGCTCTGCGTGGATTGTTGTATAAACGCAATTATTTGGTCTATTTTTCTTCAAGATTTCATCTTCACAGGTCATATTGGCATTTGTTATTAATTTCAATGGACAATATGTTCCACTCATAGTACATATGTCAAATAGAGGTTTGATACTATTTTCCGATTTAATCAAGAATTTGGAATTTGGAATTATCGTGAAATAATTATTTTCTACTTTTGTCGGCAACGGTTCCAAATAGTACAATTCGTAAGGGGTGGTATTTTCGATAGGAATGGTTAGGAAATAGAGAATACGGTTTTTGTTATGATGGCAATGAACAGTTATTAAAGATTCATAATTGAGAATATTTTCGATAGTGACAGCAAGGGGTAACTCGTTGTTGTAGTACGGTACTAACTTTTTTAATTCATTGAGTAAATCGATTGTTTTTATTATACTTGGATGCATTGCACCTATAGCACAAAAGCTTAGTGAATTTTCTATTTCTGTTAAAAGTTGCAAAATTACATTGTACATCATAAGAAATTGGTTGAATATGTCCTTTTCACGTAATATTTCGATTTCTCTTGTATTATTTAAGACATTTTCAGTAATTTTCATAATTTTATTTTTCAATAATTGCTCATTATATTGAATAATTTGAATCGAAAAGTTGAATCGCTTTAATACGTCATTATTCACAGAATATTGATTTAGTATTTGATTTTGTAAATTTTGTTGTTTATTTTCCAGATGTTGAATTATTTTGTTAATTCGACTCGCGTCATTCGCGTCCATGTTTCCCGTAAAGAATTTGATGACGGATCCTAACCCATCAATGAGGCCTCTTTTTTCACGATTTAATGTTTTTGGATAAATATTTGATAGTTTTTCGTTAAGTAAGTTTATTTTGTGTGCAACTATTTTATCGTAATTTTCAACTTCCATGTAGTGTTCATGTTGACGGAGGGTAGTTGCGATTGTTCTGTAATGATTGTTTAGTTTTTCAATTTGATTGATTATGATAGATATGTCAAAATAATGTACTAGCGTGTGTTGTGATTTCTGCAGTCTTGCAGGGCCTAGGTATACTGTGATGGCTAAAGTAAGTTACGAGATTATTTGCGATTTCAGTCCTTTGTAAAGAACAAGGAGTAAGCTTGCGCGTACTTAGAAAACGAATCAACTATTGTTAGAAATTTTTGTTTTTCCAATGTCAGGGTATCTATGTGAACGATTTCGAATGGCTTCGATGCGGTAGGTGTTATGTTGAATTTTAATTTAAGAGGATGTCTATCATATTTAGCTAATCTACAAGGATCACATTCATTTATGAAATTTTGTATTGTTTGTTGCATTTTGGGGCAAAAATAACGTTCTTTCAGTCGGGTATACGTTTCCTCAATACCACGATGGTTTGTTTTACCAGTGTGATATGTATCAATAGTATTCATTTGATCATTCGAATTCTCAATATCCTCTAGTAGCTTTGTGCATCGAATTAATTTAATTTCAGAGTTTTTAAAATGTCTCTGTAATACGTTGCTGAACGTTTCATAGATTGGGGATTGGAAATGAATATAATAATTGACTTTAGGAACTAAATATTCTTTAATAAAATGAACTATATCGTTTTCGTAATTATTTTTTGAGATTTGTAAGATGAACCGTTGATATTGTTTATCGAATAGTGTCTTTATTAATGGTCTATCAGGAGAATAATTTACTTCGGTGATTATTATTTGATTTTTAAAATAATTCAAAGGTTAAAACTTAAACGTTAAACTTTTCCATATACTGAAATATGGGCGGCACTTCGGTCTCGTTAACATGGCACTCGATCCTCGATAAGGGATCAGCCACTTTGTTCAAAATACCCTTCTTATACATTATGGTATAATCGAACTCTTCTAATTTTAGACGCCACCGAAGGAGTTTTGAATTTGGTTCTTTCAACGAAAACAACCACTGGAGGGGTTTGTGATCTGTTATGATATTAAATTTGCGTCCAAATAGGTATGGGCGAAAATACTTAGTTGCCCATACGATGGCTAATAGCTCCTTCTCTATAGTTGAGTAATTTACTTCGTGATCGTTCAAGGTGCGACTGGCATAGGCTATCGGTAAATCTTTCCCAATAGGTCCTTGCGATAATAATGCACCTAGGGCAAAATTCGAGGCGTCTGTAGTTAGATGGAATACTTCGTTGAAATCGGGGTACTGAAGTATCGGCTCGTTTGTAAGCAAATTCTTACAACTTTCAAAACATTGTCGATATTCTGGTTTATTTATGTCAATTACAGCATTTTTTTTTAAACATGTTGTCAAGGGTTTTGTAATTTTAGCAAAATTGGGTATAAATTTCCGATAATACCCCAATAATCCTAAAAATCCTTTGATTTGTTTTGTTGTAGATGGTATTGGGTAGTTTAAAATAACTTTAATTTTTTCGGGGTTGGGCTTTACACCGTCGGGTGTAACTATATTACCCAGATAGCCGACTTCCTTTCGAAGAAATTCGGATTTATCTAGTTGTACTTTAAAGTTCGATTCTCGAAGTCTTTCGAATACAAGTTTCAAGTTTTCTATGTGTTCTTGAAGACTCGTACTGAATACGATTAAGTCGTCCAAGTAAACTAGACAAATGACATTATTGAGTCCTCTAAGAATATCTTCCATAGCCCGTTGGAAAGTTGCAGGGGCATTTTTCAGCCCAAATGGCATTCGCAGATATTCAAAGTGACCGTTTTCGGTATTGAATGCCGTTTTTGGTACATCATCAGGATTCATTTCTATCTGGTGAAATCCTGATGCTAAATCCAGTGTGGTGAAATACTGGCAGCGCCCTAACTTATCTAAAAGATCTGTTATATTTGGAATCGGATATTTATCGTCGATGGTTTTATCGTTTAATTTTCGATAATCCACGACGATACGCCATTTTTGTTTCCCAGACGCATCAGATTTTTTTGGAACGACCCAGATGGGGGACGACCAAGGCGAATAGGATGGCTGAATTATTTTTTGTTCCAGCATCTCATCAATTTGTTTTCTTACTTCCTGGCGGTGAATTTCAGGGTATCTGTAAGATTTAGTATATACTGGGGTTTCATCTTTTGTTCGAATATGATGTTTAATTCGATCAGTGAATGTTAGCTTTTGTTCGTTCTGTTTGAAAATGCTAGAATAATCTCTCAGAAGTTGCGTGAGAGCATTTTTCTCTTCATTATTCAAGTGTTCTGTGTGGAATTTTGAAAGGTTTATATAATTTGTCTCAATATGGCATAACTGAGGGGTAGTTTTACGATAATAAATTTCATAACTACAATTCGGAAGAATAAGTGAATTATCTTTAATGTTCACTATTGCTTTCAATTTTTTTAAACTGTCCATACCTAAAAGCCAATCAAAATGATCATGAAATTTGAAAAGATGAAATTTTAAGTTGACTTCTGATTTGAATAATTCCGGAAGTGAAATAGTTAATGAATATTTTTCAGCACTAGTGCCATGTATGGTTGATATTCTAAAAGGGTCTTTCTTTATGAAATTTTGATATAATTCACTGGCTAAACCAGGGTTTATAAATGACTTGGTACTAGCTGTATCAATTAGAATTTTTCTTTTTGTGTATGGATCTAAAATGTATGGTAACTCGGATGTGTTAGTTGTTAGATTCATGAGTTCTATTGGTTTTGTATTATTTCCGAGGCGCTTTGCTCTAAAAAATCATTGTACGGAGTATAATCTTCTTCGTTATATTCTGTAGCGTTTAGTGGATTATTGTCATAATTTGTTTCGATGTGTGGGTCATTCGTATCCTCACAGTGTTCATCATTTACATTAAAAAGTTCTTCAGCATGAAATTTTTGTTGTGAGTACGATTGCCTAAAGTTGGTACGAAACGTGTTGTTAGTAGAAGTGCTCATTGGTGTAATTCTATTATTTTGAGCTGAAGTAAAGTTTGAACGATTATGTTGTTGATAGTTCGTTTTGGGTGTTTGATTATAATTTTGCGGTCCTCTGGAATTTTGAGGTTGTGAATTGGAATTGAAATTTTGTGGATTCGTTGGTTTAAAATTGAATCCTGGATTGAAATTAGGCACAAAATTTTGTTGTGGTCTCATAAATTGTCTTGGCTTTTGCGAATTAAAATTCTGAAGCTTATTAACTTTTTGAGAGTTAATTTCTTTCCGATAAGTATTAGTAAGCAAATTTAATGCGGTTTCCAAATCAGCGGGATCTTTCGTTCTCATGAGAGAGCCTAGTGGATCTTTCAATCCGTTTAATAGTGTTTTTAGGGCAACTTTGCGGAAGTGATTATTAAGTCCATCATTAACACCATAACTTAAATTTGCAAATGCAATTTGTGAACATAACAGTTTTTGTATCTTTTTATAATAGTCGAACGGAGTATCGTTCCCTTGTTCAAGTTTAACAATATCTATGGCTAATGTAGCGTCATCTCTTTTATCAGCATATGCAGTTAAAAGAAATTGACGTAATTCATCCCAACTTCTTATGTTTTTATTTGCTAAATAAAGTGCAGCTTCACCGTGAATTTTAGATCTAATTCGTGAAGTAATATAGTCATTACGTGGATTCAATGGATTCTGAGCATCGTAAAAATAATTGATTACTTTTTCAGATTCTTGAATAAAATAAGGCAATAATTCTGATTCGCCTTTAAATATTGGTACTATTTCTAAATATTCTTTCAATTCTGAGATTGATATCTGTTGTTCTACCATTTTGGGATTATTAACTTTATTTGATAACAATAAACGTGCGGGTTTAATTGATATTTGAGAATTTGTACTAGTTGGGTCTATATTATCTTCACTAATATAGCCAAATTCCAAATTACTGTTTTCAGAGTCTGAACTTTCGGAACCTCTATAAGACATAAATTGTACTTACAGTGAGACAAACAGCTTTCTCAGCATTCTACAGATGACGATAGGTTGGCTTCTGTAACGTGGCTTCCGATTTGATCCAGTAACCAATAGTTTGATTTATTTTTCTGATTCAGCACTGACGAACCGTTGAAACGGACCAGGACCTTTTCGCGGAACTGTTCAGCGCGATCATCCTACCGACTGCGCCAATTATTTAATTCCCTTTGAGGAATTTCTTTTTAAAAAATGTTTATTTCGTTTACACGATTTCACAATTATATTCAAATATCAAAGTACAATAATAAAATAACGAAAGATACAATTAATATTGCAGGTTGATTAGAGATATATTAAAACAGGTGCTGTTCGATACAGCTGAGAAAAAGAAGTAAGTTAATAAAAATATGAATTATCGCAGTAGCGTGAATTATCATATGCTTGCAGAGTTATTATGAAGATGTTTCCGTAGTCAGCGGAAACATGACACTTGTTCATATTATATGTGATTGTAATAGAGGGCGATGACATAACTTATATATACATATGAATTATATTAGGGTCACAGTTGAATAATTTTCAGAATTTCGCTTAGCTCTGGACGGGAAATTGTTCGTATACATGAAAAAATCCTATTTCCACAAGATGAGTTCTATAGAATCAATTCAACCGTGCCGCAAAGCAAATAAAAAAATCAAACTATTTTTCTACGGTGTTTTAAGGCATAAAATCATTTTAATGCCACTTATCTGTTCTATTTTCATCTTACAATGGAGAATCCTTGGAAACTGTTCAGGAATTCGTGTTTTCCTGGAAATTTCCAATAAAAATTACCTTTTTACATTGTCGACATTGCAGTTCTGAAGCAGTTTTACGTGAAGGTAGATATAACTTAGATCCAGAATATGAACTATATTATATGTTTCAAAAATTGAAGTTTCTATGGAACTGAACATCAGAAAATGATTATTGTTCTATATATTCATTTTTGTGAATACGTTTTTTCTATAAAGTCTTGTTTCCTAGATTGCTCAAATTTGAAGAATTTGATCATTCGATACTTCATTTTCAAGGATAATGATGAGATGTTAAGAATTCCATCATACACAATTTCTCAAAAGATTGCTCAAATTTGAAGAATATCGATACACAATTGACAAAAATGTTTATATTGAGGCTGAATCATCTTTCTATTATGTTCAAGAATGAAAAAGTACACAGTATCGAAAATTCGATGGCAAATAATCAATATGAAGATAAGGATATTCAAGCATTCACTTCCATCGATTCAATTCAAGTAGATGGTATAGCTGATTACAAGAATATTGGGATGTGATATTACTATTTATTGGTAATAAGAATCTTAACATTGAAGTTAGATGCAGAACTCATGATTAATATCTCTCAATACTTTGGAAACGAATTAAATGTTTCTAAAAACTGACTTGGAGCTTACTTCTTTCACCAATAGCAAACTATCGATCATGGACACTTGTTTTCTGGAATGTAAGCTTAAAAGTATGGGAAGATGCCTCAAGTTTCCTGTGGTAAGTTCTAATTCCCAGTCAATACTCGATCTTGAGGCATGTAAATTTGGTAAAACGGATTGACAACATAAATATAGTGTAACGAAGCTTGAATTTTGAAGAATCATTTATTTTAGATCAGGCAGTAAATACGAATATATTACATGTAATCTCAGTTTGAACATTTCATTATTCCAATAGATATGCGTGAGCTCCGAATGTATTTTCCGTGATTGTCACTTTTCTAAATTTCCGCAATTTCGAATAAGTGTAATTATTCAAATAGACGAATCAAATTCATGCCCGTTCAAAATTGCATTTCATTCCGATAAAATATGTTGCAAAAACAGGGGTCTGGCCAAGTTAACGCATCAAACTTTGTGCAACCTTATGTATAAAATAGGGCGAACAACCAAAAAAAAAACTCCGATAACACTTGCTTAGTGCGCCGGGAGAAACTACCGGAGCATCATACACGCGAATTCTAGATCTAAAAAGTAGCGTCACTTTTAAGCATTGTTCGGGACATGAGTAAAAAACCCTCGGCACAAAATAAGGAATTGGTGGAGCATACCTGTCCAGAACCTCGGAAAACATATAAAAGCAGTGACAGCCAAAACATCTCTCTTTTTTGTGATTTTGATTAGCCATCGATACAGTTGCTCTTTTGTGTTCTTTTGGTTAACTTTGATTTTCAAGCCGTACAGTATCTCTTTTGTGATTTTGATTATCAATCCGTACCTTTAAAGTGTGATTATCATATTAGAATCAAAGTGAAATGATTATTATCCAAGTTCAAGTCAGATTTGAAAATGTGAATTAACAATAGTGTTTGTGTTTGTGAATTTAACATAAGGTAAATGATGGCCTAATATTTCATTTTCGGGCATTACGACATATTTTCCGATTCGACCGAATTTTGAACTGTTTGATATTTCGTAGTGCGTTTTAACAACGTTTCAAGTATTATTGCTATCTAAAATTTATCGAATACCGCTCATTACGCTAGGACCTGTTTGATTTGTATTTTCCGCAAATTGATAATTCTGAATCATTTGTCAACCGATTCCGTACTGTTGAATTGAGATTGAACACCGAACATATCGCAAAATAGATATGTTATAACCATTTGAGCTTCATTACATTTTCCGTCTGGCTGAATTTTTATGAAATAATACCGTTCAATTGCATTTATATTGATTATCCTGAAAGTGTACTTGTTATATTTATTACATATTTTAATATTTGGAATCCCCGTTTTATTAAATCATTCCTGCTCCATCTTCAAACGAGCTAAGCTTTAACCAGGTATCAATTATTGTAACTAAAACCTACAATTTTGATACTGTTTTCTGCCCAATGGACTGGTTATACTTTACTGTAGCTACCCTAGGGACTAGGCTATCTATAGATAGCAGAGTGACAAGCCTTGTGGTGAAGACCCTAGCAGAAGTCTTCAAAAAGGAGTTAACCTTTAGAAAAATCTGGAGCCCGAGGATTTGAAATAAGCACTTTACCGAAAAGTCGCAAGGAACACGTCATAATAGATAATAATATCAGTAATGAATCGAGTACCTACGCTATGTTATCAAATCCTTGCACAAAAATATGTGAAACCATTTATTGCCTATCCAAACCATATCATATACATTTAGAATAATACGTCCTCCTAGTCCCTGTGAAAATTCCCCTCAAACCAAAATCAATTCGAAAGAGCTTGAAAAAAATGGTGTAATCAAGAAGGTCGACGAACCTGTGGATTGGGTAAACTCATTGGTTGTCATCGAGAAGAAAATCATTAGTCCACGCTTGTGTCTAGATCCACGTGATTTGAAAGCGAAAAAATAGAACACTTTCAGCTACTCACATTCGAACAAATTACAACAGAACTAGCCGATGCAAACAAATTTAGGACACTGTAGGCGAATAGCGAATTTTGGCAAATAGCACTGAACTCTGCTAGTGCGAAATTCTGCATCTTTATCACCCCTTCTGATAGATTTTTCTTTCAGAGACTCAACTCTGGTATCAATTTGGCTCCTGAAGTTTCAAGCATCTCAATATTTTTTAACATAGATGGAGTTGAATTATATATCGACGATCCAATAATATGAGGAGTCAGTAAAGAAGAGCACTACAAGCATTTGTTACAAGTATTAAAAATAGTACAAGATAATAATATTACATTCAACAAAAATAAATGCAAATTTGGTTCAACCGAAATAATCATTATGGGGCAAAAATAACAAGTGAAAGGATATATCCGGACGATAATAAAACAAAACCTAATAAAAATATGCCTTTGCCGCAAGACAAAATTGATGTTCAAATATTTTCGTGGATGATCAAATATGTAAGTCGAGTTGTACCCAACTTGTACAAATTAAACTCACTCTTGAGGGAATCATTAAGAAGGATTTTTTTCCCAGTGGGAGGAAAAACGTACTATATCTTTCAATGATATAAAAACGGAATTGATAAAGCATCCTTTATTGCAATATTTTGTTATATACACGGTGATTGCAGTAAACGCATCCAAAACGGCATGCACAAGTTGAGAAGGAGTTTTTGGTTATACAGTTTGGGTGCGAGCGATTCAGCCAATATGTCTACAGTAGAAGTTTCACAGATGGAGCAGCCTATGAAAACCTTTCGGCTATTAACAAAAACTCGTTACCTTCTCATCTCTCAAGATTACGAAGAATGTTCAATTGTAAGAATTTAATATTTTTCACTATAAAAGAGGAAGGGATCTGTATATAGCCGACGCGCAATCCAGGACGACATGTGACGTTAACTTTGATTTTTCATTCGTAGACTCCCAAATCTTTGTTGTGGACCTGTCGATAAGCTTTAGTGGGAAAAAATCGAGGAAATATAGAGATGCAGCAAATGCAGATCCAAATTTGAAGCTTTCAAATTCATTTGTGAATGGTCATAAAGCATGAGAGAGTTCCGTTGGGATTCAGAAGTTACTAACAATTTCGGGATGAGCTAGTAGAGTTTGATGTATTGTCATTCATTATTGATGAACTAATAGTGTCTGAATGTAGAAGGTCAGAAATTATTAACAAAAATCAATTTCTGTTACGTTGGCATAGTTAAATGCCAAAAATTAAGGCGAAGGCTTCTTTTTATTGCGGCCAGACAAGATATTCCAGATATAAAATGTTTCACATTACTGTAGAATTTGTAACAATATTAATTGAGTGATATGAGCGAGCCATTATTAATACCTCACTATATACTCACTTCACCGTGGTCTGAAATATGTTGTGATATTTTGTATCTGGGACACGCCATATATTTACTTGTAATAGACTACTACACAAAATGGGTAGAGTTGTTACCCTTAGCGAAAATGCCTTGTCTGAGACTGTGACGGAATGATTAAAGTCAATATCTTCAAGATCGGCGACATCCTCAATTGTAATCTCGAATTCTGGTCCACAGTTTCATTCGGTATTGTTTAAACAATTTTCAGAAAAGTTGGAATCAAGTGCGCAATACTCACAGTCAGACGGTATGGTTGGAAGACTCAAGCAAACTTCAAAGATAATGTTAAGTGAAGATATTAACGATAAAAAAGAACTTGCTATTGTTTCATTAGCCTACAGAAATATGCCTATGGTTCAAAATAAATATTGCCCTGCACAGCTTCTGATGTCACGTAAACTTAGAGATTATTTGCCTGTCGTTGATAGAAAATTGAAACTGTGTCATGTCGATCATGAAAAATATAAGTTAAGGCTACTAGCAAAACAGGAGAAGCAAAAGAGTTATTATGGCAGAAGTACAAAATCTCAATGAACTGCAACATGGACAACGTGTAAGATTTCAGAATAAATGAGGTGATTGATGTCAGTTTGGTCAAGCAGTCGACAAAGTCAGATTAAGTTCAGAGTGGAGGATAAAAAAGGTACCAGTCTTGTGGAAAACAGAAAATTCAGAAGTATAGTTCTTAATAAACGTTTGGAATATATAGTGGTATAGATCAAACTATGGATACTCCCTTGAGTGAATCGCTACCTGAAATTTTAGAATCCCACTTTGCAATAGTAGTGATAAGATTCATAAGAAATCTGACCCATTAGATTATCTGACTGTTACACCTCCGTTTTTGAATAATAATTGAGTAAGTCATGCTTAAGAAAAAATTACGGAGAGGTGTATGTATGAGCGAGAATCCAATCATGATATGGAAGAAATTTTCCCTTCTAATTATAAGTAGTCAACTGTTTTTACGTTATGATGAAGAACGTATTTTTCAATCCGTATGAACTTCCGAAGATAAGAACCATTTTAAGACTCATGCTTTCGATACGCTCACACCGTCTTCCGGGTAAGCCAATAAAGAGCGGCGACACAATCTGTCTAGTTGCGTTGTCTAGGTATATTCCTGACCAACCAAAGAGCACGCGTTGCAGTCTGTCTACTTTCGGGAGCTCTACTCTGCTATGAAGAAACCAGCAAAGTCAAATGAACCGATTTTGGGATTTTTCCTTCCTATTAAATTTGTTAATGTTTCTAACAAAATTAAATGTTTGTTCTGAGCTAGTCAACTATTCAAACTGCGATGTCAAATGTGGAAAAACTGTTCACGTAAACGCCGCATGCATTTGCTTACGTGCACTCTATCTTGAAACGTGGATAAACTATTATAGAAAGATACAAATCGACGGAAATCAATTAGTTAATATGAGAAAAAGATAACTGTATTGGTACACTAAGCGTACAAAGTCAAGACAACTGGCAAACCTAGTTCCCCCTACGGGCACCAGTGAATCAAAGGAAGCGCTCTGGTACGATTACTATTTCCTGAACTTATAGGCACTTATAAAGGATGGTGACAACAGTAAGAACTATATACTAATACAATAAAGGCCCTAGTGTCAACCCTTCCAAAATACACTTGTTCTCAAAACGAATATACTGTCAATGTACTTAGAGAACGATTTGACATATTTCCATGTCTTTATTTGTTCTCAATTATGAGCAACTAGTGAAATAAGTAACGGCATGATATTCTTCAATTGAACAAAAAAACTAGTAGCACGGTCTATGAAACTATTCGAGGCCTAAAACAGGTCGGGCGACTCTATTCCAGTCTAAAAATATGTAACTATTCACCAAATAAACTCACGAATATACCAACTTTAAACAACGTTCAAGAAATATCAAAAATAGTGTTGATTAATTATGTGTTTTATGATATAAAATAATATTTTGCGATAAATTATGAACGCCCAACACAGCCTTCAATTTTCCAACCAATATTTTGAGATAAGCATCTCTTATTTTTTCATGTTCCGTTCGTAACTATTCATTGGACTATCTAATTTTTCTAAAAAGTTTTTCGAATTCACCTATTGTGTAGCTGGGTTCATATTACTATCGTCAGTATATTTATTTGTTCCTATTACTATTATTAATCTACTCGTATCTTCTTACAGATTGCTTTATGTTTCTTCGGAATGAAAATGTATTCTTACTTAGTTCATAGTAGTCTTTGGATACTTTGAAGAAAACAAGTTACGAACCAAGAATTTCCACATGAACCACTTTTACACGATACCTATCCATAGTTTTTACAGTTTTTCTCAAATTTCATATCAGGCGTATTTTTGCAAGGTCAGTCATCCATTTCTATTCGGAATACATGGAAGAGCTACTGAGTAAAACAATCCGTTATCGACACAGAAAGTAGAAGATAAGCTTTCAAAACGACGAGAATAATCCAATTCATAGTAGTTGAGATAAAAAAATAGCTCACTGAATATGGAATGGATAATGATCCGTGAGTGATTGAAGGTATGAATTAATTCAGTTTAAGATTGGTTCTTGATTACTTGCGCTTATGAACGTAAACTATAAAATATGTGATTAAACTGAATAGATAAAACACGTGTTCGTATAGTAATTTGCTGAAAGTAGTTTACCTTAATAACGTACAATAAAAGTGATTCTTGTAAAAAGCCATTCTGAAATAAAACAAGGCAACAAATAAGCGAATAGGTTGGTTGGTACAATCTCAGTTTTTACCGTAATCGAGGAGCAACAAAAGTGGAGATGAATTGTCCCAGGAACACATACAAACTTTGCTCACAGAATAGCCGTTTAAGAGTAGTTAAATAAGGAAATGGCTGCCTTTGGAAATTACAATATAGATCATTCGCTTAGCTAAATTCATATAAACAACTGTAAGTTATTGCTAGCAGGGAAAAGAACAGCTGAAATGTTCCGTATAAATCGTAATAAGCTCTATGAAAGTGTATTACATCATTCATATGGATAGTTTGATATGTACATTATCATTCCATGATTATTGGTACAAGCAAACCAATCACAAGTCAGTACCGAGTCTATCTCCTAGCGCAGATTAACAATAATGAAGGAAACATGTCTGATAGGAATTTAAATTCCAGAAATACTGAATTCAATTGTGCCAATTGTGTTCTGTAATATGCTCAACTTTGTCCAGTAGAAATCTGTTATGGGAAAAAAGGGGTACATCGCGATTGTATGCCCTCAGCCGATTCTGATTTTATCATTTCAATTTTGGGGATACATGCTGATCCCAAGCTGGTCACTTCGGAAATCATTGAAGGAAGATTTATGAGAATGTTGGTGAAAGAGCATCTATAAATCTTCACCTCAATGTATTGGTGTAATTTTCATCGATAATATCTTCTTTGCAAAACTTAAAATGTGCTGCAATAGTGTCACTAGATACTAAACAGCTATTATCTGATTCTGAGTACTCAGTTTCAATTCGGTCGTATGTTTCGTTGTGTAAAAATGTATTCAACCTAAGAATTATAGTGGCTATTGTGTTTTCATAAATGAAATTTTAACTATGAAACTTCCATTCATCATGAGACTAATCCGTAATCGTGGAAGTATCCAGTTAGTGGATAGAGAAATAATGTTACCTTGGTAAACCAGAATCTTTTGCAACAACAAGGTTGACATTTTTTCATTTTTGGAGATCTGTACCTCTCAGTCCTAAAACACCCACATCTTAACGCGTAAATATATTTCTCGTTTTTGGGTGCTCTGTTACTTTCCTCTGCATGTAGCTGGTGATGTAACAGGCTTTCATTCGAAGGAAATTTTGTACTAAGAATTTCTGAAAGGTGAACAGTGTTTCAAACAATACCGGTAGATTCAGCGTTATCATATTCTTGGTACATTCTTGGAAGGAGTTATAATAATTTGACATTTGTATATAAGTGTTCTCATATTTTTCAACGTTATATTCAAAAAGAATGCAACGTTGCTATATTACTTGTCAGTTTAATCAGCAAGAGTTCCATTTGCTGATATTTCGCGAATTCGCGGGCGTGGGTCCACTCTACACACGCACGCATTTCTAATACTGTACTTTGTCCCTTTGTCTTCTTAACTGTTGAATTGTCGAGCTCACTACGATATGATTACTTTATGTCTTGGTGAAGATCTATGATGTAAGGCACGCGACAGATGTGAGTGCTCTCGGCCGTCATTCCGCACAACAGACAAAGCCGAGGCATTTGTAAACATTGACACTCGTTTATTATGAAGAAGGATCAACTCCGAGTAGTTGTTCCTTCTTCCAGAAAACCAGAGAACAGATGTTGTCACGATCATGAAGCAGGTACATGCTTTATGAACGTGGCTACATCTGTTCTTCTTTTTTCCCAAAAAGAACATTTTTGACCAGTAAATCCTTCTTTAAGCGGTTGTTCCTTCTTCGACTCTCTCGAAGAAGGGACACATTAAGGCAGTTGATGCTCCTTCGAACAGTTGTTTTTTTTGGACCAGTTTTCCTTGTTAGAGGCAATCGAAAAGCAGATGAATCTTCGATCCGAACGCTGATAAGGTCACGCCATGACTTTATCTGCTTCTTGATTTTATTTGTAGAGAAAACCTTATATCATCAATCAATTGTAAAACAAGAAACGAATAGAATACAATTTCTGAACCATCCGCACATAAGATTCCCAATGATTCACATTTTTTAAAATCTGGAAACAACGTATTTTCTAAAAACGGAAATTATACCAATTGATTCAGATGAAGATCAACTCTCCTACCAAAATTCCCATACATTTTCTTCAAATGATTCCCAGCTTCAAAAATTTGGCAACAACAAATGCTATAGCAAGATTCATCTTACACAGCATGATATCCACTTCAAACCATCTCTATATCAGATTTCCATTAATCCGAAGCGAACAACTTTAGCAACTAGGCATTTTCGCAGCTCAATGATTACCATGGCAGCAGTTTCTCCATGGATGATCTTCACTAGGTGGAATCTTAACCCTGCAATTTGCTAGCGTCACTCTATGATCAGGAATGTTTCTGGGGCGGTGCAAATTCTAACCTTAGTTCGAAGAATGATATTAATTTCCGGATCATCTTGAAAACTTTTCGTCCTCACCTCATCCATCTGAGTGAGTTCTTCCAAATGTTAACACAAGTAACTGTAATCGGATGTATGAATTCTTTTTGGTAACTTTCATTCGAAAGTTTTTCCCACGGTTCAGACGACGAGTGAATAATCTGTTTCAATCTATGGAGAACCTTATATTCCATGCGACTTGAGCACGTGTCGCAAAAAAAATTTCCTATACGAAGATATCCGAAATAATCTAAGCTAAATAGGATAATCTTCATAATTTAGAAAGTCTAATTATACATCCCTTAATGTACTCACACGTTATTGTGGCGAAACAGGCAAGGAAACCTCAAACTTATTCATATTTACCCAGAACACTTCTCAGTCAGTTCTATTGAAATATATGAGTACGAGGCTGTCATTGGATGAGTACTGTCAAAGTAATTGCTAACCATATTATCGAAGGAGTACCATCAGACTAATTGCCAACCGTAATAATACTCATATCTGTACTCCTCAATTCAAAACGATTGGGCATAATATAGAAATACGAGAATAATTGATACATGACGAAGCAGCGGATCGCATTGTGTCAATGATTTACTATCCTTCAGAGGCTTATATACATGAAATATGAAGACTCCGACGGCACCAAAGTGGTGCAATTCGTTAACTCATTGGACTAAACATTCATGAATGTGTGTTCGAATTCTGCCTACGGTTCAATTCTTTACGTTCATTTATCTTGATAATCCTATGTTAAATAATCCAAGTTATCTTCATAATTTAGGAAATTTGATTATATAGTCATAGTTACTCACACGGAGCTGTGGCCAAATAGGCCACACACTTGCTTATACTTACTCAGAACATTCCTGTCACTTCTACTGGAATATAAAATAAGCAGGATGCTATCAATGGATGAGTACTGTCAGAGTAATCTGAGTTGCATTGAGGTAAATCGCTCGGGAAATTATTTTATGTGCTCATATTGTCATTTCCACCTGAAATAAACTTGCTAGAAACCTATTGACCTATAATGGTGGCTCAGTAGCAATTTTCGTGCTAAAAGCGATTCAGATTATTTTGATAATCCCATTTGAATACTTCAGGGGGAAACATGTTATAATCCGAATAACCTACTCACCTAGAATTACCGCTTTGGACATAATATCAAAACTGAAATGATGAATATAGGAACAAAATTCGGAGAGTGAACTTCAGCAGTCGATATGACTCGAACATACACCACGCTAATCACAAAGCCGTCGTTTCTACTATCAAGTTACCGATGCCTTTGGGGAGAACGATGGGAATCAGATAGATCATCCGCGAGTTCATAGTACATAATACAATAGACATAAACGGCAATAATGTGCAAGAAATGAATTGACGAGACTCCACGAGGATCAAAACTAGCTATCGCTACATGCTAGTTATTTTATGTAGCCTGAGCCGCTTTTTTTACTCCCCTCTCTATTCGTAGTATAAGGGAACTTATTGTTATGTATTCGGTCTTAGAAGTTCCTCCGGATTCCTACTGAATCGATCTTAACCATTTTTTCATGATTTCTGTGTTTGAATGCGTAATCTGTTGTGTGAAAGATTGTGACATTTCCATATGTTCGTACGGATTGGGAATTTTTGGATTCGCTTCTAAATGGTGGTTTCTCAAGAAGAATTATATCATTTCATTAAATCATAATTACAACAGTTTTTCTGCTCATGAATATATATCAGAGGCATATATTTAACCTGCAGAAGTGTCGGAAATACTCATTTTAAAATTTGGTGGCGTCAAACTCACGTCATTGAAGTGTCAAGTGACCTATTTACACTGAATTATCAATTACTTCGGGATATAATTATAATGATAATGATAATTTATCCAATTAATATGACAGGACACAATTGGAAATAATAAGTTATGAATATAAACAAATCATAAACGTGAAATCTGATACGAACAAAATGTATAGCACAACGGCTGAGGATACAGATCTATAGAGAAGGAGATGTCACCTAAGCAAGCTTGTGTAGAGGCCATCACCATTCTCGTTCTCAATAATATGGATACAATTCAAGAATAATGGCTAGATAAAGTATGCGAGTTGATTGTCTAGAGTGATTATTATGAGTGGTCATTGAATGTCTTCCAGTGTAGGATTCATGCAGTCGGAACTGTTCTTTATAACATTTTTCAATTTTAGTTTCCGTGTCTTGACATTGGATGTATTTTTTTATTCGAGGTGTAGTTGGTTATAGAGTTTGGGTCCAATGTATGTTGAAAGTCTACGATTATTACGAAGTCTGAGAAAAGGTACATTGAAATACTGATTCTTCTCATAACCCACAGGATACATTGATAGTATCTTCACATTGAAGACATCTGCTTCTTTGTATGAATTCGTGGTAGAGAATCTTCCATTTTCCTTCAATAAAATTTTTAGTACGATATTTTGAACTGTCCCCAAATAACTCGATGTAGTTTTGAACGTACCATCCCAGACAATAATACAATAACTGATGATTGAGTCAGATAGGGCGCAATGAATCATCATGAGTGTTTTCTCACCCAGAATACTCCTGAGCTGGTGAAATTAGTAAATCAGCTTACGCAATATTTATAGTGTATGTGATATGCTTATTTCAGGGCAGAAGTTGGCCTATCATAACACCCAGGTATTTGATCGATTATTTCACTTTTATAGTGGGGAAATGAAAATTAGAGGGTACATCACAACTGATATTATGGATATGAATGATCTGAATAATGGGTTGTTGAGGGAATTGCTATGAATTCGGTTTTCTCGATATTAAGGCTTAGCATACTATTATTAAGCCAACTAGAGACTAATGCCATTCTCTTTGCAGCTTTTTCATGTGACTCATAACAACAAAAGACAGCGTCGTCAGCGTTAAATGTTGATTCACCTTTGCGTTGGTTGATAGTGAGAATACTGTTAATATACAATAATAAAAGAGTAGGAGCTAGTACTGTTCCCTGTGAAACCTTCATGGTGACTGGTAATGAATCACTCGAAGAAGACCTAGCTCCATTCACCTGCATTCTTTCCGAGAGATAATCTTCCAGTATATCTAATTTACATCCCCTGATTACATTGCTCTTTAGGTGATTGAACAGAATTACATGGTTAACATTATAAAATGACTTTGACAGGTCTAGAAAAACTGTCAATCATTTCTGATGATGTAGAGAACACTTAAACATCGAGTTCGTCAATTGGAATAATGTTGATTCGATTGAGAGGTTTCCCTAAAACCATATTGGTTGCCCATCAAAATATTATTTCAGTGCAAATCTGAAGTAGGACGCTTCGTTCTGATAAAATTAAGTTTAAGAAATCCCGTTTCGGACAATGATACGTCTTCTGATGATGGCCGTGAGACCGAAACGTGCGTGAAGACCAAAATAATAAAAACATGTATTAGTGTGACACATTTCTCAAGAATTTATATTCAACAAAACACAAAGGTTCTACACATTTTTTTTTATAATTCCTTATAGAAGGTGAGCAGAAATTTCTTTGGGCCTTGATGAGCTACTATTTTTTGAGATGATATGAGGTTCATCACTTCATATGGAAGTGAGGTTGACAATGAACAGTCTTGACCACGGTCGTACATACAGGTCTGGAGACTCGTATGTTTGACATGAGTCTCTTACACATCGATAAACTCGTAGTCCCTCGCTCAGCCACTAGCTGGCGCTTGGATCGACATGGTAAAACGATTTCTTTCCGGAATCGCAAGCAGTGTTACTAAGTATTCTGATTCGAGAGAGGAATAGAACTGTTACTCTTGTCAAAATGTATTACTCACCTTAAAAATAACTTCCTCTTTTTCGTTATACATGCTCGCACACATGAAAGACTCCATTGAAACGATTTCTTTCCGGAGTATGTACTTATTATCTGAGGCTTTTTTTGGTAGTAATTTAAGAAGAAAATGTATGAAAATAATCGATCGCATATAAACTTTTTTTAAATTAAATTAGGATTACAATCAGATTACATGTATACTAGTTTGGTATGTTGTCTTTCATTATGTTTACAATATATACATTATACACTAAAACCTCCGGTACTGTACACTCGACGGGTTCTGCAACCTCGGCTGTTGACACTTCCAATTTTTCTCGTAACGCAATATTTACTATTCTGATTTGAGAGAGGAATAGAACTGTTACTCTTGTCAAACTCACCTTGAAAATAAAAGACCTCGTCAAAACGATTTCTATCCGGAATCGCAAGCATCCACTTTTAACGCATTTCCGCATCTTTCGGCACTTTAAAAACAGAATTCTCTTGCTTTACACTTTTGTACCCCGTTTTGCATTTCGGCACAATGCACGGTTTCGTAATTTGTTTCAAAAACGCAGGTATTCCTTGTGTTCAAAAGTCAACTGACAGTTGTCAGAGAATACTCGTAACTACTGCGTCACCCGTGACGTCGTTTGGTACTACGCGGCAGTCGACGCTTAGCGGACTCACTTCTCACATAGGAAACAGCCTCGAGTTTCCAGACCTGTGTATACGACCGTGGTCTTGACCGTGATATATAATAATAATATATAGAGTTCCAAAACACATATGGTAAATTCGGATAAACATTTAATGACACATGATTCAAGGTATTTTCACAATTTCACGTAATAGTTGTTATTGATAAATTGCAATATATTCTTGTCCCTACCCATTGTTAGCTGCTCCAGGGGTGAAGTATGATATTGATGAACTTCTGATGATAGCTGGAAAGTCCTTGTACTTCCATAGTATTCTTTATAGATGTGGGTGATTGTTTTGTACATATTATTGTTATAATGTATCCATATTTGTACACATTTTTGTGCACTCATAATTGTTATTTCTCCATCACGTCCAGGTACCGATTCAACAATTCGGCTCATGGGCCATTATGATTTTTTCTTATTAAAATCTACTTCGAAAACAACGTCTCTACTATCACAATTTGATTAGACTCTTTCTCTGAATATAGTGTAATTTGGCCTAACTATTAGGAATTGAATCATTCCTTCAAATATTCTTTCAACTTTGAACGATGTCTATAGTTTTTGTCAAATCTTCAGTTTTATCTCCAATGTTTGCTACTCCAATTTCCTCACCATTGTGCTGTTTGAGGATTGAATCGTCAGTCGTTTTGGTGTATTGTGTCAACTGATTCTTTCCTCAGCTACGAACGATAAATCTTCTTAGTATCTGTAGAAATGTATTACTAGACAAGGAGGATGTCAAGTCAATGTGGACGGCTCTGTACATAACACACGCGTTGAGTAATATCCGAACCCACCCGCTAATTTTCAAGTATGAACGATTTCCGCCAAGTACTTCAGAAACTGCTATGTCATGAACTCTGGCTTCTGGTATACCTATCTCAGGTGTGTTGAGAACTGTACTTTCAAATCTCTTGAAAGTATGGCAATATTATTATAGATCTCACTGTTGCATCTGCATTTTGTGATTCAATAATTTTCTTCCAAAATTCGCATCAATGACTGAAATCCAACATGGACATCCTAAGTAAGTTCTTCAAAAACCAAATGTACAAAAACTTCGTGGCTTGATAACAAAACATATGTCAATTAAAAATCTAATATATCACTTCCGTCAAAATTTCTGAGCCCTTAGATTATATTCGGAAGAAAGCTATTGGCCTGATTGGCCACTTACCAAAATATCGTAGAATTGTAAGCGATCTCTCATTTCAATACAAATTCTGTTTATTATTCCACCACGAGAGATTTCAGGTGGAACGAGTGGACGAGCTCGAACTAGTCACCGCTTCATTGTCAACCTCGGGATCTGCCAAACGTTATCCTACCGTATTTCATTCATTCTGTAGAACGGTGGAATTGTGGAACTCTTTGCCCAGTGAGGTATTTCCTCATGCGCGTCGCTGAACACTTTTACATGTCCAAAAGGAGTTCTGAGCCATTTTTCTGATTCGGGGTTAGACAAGATGTCATAGTTGGAATTGTGTGAATTCTAGAATTTTAGAAAGAGTTAGGAAACATTTATCTCAGAAGTAAAATGTCCGATCCATTCTGGGCCTAGTAACGAATCAAAGTCACATCTGTTAACGTAGATTATGACTACGCGTCTTATTTTCAATTGTCACATAAACGGGAAGTCGATCGAGAAAATCGATTATGTGGCGCGTATAACTGGCGAATCGCCTGTCGGAACTCTCTAATGGAAATCTGGGGTTAATAGAGCGTAATGTGTTCTCGCTGATCATGGCACAAGGTGCTAGCTCCATCTTTGAGGAGCGTCCGTCGATTGGAACCTCTATAATCAGCAAATCTACACATTTGGTGCCACCAACGACATCAATTTTTGAAAAGTAATCGATTGAATCGACATCTTGGTCAACACGTCGTTTGGCTGCTCCATGTTCGAGATTTGTGCTGTGTTCTGTTGCAATCACGATCTATCAACTCGGTTTATGTGGTCTTTTTCCCACAGCCTCTACAATTTTTGTCCAGAAGAAAACATTGGCTTTTCATGTGTGAGCCTCCGCAGCCATTGCATAAAAACCGGCCTCCATCATTACTATCTTGCTATGCTTCTTGCGCATCACGGTGTTGTGTACCTGAGGTACCTCATTGTGATACTCGACGATCCGGTGCTAATCTGCGGAACAACGGGTTTTCCTCCCGTCTGGTCTAGGGTGCTACATACCCTAATTTATTCGTGGGTTCTGATGTGAGTGCTGTTGGAAACTTCATCGCACTCGCTGTGTGATACGTTGCTACGAGTTCACGTACTCGGCTTATAAGCATCTGTAGAATAGATCGGTGTTTCAAAAATAATCTCGTCACACATATCGCGTGATTGAAACCTCATACAAAAGCTGTTCTATTAGCATTCTATCTAAAAGCTCACCATAATCACAATGGGCTGCAGCTTGTAGTAAACGAAGAACAAATCGCGCAATGGTTTCGTTTTCTTGTTGGTTGATTTTTCGGAATTCAATACTTTCGGCATATTTATTTCTTGTTCGGTTGGAACGCTCGATAAGTATTTTTTTATGATCTGCGTATGGAAGATTTTCGAGAGAAATATGATTGAATAAGAATTTCAAAGCGTTATTCAATTCCGCACTCATATGAACCCGTGCATAATTACATTTGTCCTCGCCTGGAATATTTGAGAGCCGTCTAATTAGGAGTTCGTAAAAAAACACGATTCACCTTTCTCGCCCCTCAAATCGGAAAAGTATCGGTCTTGAGAGAATTTTGTACATTCGACCATCAAAACAAGAGGAAAGTAACTTTCAACATGAGATTCCGATAATCTACATGAAGTACCTTTCCCACTGCTTAAAGCAGTCATATATCAATCTTGATGAAATTGTGCACACGTCGCCTTCAAAACAAGAGGAGATTCACTGTCTACATAAGATTCCATAAAAACTAGCTCATCCCTTTTTCCCTTCCCTAAAAGCAGATAATGACATTTTGTACACTAGATCTTCGAATCAAGAGGAAGTTGCTTTTCATATGAAATTGAGGAAAACCCACCAGAAATCCCTTTACCTCCACTAAAAGTAGCCAAGTTCCATTCTCGATTAAATTTCGCAGACTTGACCTCCAAAACAAGAGGAAAATCTGTTTCTACATGAGTTCACGAAAAGACTTCTATAACTCCTTTATCTCAGCCCCTTAAGATGACAAGTATCTATCTAAAAAATGTTTGATATATAGGCGGGATATGAGCCATCAAAAAATCTTCTTCACATTGAGCGCTACTGATACGACAGTTGAATCATCACGTACACCGCATTTCCTCCAGGTTTACATGAGATCCACGGAATCATTTTTTGAAGTGCTCAAGGTAAAAATAATTGTTTTAAGTTGTTCGTTCATCATTCATTTAATTGTGAGGTATGTATTCAATGTATCTTCCATTTATTTCTCAAATCTATGTGGTTTCATGCAACATCTACAGTTTAATCTAAAATATTACACTCTTATCAATAATTTATAAAACTCGAAGTTATTGTGTGAGAGATTTGAACCACGTCCAGGAGGGAGAGCAGAACAGTGTTCAAACTCTCTTGCAAGTGTATTGCCTTGCCACGCGCCAATCTTAAAACAAAATCTATAGTGGTAGATCGTATATGAATATTATAACCAGTAATAAAGATGATTTTATAACACTGCCAGACATTACGGAGACCTCAGAAGAAAATGAGGAATGCGCAAAAAAGTATGAAATGTTCATAAAAGTATAAAATAAATGTTGCGTATAAGCCTCCTATTAGTGTCCGCCTGGAACCGTAAATAACAAAAGATAAGTGAAACACACGGTATATAAATTGAATTACTCATATTGCGATGGTACATCATGCAAGAATCTCTAAACAATATTTACAAAAAAGAAAGTATGGCCAGAAATATAGTACAGGAAACAAAACTCAGGAAACTTCACTGGGCTAGGTAAACATTATTCTGATTTTAAAGTGCCAAAAATAAAGTCTCGAGATATTCAAGAAAAAAGTAATTAAAAGCACAATATTTGTTTTTTTGGTTTATTCGCATTAAAAATCGTGTTAGAGGTTAACGGAAAACCATTTCTAACATACAGCAATATAAGTTATGAAACACAGCTGAAAATGAAAATAATTCCTTTAAAAAAGAATAGAAACGGGGTAAGTGCCACAAAATATTTTTCTTACAAAATAGGATCGGAACGTATTGCTGATAGAATTTAGAGTTTCTTAACATTAAAAATTAGGATAAAGGCAATAGTCAAACTGATATTGTTATCAATAATAATAAAAATTATGCTTATCAATCAATATATTTCTCTATGACAAAAGAAGGTGGTGTCACAATACATGCTTTTAACAAAATAACATCACAAATCGTTGCTAATCCATTGGAATATCTAGCAGTTCCTTGTAAAATCTTGGTGGAGTGGATTACTCAGATAGGGCAACATAGAGCAAAGACTTTTTTTTTTGTTTTCAGATATTTCGTTTGCTGGTGGGAGTCCAAGTAGTTCAACCTTCATCAAATCGCTCATAGTTTTCCCTTTCTTCAGAATATTGGTTTCAGTCCATTGTTGTATTTCAGAAAATGCAGTTTATATATATTCACGATCAACTAACGTTTGAACAGTTACTACCCACAGGCACAGGCGTAGATAATTCAACAAGACAGCTGATTCACTCTGGCACTTGCCCCCTTTGATGACAAATAACCTTTGTCGCTTACCGGTGGCTCCATCTAATTATTGTTGTAGGAAGCATAATATTACTTATGGCACTTACCGCCTTTGTCAGGTCAGAAAGCATGTCACCGTTCTACGGCAATATATCAATTTAGGGAATTATGGCACTTAGCACCTTTGTTACTCCCACTCTTCAATTGAAATTATGCGATATAGCGGCTCAGTTCTTCGTGCAAATACATTGACGAATCTTGCTCTTCAGTTTGTTTGAATCAGTATTTAAACGTCTTTCGATGATGGTTGGGAGAACGAAATGTACGTGAAGGCGAAGCATCATAGTGAACATTGTGTATATGTGTTAATATGACTATGAATGAAATAAATAAGACATTTGACATGTCAACAGTTTATTTCTATGAGAATTACACTGTCGAAATGTTAAAAAGAAGTCTTATTCTATTCATAGTCATAATATGAAGCCAGAATACATTTAGATTTTTTTCTTCTACTGTTTCTATTGAACTATACACTTATTACAATGGGACGAACGAGGATACAATTGGATGATTACTGTATTTACTCCCGAAAGGTGATCAGACTATCAGGTGATTGAAACGTCAATACTTCCGCAAGTCTTCACTTCTATGGAGTGAAACTAAGATCGAATATTCTTCATTAGAAATAAAAGTCACTGAATTTGGAATTGGCTACTCAGATTCTGTAGCTATTTGGAATAAACTATTTTTGAATATCTGTGTTTTTTTTCTCAAAACTGAAGTTTCTTGATTAATATGATACATTCCTAGAAAAAAATTTTTCTTCACCCAGTTTTTTATCAAGAATATTAATCTATTCCCTCAAAGTTATGCTTTTCGTCTCTACAGTGTTTTGCTTAGATGCATGGTTTCGTTTCAATTCTTCTGTGACTTTGATGTATTATCCTTAGTGTTAGTGATTGTCACGTTTTCTATGCATAAACCTTTTCACAATCTTGACAAGGTGCTTCATAAATCACAGTCGATTCCTTCAATTTTGTGGTTCTATCTCCAAGTTTGATGAGAATTGATTCATTAGTAGAAAGGTTTTTTCCACGAATTTTCATCTCTTCTGACATGGATAACTGATCCGATGAGATTATTCGTCAATCTTTCTATGTTTGAGAGAAGCCCAGAGTTATTTATTTGAACATTCCTTTCATTATCAATTTCCTCATTATCTTCGAATATATATCTCTATTTGTGCTGAAAATTAATTTTTCTAATAATGGGGCTGGAAATGAATTCTCTACCAGAATACTTAGAGGGAAGATTGTGACATTCATGATATTCTATTTTGTAGAGCAATTCATAAGCTGATTCCAATTTTGTTTGACTTTTGTGATTGATAGTACATGAACGTTCCTGAATTCGTTTGTTCTTGATACCAGTCAACTAATATCTGATCATTATTAATTCTGCTCAATTTAGTGTATATGAAGGTAACGCCCCGATTCGTCTCCTGCTCTACAGTGAATTGAGTATCATGATTATACTAGTTGATACCATCAAAGTCGTATCAAGCCCTTCTTCTAGGACTGGACATATAATATCATCCACTCATTTCCTAATGAATGGAATTTCAAATTGTATTTGTGTAAGACAACTATCTAGCACAAAGTCCATCACCATCCTCGCTATTATAGGACATAGACACGAACCATAGGGCAACCAAGAATCAGAATATGAATTTAACTATTGAAACTGAAATAGCTTGTGTTAAAAATTAATTTTATACACTCTAGGAATTGCTAAAAAGGCATATTGGAATTTAACCTTATATTGTCCCAATTATCCTGAATAACTGTGATTATACAATCTAATGGAATATTGCTATAGAGTAAAATTACATAAAAACTAACTAATACGCAGTTAGATCGTAACTGTTAATTATTCAAAAAAACGGCTGCTTCAAATGAATCTTTTACAGAGTATCTATTGTCATTTTTCACCGACTTGGTCGATACTTTCGCGTAGTATTTTGATAAATTGGATGTCGAAATATCAATTGAAGAATTTATTGTTACAATGACAATCCTGGTTATGTACATCAGGTTATACGTGGTACAGGAGAAACTGTTTTGTGCATGTAATGCTGTCCTTACTTAAGTTACCCTATTGAGTTTTTGATAATGCGATTGTTACATCATTCATCTACTTTTATAATATCAACATTTTTTTTACATTTTTCAATTTGAATTTCATTTTTATTGTTAAATCTTCATTTATAAATAAAATTAATCATGACATTAGCAGATTGTGCTCGGATAATATCTGGAACCTGTTTATTTGTTGTTTGAATGATTGTTTATACATCTGCTGATAAATATCAAATTTTCATATCATTCTCTGATGGAGAAATGACAAATGATTTGACTAAAATTTATAAACCAATTTTTTTAGTTAACATATTTTTAATGAGAGTTTTAGGTTTGTTTAATTCACAGATACTACTGATTTTGATTTTGCTGAATTTTTTGTTATGAGTAATGTTTTTTTAGGAATGGGTTAGTTGATTATAGGTTCTGGCAAGGTGATTCTTATTTTATTGATTACTTTTTCTTGTTTTGTTTCTTCGTAAATTTTATTTATAATAGGAGAATATTAAATTTTCAACCTTAAATTGAAGTTTCCGATGCAATGTCCTATTCTTCTTTCCTGAAAATCAATCACTTTGATTAAACTTTTTGCATTGTATGGAATGTAGTCTGGAATGGGTCCTAAATTTTCACAATGGAGTGTTTCTATAAGATGCAAAATGTGTTATTCTCTCGAGGAGTATTATTTCACTTTCAAATATTGTGGCAGATATTCTGTTCAAATATCATTTCATTATAGTTTGGAAATTTTCCTAGAGAATATCATTATAATATGATAATAAGATGAATCGCGTTCCAACAGAATCAACATTGAATTTTCGACTACATTAGAGTTTATTATTGATTTGTTTATTACGTATCTCACTATACATAGTATGAGGAAAATATCCGTTTCGAGACTCCCTGAAATCAACTAGACTATTAGCCTATAACTTCCAAGCTTTTAAGAAACATTCCTATACCTATATCCTTCCTCACAATCTACAGTTGGCTCAAACGATGTTCTACGAACATTGTGAGTTTCCTCACGTGCGGCCAAATATGAAATTCAGCCTGTAGAAGTCAATATTTCGAAATTAAAAATATTACATAATTGTGGTGACGCACACTTTTACTATAAAACCGTTATAATCCTGAAATCTTCAGGTCATTCACCATAGGTTTTCTATGATAAAATTTCTTTAATTGAATGAATCGCTCTTGTGTATCATGAAAGTGAGGTTTTCATAGCTTTCCATTTCAATAATTTTGACTGTTATTCTAACCTCAAAATAGTATTATAATATACAGAGTAAAAAACATAGAGCTGTTAGATACTCAAGTTTGTCAATTGAAATAATTGGTCAATATCATTATGTATAATACAATCTGGTGACTGTTCACGCCTCTAGCTATTTCTGATAATTTGCTATAATATATGAGCTCTTACGTGTGTTAGCTGTTTTTTGCGGTGACATATGCAGAGGTGTTTGAAAGAATTGTGCCATCAAACGACAGATAAGATAAATTATTGGAATTAGTAGACCTACCTATAACTTCGATCTCGCGTGTTCAAATAGATGAACAGATATATCATCATCATTCCTGGGTAGAGTTCGGAATTGGTACCCTTCCATTGTTGGTCCAAATTTCGAGACATTCAATTAACCATCCCTCCTGGAATGTATAGGGTAATTGGTTGTCCTTCTCGATCTCCATTGTGAACTTGATTTTTTCGTGAATCCTGTTCATGTGGCTGAGAAATTTTGTCAGTGCGGCTTCTCCGTGAGTCCAGATTACAAACGTATCGTCTACGTATCGTAGCCATAGTTTTGGTTTTTGGCTGGCTGTTTGGATGGCTCGTTCTTCAAAGTCTGTCATAAACAGGTTGGCTAATACTAAACACGAAGGGTCTACGGAATACCATGCAAAGATTGCGGAGGAAGCTACATAGGACAAACTAACAGTAGAATCAACATTCGACGTGAAGAACACCGCAATGCAGTCGCAAAGAGAGAAACAACATCATCACTTGCCGAACATGTGAGAAAAACCTCACATGAAATCGATTTTGACAACACCCGAGTCCTAGCCAGCCTGGAGCACAAAAGAAAACGCATCATAAGAGAAGCTATCGAAATCGAGAAGCGACCTTCAAATCTCAATACAAGAGATGATACACAGAGATTACCAACTGCTTGGAAACCAGCCCTTCAACCACCCAGGAGAACAGTCAACCAGACTTATTCAACGGACCGGCAAACTCGATCGAACGCAACGAACCGACAAAATCGCTCGAACGCAACAGACCATCAAGCTCAATCAGACGCATCAAACCGGCAAAATCATCCAGATGTAACAAGGATAGATAAAAGATCAACAGGATCAACGGAGATCAGTTTCAAGTTGACTCGAAGCAGAGCAGCAGCCCTGAAGAGAAGACCTGAAGATGGCACATGAGATTGTGCCAAAACGTCGTCATATATATATATATATATATATATATATATATATATATATATATATATATATATATATATAACTTAAGAGATATAGAATTAAATTATTTAACATAGGATTATAAATATATATATATATATATGTATATATTTATATATATATATATATATTCTTTTGTTGATATTCTTGAACCATTTGTAATATTTGTATGTTTTCTTGGTATATTGGTTCGTATATATACTGATAATGAAATAAAAATTCTGTTTTGACGATTCGACAACGTTTATTGCCTTTATCAATTTTGATAAAGGCAATAAACGTTGTCGAATCCTCAAAACAGAATTTTTATTTCATTATCAGTATATATACGAACCAATATACCAAGAAAACATACAAATATATATATATATATATATATATAATCTTTTATTGATATTCTTGAACTATTTGTAATATTTGTATGTTTTCTTGGTATATTGGTTCGTATATATACTGACAATGGAATGAAAATTCTGTTTGACGTTTCGACAATGTTTATTGTCTTTATCAAAATTGTGAATTAGTCGGCTGCAGAAGCATTTCACTAATCGAAATCATCTATTCTTTTCTAAATTACATGGAAACACTAATTCACAATTTTGATAACGACAATAAACATTGTCGAAACGTCAAACAGAATTTTTATCTCATTTTCAGTATATATACGAACCAATATACCAAGAACACGTAGAAAAAAATATATATATATATATATATATATATATATATATATATTTGTATGTTTTCTTGGTATATTGGTTCGTATATATACTGATAATGAAATAAAAATTCTGTTTTGACGTTTCGACAACGTTTATTGCCTTTATCAAAATTGTTGATTGAAATTAGTGTTTCCATGTAATTTAGAAAAGAATAGATGATTTCGATTAATGAAATGCGTCTGCAGCCGACTTGTGTTTTAAGATCCAATTAAAACTGCAGAAAACATTGGATCGGTTGTGTGTGAAAGAGTAATGTATGGCTAACTACAATTTGAAATAGATTGAATTTGATTAAATACAAGACATTCCAATATTGTACAATTATAAATATCTATGAATTATTGTATGAATTAGTTACTCTATGATGAGTATTTCTATCATAACTATTCAAGTTTAAGATAATTCTATGGAATTTAACCTCAAAATTGTTATTCTATAGTGTCATAGTTAAATAATACTTCATCTTTTTTAGGTTGAATTTTAAATAGACAATGGAAAGTGGCACTTCAAATTAATAAAATTTTATTAATTTGAAGTGCCACTTTCCATTGTCTATTTAAAATTCAACCTAAAAAAGATGAAGTATTATTTAACTATGACACTATAGAATAACAATTTTGAGGTTAAATTCCATAGAATTATCTTAAACTTGAATAGTTATGATAGAAATACTCATCATAGAGTAACTAATTCATACAATAATTCATAGATATTTATAATTGTACAATATTGGAATGTCTTGTATTTAATCAAATTCAATCTATTTCAAATTGTAGTTAGCCATACATTACTCTTTCACACACAACCGATCCAATGTTTTCTGCAGTTTTAATTGGATCTTAAAACACAAGTCGGCTGCAGACGCATTTCATTAATCGAAATCATCTATTCTTTTCTAAATTACATGGAAACACTAATTTCAATCAACAATTTTGATAAAGGCAATAAACGTTGTCGAAACGTCAAAACAGAATTTTTATTTCATTATCAGTATATATACGAACCAATATACCAAGAAAACATACAAATATTACAAATGGTTCAAGAATATCAACAAAAGAATATATATATATATATATATATATATATATATATATATATATATATATATATATATATATATATATATATATATATATATATATATATATATATATATATGTATATATATATATATATTCTTTTGTTGATATTCTTGAACCATTTGTAATATTTGTATGTTTTCTCGGTATATTGGTTCGTATATATACTGATAATGAAATAAAAATTCTGTTTTGACGTTTCGACAACGTTTATTGCCTTTATCAAAATTGTTAATTGAAATTAGTGTTTCCATGTAATTTAGAAAAGAATAGATGATTTCGATTAATGAAATGCGTCTGCAGCCGACTTGTGTTTCAAGATCCAATTAAAACTGCAGAAAACATTGGATCGGTTGTGTGTGAAAGAGTAATGTATGGCTAACTACAATTTGAAATAGATTGAATTTGATTAAATACAAGACATTCCAATATTGTACAATTATAAATATCTATGAATTATTGTATGAATTAGTTACTCTATGATGAGTATTTCTATCATAACTATTCAAGTTTAAGATAATTCTATGGAATTTAACCTCAAAATTGCTATTCTATAGTGTCATAGTTAAATAATACTTCATCTTTTTTAGGTTGAATTTTAAATAGACAATGGAAAGTGGCACTTCAAATTAATAAAATTTTGTTAAGTTTGAATTAGATTATTGTACAGTTTCGAAAGATTGGAATCTATTTTGTCATTTACACAATTGTTCTTTCTAATTTGAATAGATTCTAATATCAAACGTTTGTTGTCGTTTGTTTCAATATTTAAAATTTTTGTATTGTTGTAGTCGAAAGTATGGTTAGTGTCTTTCACATGTTTATTGAGCGCAGTTGATGAATTTTTTTGGTATATTTGTGGCCATTTAATCTTTTTTCGAGGTATTGTGAAGATTGGCCAATATATACCTTTTCGCAATCTTTGCAAGGGATGGAATAAACAGTATGGGTTATTTTTTTGAAAGGTACGCTGCTTTTTAATTTTGTAAAGAGACTTTTCTGATTTAAATAACTCTTATGACATATATGTAGGTCATAAGGTTTCACTATATTACAAATTTTCTCTGAAAGTCCACTGATATATGGTAGTGATATGTAATGCCTATCATTAGTTTTCTCATTATTGGTATTGATTCCACCAAATGAGTTATAAAATTTATGAATTTTGTCTTTAGTTATCGAATTTACTAAATCAATGGGATAACCATTTCTTATTAAAGTTTCTTTTGTTTTTGTAATAGATATAGTTCTCAGTTCAGGAAAACTTAGTCGAATAGCTCTATCTATTAGATTTATAATAACATTTTTCTTATATTTTTTAGGTATATTAGAATTGAAATTAGTATACCTTCCTGACCAAGTAGGTTTGGTATACCATTTTGTTAGAATTTTGTTATCATTTGATTTTCTTACTAAAGTTAAATCTAAAAAATTTATTTCGTTATGATTTTCTAATTCAATCGTAAATTGTAACTTATGGTGAAAGGAATTGAAAGAATTCAAAAATTCATTACATTTGTTTTCAGGGATTGCAGCAATACAATCATCAACATATCTTTTGAAGAAGGCTATATTATAATTTAGTTGAGATACTACTTTTTCTTCAAGGAATTCCATTACTATTTGGGCTATGATACTTGATATTGGAGAGCCCATTGCACAATACGATGCGACCTGTAGTATGCAGCATTCAATCACCTTTTTATGAAATGGATAAATACTTATCCAACATACTAAAAAACATAGCTTACAAAAATGAATTTTACATCAAAGATTCTTGGGATTTCAAGGAATTCATTAACAAAATTACAATACCTAAAAACTATATCTTAGTATCACTAGATGTCACATCTTTATATACAAATATCCCTCTAGAATTAGCTAAACAAATAATTCAAAATAAATGGGATGAAATAAAACTATATACAAATTTACCTATGAATGAGTTCTTAACAGCTGTAGAATATACATTCACAGCTAATTTTTTACAATATAAATATGATTGTTATAAACAATTAGATGGTTGTGCAATGGGCTCTCCAATATCAAGTATCATAGCCCAAATAGTAATGGAATTCCTTGAAGAAAAAGTAGTATCTCAACTAAATTATAATATAGCCTTCTTCAAAAGATATGTTGATGATTGTATTGCTGCAATCCCTGAAAACAAATGTAATGAATTTTTGAATTCTTTCAATTCCTTTCACCATAAGTTACAATTTACGATTGAATTAGAAAATCATAACGAAATAAATTTTTTAGATTTAACTTTAGTAAGAAAATCAAATGATAACAAAATTCTAACAAAAAGGTATACCAAACCTACTTGGTCAGGAAGGTATACTAATTTCAATTCTAATATACCTAAAAAATATAAGAAAAATGTTATTATAAATCTAATAGATAGAGCTATTCGACTAAGTTCTCCTGAACTGAGAACTATATCTATTACAAAAACAGAAGAAACTTTAATAAGAAATGGTTATCCCATTGATTTAGTAAATTCGATAACTAAAGACAAAATTCATAAATTTTATAACTCATTTGGTGGAATCAATACCAATAATGAGAAAACTAATGATAGGCATTACATATCACTACCATATATCAGTGGACTTTCAGAGAAAATTTGTAATATAGTGAAACCTTATGACCTACATATATGTCATAAGAGTTATTTAAATCAGAAAAGTCTCTTTACAAAATTAAAAAGCAGCGTACCTTTCAAAAAAATAACCCATACTGTTTATTCCATCCCTTGCAAAGATTGCGAAAAGGTATATATTGGCCAATCTTCACAATACCTCGAAAAAAGATTAAATGGCCACAAATATACCAAAAATTCATCAACTGCGCTCAATAAACATGTGAAAGACACTAACCATACTTTCGACTACAACAATACAAAAATTTTAAATATTGAAACAAACGACAACAAACGTTTGATATTAGAATCTATTCAAATTAAAAAGAACAATTGTGTAAATGACAAAATAGATTCCAATCTTTCGAAACTGTACAATAATCTAATTCAAACTTAACAAAATTTTATTAATTTGAAGTGCCACTTTCCATTGTCTATTTAAAATTCAACCTAAAAAAGATGAAGTATTATTTAACTATGACACTATAGAATAACAATTTTGAGGTTAAATTCCATAGAATTATCTTAAACTTGAATAGTTATGATAGAAATACTCATCATAGAGTAACTAATTCATACAATAATTCATAGATATTTATAATTGTACAATATTGGAATGTCTTGTATTTAATCAAATTCAATCTATTTCAAATTGTAGTTAGCCATACATTACTCTTTCACACACAACCGATCCAATGTTTTCTGCAGTTTTAATTGGATCTTAAAACACAAGTCGGCTGCAGACGCATTTCATTAATCGAAATCATCTATCCTTTTCTAAATTACATGGAAACACTAATTTCAATTAACAATTTTGATAAAGGCAATAAACGTTGTCGAAACGTCAGAACAGAATTTTTATTTCATTATCAGTATATATACGAACCAATATACCAAGAAAACATACAAATATATATATATATATAAGAAGTTATGAAGTTCTTTTCAACCGTCCTGTATATGGATTATTCGATATTATTATCAGGTATGCTGTCAGAGGATGCTGAATCAATACTCAAGCATTTTAAAATTCTCAATATGTCGTCATATATTCATGACTTCTTCAGGAGACACTACAATAAACATAATGAAACAATTCAAAAACTTAAGTAAGTCATTAACTAAAAACAAATTAAAATTACCAACAAAATATTAGAGGTCCATGTGATAGTTCAACATTTATGTTGATGTTGCATTAATAATAGTTGTCAAACGGTGTAAATCAGTTAGATACGAAGCAGTCGATGATTCAACAGAAAATGCGAAGCAAATGAAATTAACAGTGATAACACATCTGCGTGTCGTTTGTTATGGAGTTTTTTTTTATTAATTCATTAATTTTTTTGTTGATATCAACATAATCGAAACAAACTAATTGCCACAGTTGGAACAAATTTGAATTGAGCTATACAGAGTTTCAAAAAGA
Organism: Endomychus coccineus; assembly: GCA_958510875.1. Lineage (NCBI taxonomy): Eukaryota > Metazoa > Arthropoda > Insecta > Coleoptera > Endomychidae > Endomychus > Endomychus coccineus. The sequence goes on along the minus strand of OY294067.1, from coordinate 198,437,312 downwards.
TACCTTTACAAAAAACGTTACATTTGTTTTAAAATATTGCAATAAATATCACTCAGTTTGTTGGTATCTGTCTTTTAATTTATAATGTTTGTTGTTTTGTTTATTTGACACATCTCGAAAAATAACCTATTTTTATAATTGTTGACCTTTTCTAATATTTCAACAGTAGAATAATCAAAATTATGACCCGTCTGACAACTATTAATAATACAACATCAACATAAATGTTGAACTATCACATGGACCTCTAATATTTTGTAAGCAATTTCAATTTGTTTTCAGTTAATGACTTACTTAAGTTTTTAAATTGTTAATATCGAATAATATATATATATATATATATATATATATATATATATATATATATATATATATATATATATATATATATTTGTATGTTTTCTTGGTATATTGGTTCGTATATATACTGATAATGAAATAAAAATTCTGTTTAAAATATATAAAATATAACTTGTTTATATATATATATATATATATATATATATATAAACAAGTTTAAAGTTTCTTTGCCTAATTGGCCACTATCGTGTATGTAACTTAAGAGATATAGAATTAAATTTTCTGAATTATGAAGATAACTTAGATAATTTAACATAGGATTATAAAGATGAATAAACGTAAAAGATTGAACCATAGGCGGGATTCGAACCCACATTTCTGGATTTCCAGTCCAGGGTGTTTACCAATTACACCACTTCGGTCCTATTAGATTTCTATATTTTTGTAAATATAAACCTCTGAAAGGATAGTAGATCATTATAATCCTATGTTAAATTATCTAAGTTATCTTCATAATTCAGAAAATTTAATTCTATATCTCTTAAGTTACATACACGATAGTAGCCAATTAGGCAAAGAAACTTTAAACTTGTTTATAATTAACCAGAACAATTCTCAGTCAGTTCTATTGAAATATATAAGAACCAGGGATGCTGTCATTTGAATAAGAACTGTCGAGTAACTGCCAACCATAGCAGTACTAACCTACAATCCTTACTTCAAAAAACGACTGAATTTTAGATGAATATGCGTGAATAGTTGATCTATGGTAAGGCATCGAATCGCATTGTGTTCATCAATGATCTACTATCCTTTCAGAGATTTATATTTACAAAAATATAAAAATCTGATAGGACCGGAGTGGTGTAATTGGTAAACACCCTGGACTGGATATCCAGAAATGTGGATTCGAATCCCGCCTATGGTTCAATCTTTTACGTTTATTCATCTTTATAATCCTATGTTAAATTATCTAAGTTATCTTCATAATTCAGAAAATTTAATTCTATATCTCTTAAGTTACATACACGATAGTGGCCAATTAGGCAAAGAAACTTTAAACTTGTTTATAATTAACCAGAACAATTCTCAGTCAGTTCTATTGAAATATATAAGAACCAGGGATGCTGTCATTTGAATAAGAACTGTCAAGTAACTGCCAACCATAGCAGTACTAACCTACAATCCTTACTTCAAAAAACGACTGAACTTTAGATGAATATGCGTGAATAGTTGATCTATGGTAGGGCATCGAATCGCATTGTGTTCATCAATGATCTACTATCCTTTCAGAGGTTTATATTTACAAAAATATAAAAATCTAATAGGACCGAAGTGGTGTAATTGGTAAACACCCTGGACTGGAAATCCAGAAATGTGGGTTCGAATCCCGCCTATGGTTCAATCTTTTACGTTTATTCATCTTTATAATCCTATGTTAAATTATCTAAGTTATCTTCATAATTCAGAAAATTTAATTCTATATCTCTTAAGTTACATACACGATAGTGGCCAATTAGGCAAAGAAACTTTAAACTTGTTTATAATTAACCAGAACAATTCTCAGTCAGTTCTATTGAAATATATAAGAACCAGGGATGCTGTCATTTGAATAAGACCTGTCAAGTAACTGCCAACCATAGCAGTACTAACCTACAATCCTTACTTCAAAAAACGACTGAACTTTAGATGAATATGCGTGAATAGTTGATCTATGGTAGGGCATCGAATCGCATTGTGTTCATCAATGATCTACTATCCTTTCAGAGGTTTATATTTACAAAAATATAAAAATCTAATAGGACCGAAGTGGTGTAATTGGTAAACACCCTGGACTGGAAATCCAGAAATGTGGGTTCGAATCCCGCCTATGGTTCAATCTTTTACGTTTATTCATCTTTATAATCCTATGTTAAATTATATAAGTTATCTTCATAATTCAGAAAATTTAATTCTATATCTCTTAAGTTACATACACGATAGTGGCCAATTAGGCAAAGAAACTTTAAACTTGTTTATAATTAACCAGAACAATTCTCAGTCAGTTCTATTGAAATATATAAGAACCAGGGATGCTGTCATTTGAATAAGAACTGTCAAGTAACTGCCAACCATAGCAGTACTAACCTACAATCCTTACTTCAAAAAACGACTGAACTTTAGATGAATATGCGTGAATAGTTGATCTATGGTAGGGCATCGAATCGCATTGTGTTCATCAATGATCTACTATCCTTTCAGAGGTTTATATTCACAAAAATATAAAAATCTAATAGGACCGAAGTGGTGTAATTGGTGAACACCCTGGACTGGAAATCCAGAAATGTGGGTTCGAATCCCGCCTATGGTTCAATCTTTTACGTTTATTCATCTTTATAATATTATGTTAAATTATCTAAGTTATCTTCATAATTCAGAAAATTTAATTCTATATCTCTTAAGTTACATACACGATAGTGGCCAATTAGGCAAAGGAACTTTAAACTTGTTTATAATTAACCAGAACAATTCTCAGTCAGTTCTATTGAAATATATAAGAACCAGGGATGCTGTCATTTGAATAAGAACTGTCAAGTAACTGCCAACCATAGCAGTACTAACCTACAATCCTTACTTCAAAAAACGACTGAACTTTAGATGGATATGCGTGAATAGTTGATCTATGGTAGGGCATCGAATCGCATTGTGTTCATCAATGATCTACTATCCTTTCAGAGGTTTATATTTACAAAAATATAAAAATCTAATAGGACCGAAGTGGTGTAATTGGTAAACACCCTGGACTGGAAATCCAGAAGTGTGGGTTCGAATCCTGCCTATGGTTCAATCTTTTACGTTTATTCATCTTTATAATCCTATGTTAAATTATCTAAGTTATCTTCATAATTCAGAAAATTTAATTCTATATCTCTTATATATATATATATATGTTTATAGGACGAATCGTTTGAGGTAATATTTCTGGTGAACGTTTTGTTTGAGGAAAATGTGGTTCATTTGGGGTAGGCCCCAAATAGACCATCATAATTTATTTAACACAACGAGATCTTTGAGTCCAATCAGTACCTCATACTCTACGAATTATCAAGGTCCCATTACATACCGGATTGCCGACTATCGATTAGTTTGAGGAAGTGTGAGTTCACTTGAAATTTGCTTTGATCAATCTGAAGATCTCTTGGTTCTCATCAAATATGCAAGTATTTCCTTAAAATCTAAATTTCGCATCCCAATGATCGACTATACAATTGATTTCCCTATGTAAAAAAAAAGATCGTTTCATTATTATCGAGGTATGTGAATTCTTTTGTTACTCGACTCTTGCAGACCCGATTTTGTGAACGATTATTTTTGAAAAACAAATTAATTTCATTATAGATTATAGCCTAAGTTATTAAAATTTTTGTGGTTGCCCAACACCACCATCACACCTGACCCGAGTTCCATACACCCTGACTTCCGACAGGAGTGCCTAAATGCAATTTTAACAACCCTCTAAGAAAAAAAACACACTACACAGAGGAAAACTAATGGTAGAATTGAATTTCTCATCAGTGAGAGTGTATTTTGACCCAGTTATATGAGCATCGACGAAATGAGAGTGTATTTTGACCCAGTTATATGAGCATCGACGAGATCGACCAAATTCACTATTTTTCAATACATTATTGAATTTACGAAAATGCGAAAATTCCCGAAGGATCATGTAACTGATAGAACATGTTCTATATGATCATAGAAGGGTGTGGATAGCAATATTGGCTATATTAATTATAATAAATGGGATTTTATAGTGTATTTATCTAACGAATAGCCTAAATTCAGGGTTCCGGAACGCTCTGACATGATTCGTCAGCGTCTGAGAGGAAAAGTAATGGTAGAATTGAAATTCTCATCAATGAGAGTGTATTTTGACGCAGTCATATGAGAATCGGTGAGATCTACCAATTCACTTTTTTTCGCTACACTCCCCTCATGAAATTTACGAAAATGCGAAAATTCCCAGAGGTTCATGTACCTGATAGAATAGCCAAAATTCAGGGTTTCGGAATGCTCTGACATGATTCCTCGACGTCTGAGTTGAAAACTATCGGTGGAATTATCAATGAGAGTGTATTTTGACCTAGTTATATGAGAATCGATGAGATCGACCATATTCACTTTATGAAATTTACGAAAATGCGAAAATTCCAGAAGGTTCATTTAACTGATAGAACATGTTCTATTTTGATCATAGAAGGTTGTGGTTGTGATAGTTAGGGGTTCACCACGTGTTGACTTTTGCTAAGTACTAAGTACTTTAATAGTATTTTCATGGATAAGGGCGATTATTTCGTACTTATCGTAGTCAAAGTCTAGAGTTGATTTTAAACACTAGGGATTAATTATTTTTTTACTTGTTTCAGTTTTAATCGCCTCAAATAATGTTAAAACATGAGCAATACCTAATTGCGAAGAAAATAATTCGAATGCTGAAGTTATAAATGAAATATTGAAAGTGGATGTTATGTTTGTCTATATTCAACAGCCATATTCATACCATGTGCAGCAAGTTCTTACTTCTTGTTTTTGAAAATCGACTACACAAACCGTATATTATTGGAAAACTTATCAAAAATGCTTTTTAAAGGTATGAAGAAATACAGAATATACACTATTTGCAAAAACTCAGTTATGCCGTTTTGCGTTTGGGCACACCTGTATACGGTAATTCGGAGTCGTTGATTAATAAACACTCGAATAGAAATTCTGCTCATGGGATAACACTGGATACTTCAATCACTGATTTGTTTCAACAGTAAATACTTGATGATTTTTCAAATATGGCCCTTTTCACCATTTTTTCGAGTATTAAATCTGAATGGTTCAAAATTCTCCTATTAACATGAACCCGAATCAAAGTCCTTCCAATGGTGCTAGAATATAGGGGGGTTTGCATTCAAAAAAACATAAGTTTGGTGAGCCACCTACATAGCGATACTCTGTAAATAATGAAAATAATTTTAAATTGTATAGAATGTCCGTAGCTACAGTTTAAAACAAATCGCTAGTCGATATCTCAAATAGCAACGAAGTTAAGGTGAATCCTCCTACTCCTGGGACACTTGTATATTAAGGGATTTCAGACATTTCAATTGCTTGGGACACATTAGATTGTTATCCAGCCCTGCGTGAAAGCCCACAAGCAAAATATTCTATATTGTCTCTATATTATTCCGTGGTCGAAACAAGTGTTGCAGTCACAACAGTGGTGGAAAAATCAAATCAATTGATTTTTATTTTATTAACAATTTGTACCCTGCAACACAATCCCTAAGTTCGGAACTGTTCGGCAATGAGCTGAAATTTAATAACAGTTCAGTTTATAGTAGTTCTATGCATTTCAGTAAAGTGATGCTTTTATCCTATTGGTAAAATCTTAATTCTTAAGGATTATTTCAATTGAAATTTTGAAGAAAGTGCCTACAACGTAACAATCAATTTCAATTTTATTTTTTAGTTTTGTTGTGAAATATAAATTTGTTTGCAATATGAGTTGCGATGCCCGTGCACAGATTTAATTACTCAATGAAAATGTCGAGAGCAGCTAATGAAACTGAACAAGATGATATTGTTTCGAGATTCCAGAGACCCATTTCATTTGATTGACCAAAGATTTATTTAGGATAAATGAAGATTTGGCTTATAATTTGCTACAGAATTCGACTCATCTACATTCTACATATTATGCCAACCAAGATCACTGAATATCCAGTAATTAATGAATTGCTGGCGGCACTGATGTTTTTAAAATGCCTAATTAAATGGTGCTATTCACAGACCATAGTGCTATTCGTTTTTTGATGATATTCTTTGCTATGTTTTTTCAGTGGCGACCTCTGTTTTCTTGCATATTAAGCTTCATTTATAACTAGTACATGAGACCTCTTTTGTCGAGGAGCACGATTACTAACAATTTAGGCTGAACAGTAATAGATAATACCAACACTATTGTTTCCAGGTGTTACTTTGAGAATTATATTATTAGGCGGAAAATTGGCCATGTGTGAATGAAAAAGTGCCAGACATAACACTTTTTATACAATATTCCTTCCCAGACAACAGAGATGCAGTTGCATGTATCTGCAGTCTATAAAGATATAATTTCACAAACTCGAACGAAACTTCGTTACTCATATTATCCGACCGTCGGACATACAATATAATATATTCTTATTTGTTTTTGAATGATCAATTATTCTGACAGAATTTTATTTTATTGTGAAATAAGCTGTAAATTGTAATATTACTGATTGTTCTATTTAAGGGTAAACTATTTCGAACACATAATAAAATAATCATTAGATTTAAATTTATCTACTATAAAGTAACTAAGATGAAGATAAAAATAAATGACTGCCAAGAATCATAATATTCGAACATTCTAGACTGTGCTTTGACTCATAATACATTTACAGAAAACCTACTTTTTTCTATACATCATTTTGAATTTTGATAGACTTGTAAATTTAAATGGGAATTATCTGGAAACATTACGACGAATATACAGGTGTGTCGTTTGTCGTATCACAGACGAAATTTTACTTACTATGTTAAGGGACACGTTTATTAGTTTCTCAATATTCTCAAATGTCTGGTGGACCTTTCAGGGACACGTAATGACCAAAAATAAGTGTGTGAAAAATATTATTCACAAGATCTTACTTTGGTTGATAGAACTGTTCAGTTTTACTTCACACGACCTAGCTGTGAATGGTTTTATGTACATCAAGTTCGGTTGACAAAATATCTTATAGCTTTGAGAAAAATTCAACAATATTTAAGATTTCTTGTTTCGATTACATTGATTTTCTTTCGAGAATAACTGCACTTCTTAATAGAAAAAAAAACTTTCATAAATCTTCGAGTTCACCTTTTATTTTCAAGAACTGCTGCATAAAATGAAAGAGCCAAAATATAAAAATATAGCTGTTTATTAGATGAGCATAACCTTTCCGCCTTTCATCAAAGCAGAAAATGTACATTCACTCACTTGATCCAAACATCTATTTTTTAAACAAGAAAATGAAAGTTTATTATGAAATAAAAACAAACCGCCGATATATCGCTCGAAATTTTAAAATGATCGAAATGTTTTTGTAACGTGAATACAGACAAACCCCAATTGGAGGATTATAACAATTTAGTAAATACAAGGTCGAATGAAAGGATCATCATTCAACATGAACAGATCTCCAGAAACACTTTATCTAATTGTGTTAAATGAATCAAAATCATGTTCGTCATGATCTAATTTGGGTCGAAAAAACGTTGAACGTTTAACGTCTAATTCCCATCTTGGTCTAAAATGTTACCAAATATAAACGTATTTGATATGTTTATTATAAATTGAAAGTCTAACAAAAATAAATAAATAGATGTCTATTTTAAATTTGTTTTGTAATATAGCTACAGATTTACATTTAACATAATATATTCTATAAAAGTCTAAAAACTATCTTATTTAGACGTATAAATGAGATGATCTTTTTAAAGAAAAACGTTTATATTTTGTAGATTCTAAATGTCTATAAATTATTAAAAAATCAAAACTTATAAGAATTCGATTTATTGTCGAATGTTCCATATATTATACGTATGCAAATTTAATGCTAAATAATGAATCATTGACATTTAAAAATATGTTTTTATATCACTATGTTTAGAGATCTCCTAGACGAAAAATCATGATCTAATCAGGGTCGAACAGTCGAACTAGTAAACTTTCGCCCTAATTTAAAAGGTTACTAAATATGATCTACTGATTCACATTCAATATTTATGTACAACAAAACAATCGAAAAATCATATTATTTAGACACACAAATATTATATTTTTCTGAACGATAAAGTTTTATAATATTGTGTATATTTCATAATAATTATCTATAATTTAAATTTCAAAAGAATCACTATCTACTATCTACTCAATGAGTCAATCCATGATGTCATATTATTATATGTAGGTATAATATAAGTTCAATAAAAATCAGAGGATATATCGATACTTTGAGGATCTTCTTATTCTATTAAATGTACATTATAATTATTACATATGCATATATTAATTTTGTCTTTATATTATCGTAAGGCACCTGATCTGATTTTAAACATTTTTCCAAAGTTTTATTGACTTTGATATTTGAACGTGTAAATTGCAATTATTTCCGAGCATTAAATACAAAACGTGCCGTCGATATAGTTAATGGTGCCTGTGCCGCATCAAAGCGATGGTGCGACAAGCCGACAAGTGTATTTAAAAACAACGTCAGACTCAGGTGTACCATTGTCGCTAAGAAAATAATATCACACGGAACAGTTGCTAAGTCAACATCTAGAATTGAATCCAACGAACGCGTATATCCGAGTTCGTTGGAATCAACTATCGTAAACAATACAGAATGGTCCATTTTATAATACATTAATTTCAGGAGCTGATAGAGGATCGAAAATAAACCGGACTTCCCCTGAAAAATAACTTTCGGAAATCCTTAATAATCGACATATAGCCCTTCAAAGTTGGAAATGAATAATCGTTTTTTTCGTGTAACTTTTGAACCGTAGAACCAATTTTGTTCAAAACTCAAAGGTCTTTAAAATAAGTCTATATCTAACAATAATAAAGCTTTTCATGAATTTTTTTCAGAGGCTTAGATAATGGGGATGTTCCCACTTTGTTTATTCGCTAGTGATTTTCAAAAATGACGGTACATTTAATTTAGTAATAAAAGTTGCTTTTGTAAAATTTTGATTGGAGACTCAAATTTCGAGATATTAGGCCACCCTCCTACCCTTTCCTATTTCACTGAAATTCTAAGAAAACATTTGTAATAACAATTTATAACATTTTACTTAACAACATTTTTTAAAGAACACAACTAAAACTATTTACAACAAATTTTCAAAATACAATCCTCTGGACTCAATACATTTTTCACATCTTTCAGTATTCTATCATCTTTCTATTCTAGATATTTTTGAAACTTTATAAGCACACATTGCACAATATATAATATGTATAAATAGTACACCTCTGTAATAATCTGAAAGGCTGGTATTTGGGAGCAATTGAATAAACTTATTTATATGGTTATTGCACACAAGCCAGGTAAACCAAATTCAGCTCAGATATTACTAGGTTATGTATTTTTATTGTTCCCTCAGGTCAAAGCCCTATGGGATCCAATGAGGCTACGGAGAGTGAAAACCTTATTGTAACTATTGCTATGATAGCTACCCTTCTATGCAACTCGAGGGTTGCAGAGATAGTAGAATGCAGGGTACACTACGAGAAGTGCCCTGTCGTTGGTAGTATGGTTTAAAAGTAGCTGCCACCAGTCCCCTTTTACAGATGTTTTAGAGAATAGTTCAGGGAACGGAACTAGACTCGAAGGAGTTCCTCTCCAGTAGCACTTGGTATAAATAGTTTAGTAGCGGGGCCCTTCCTGGCCGATTTATACACTAGGCTAGTATGACAGCTTCACGTTGCTGAAGATGTTCGGAGTGACAAACACGACAGGATTGTTCACCTCCACTACAAGGTTATCTAAGGGATGGTGTTTCAATGAAGAACAATGAGAACAGTATAAGTTGTATATTGGAGAAAAGTTAATTGTATACAAAATAAAACAATAAAGATTACACGGATGTATATATAAGTATATATACTAAGTCCCATACATATAAACTTAAAGGGAAAAATATGTCATATAACCAACAAGAACAAACAATGAATTTAAATTAAGCCAATTTAATTTTGATGCTAGATATCTGAATAGTATATAAAAAAAACAATATATAATAAATTGCATAAGACTTTATCGAGACCGATCAATCAGTGAATTATTGATTTGCCTGATGTAACGAAGCCAGGGAGTTGTTTCTTTGGGGGCTAACCTTAATTCTGAAATGGATCTACCACTCTGATGGAGTAACTATGGTTATAAAGTGAACCAGAGGGGCCACTGATAGTAAGATTGAGATCCCCGAAGGGTGACTCTCTAAATAGATCCCCTGTTGTTTTTATCCACAGCTACCTGGTTCGTTATGTATCGGTAGATCGAGTGAATTACACAACAAATAATCAATACAATGAAACTCTAGTTGTCCCGATGAACTCAAACACTTTCTGTCAAATTAGCCGCTGATGGCTAACTCTCCCTGTCCTTAAAGATCAGGGTCTCAATAGGGGTTTTTAGACCCCTTGAACTTCCAGATAAAAATTAATAATAATAATAACTACCCTTGTAGCAACTTTTGAATAGTGAGCTATCCCCAAATAATTATATCTTTGACCCTACAATTACGGTAACACTGATTCCAATTATACCTATCCTAAGTAGGTCCCTTAAATACACTATAAAATATGAGAAATTCGCAGATGGATCGCTACGCTTCTAGTAAGTCAAAATACCCTATTAATGCTTACATTTACCGGGGTGATGACCTCAGAATTTTTAGCTTGAACACAGACTAAACAGCTTTCTCTAAAGACTTACCCTGACTTAGTACTTAATCCTTAATCCACAGGGTAACTTAGACACTTGAGCTTACACTTCACGGCTTACACAAAATGTATTACGCGGCGTCTTTTTGTTAATTTTATAAATTACACCACGAAGCTAGTTCTCTCTCGCACCCAGATCAAAATTATCTAAACGTTAAAGGCAACAAATTCTCCAAAATATCAAATTACTATAGACTTCTATCATCAAGTTACTAATGACGTTCTCCACAATTTCTTTTATAGGTTATTATAGATTCTAGTTACCAAATAATATTCCCTAAATAGCAAATGATATTAAAGTAAAATGTAAGTTCTCTTGAACTGGTACTTGAAATGTTTTAAGGTGAATGAAAATAAACTATAAGAATGATACAAATTGATTTGAATGACTTAATTTACTTTGAGTAATAACGAAAGAGTAATATAGTTGCAAAAATTAGAAATCTTGTAACTTGTAATACAACAAAAACAATCAATTGACTACGTTAAAAAATATTAATTAAAAGAATTAAAGGATCTGACTTTGAGAGAGAGACTGAGCTATATGTACAATGAACTAGCTTACCCAACAAGGCACGAAAAAAAAAGAACTGGAACTGCTCTTGCAAAAGAGTTTTCATTTTTATAATTTGTCTCCCCCCCGAAATTGGCCTCCTGATTCGCTAACCTAAAATTCAAACGGACCAATGAAGTTGGTTGTATCCCGTTGCACCTTGCACTAATACACAAATCTGTATTTAGAGTTGCCTGTATTCCCACATCGAGGGGCAGTGAGTGACCACAAAAAATGATTTCTCCAAACCCTGCTGACTAAGTAATTAACTCCGTATGCGTAGAAAGTGCAAGGTCCGCGGAATAGCGCCTCGAAGGCTCTAATTCTTAAAAATCACGTACAACTTGTAAAAGGTATTAGATGGCGTATCTCTGGCGCCAGACAGGAATTCCATTATTTCAATCTGAATAAAACTTTAATTGTTGAATATAGAATGTATATGTATAGTCTGTTCCTGTCAGGAATTTAGAAATTTTAGATTTGAAATGCCCGTAAGGACGGAACTACACTCTACGGAATGATTTGAGTTGTACTCTCATGTGTCAAGTATTCCTGGTTTACTTAGAGTGGCTTAATTTTCGGGAGTTTTCTCATGCTTACGCTACTTTGATTCAATCGTAAAAAAAAATAATAATCCCCCGGATTATTACATCACCCTCACCTTAAAGAAAGAGCGGGGTTCGGAAGGAACCAAGCTCCTTTCTACAACCGGTATTATACGTATATTTTGATCCATCTGCCAAGTTCTGACCAGCGTGGGAATCTAGGGGTACTAGACCCACCTTCACGCTCAATATATGTATGATCATCAGTCCGATTGGACTTCCCAATAACCTAAATCCTATTCAACATAATCACGTGGATTTACCACATGACTACAACAGTACAATCCTTAAGAGCTAAACAATGAAAGTCTACTTCTGGTTCCATATTGTCACAACACTTTTTCGGATTGACTCTTACGCACTAACCCGCACTGTCACTCGATGGTTTCACATACCAGGACGCTCGTGGAGACTGGACATGGACCTGCCGTACAACGAACAGGCTGCTGATCGTCTTCCCTCGCGTTCTGTCCAGTGGAGGGTTGGATACATCGCATGGGTGGCGGTGGAATCTGTGGTGGTGGAAACTACAGCTGCTTCTGGTTCCCTTGGGATGACATTGGTTGATGGAGCGGATGGAACTGCATCCCCTGGACTTCCATGGGCGTGATGTCGGTTGACTAGGAAGGCGGTGAGGGTGTTCCATAGACAGGCGAATAGGTGTAGACCCCATCCGAATAGCTGGTACAGGCTCCATCCGTTTAGGCCGACACCAATAACGAACTTCACCAATCGGAATATACAGTATAGGCCCAACAGCCCGTTCATGATGGTCCCTATGCTTTCGAACCAACCCCATATCTGCCGGATGGTGGACCTGACGAGACTGGTAACCTCTTCTTTGCTGAATAGTTTGAGAGTGTTGTACCCTTGGTCCAGAGACTCCATACCGGACACCCGTCGCGCTATCATCGTTTGGACTGCATCTCTTTCCATGCCGAAGATCAGGTTCCGTTGGCTTTTTCTCATGTCCTCGGATGTGTATAGTCCCCCTGCGCTAATCAGCTTGATCGGTTGGAACTTCAATTGGTCCTCTGCTTCAATCTCAATGGTCAGTGGTATAAGACTCGTCAGTGGTAGTGGGGAGAGGCCGATCCAGGTTCCCTCGACTTGGTACAATGGTGGCATAAGGCTATTACATTCCATTTGAACAGCTACATTTTTGGACGACGTGGGTCAACGATGCCATGATTTTGTAAGCATTGAAATGATTGAGCTTCGTTACATTTTTCCGCTCCTAGTTCAAATGAGTAGCTTGCTCATCCATTTACTACTACCGAAGAGTGACTGTGCATGCCGCAATGCGAGATGGTCCTTGTAACCTCTACCAGACAGGCGCGTGCGTCTCTTTGTCCGTAATCCCTTCATTATAACTTGTCTCCAGTGAAACCATCGTTGCGTTTATCGGGTCCTCTTCTCAGTCGTACACGATCGACCCATTGCCATTACCTTAGAAGTGTTGTCACCAGGACGGGGTATATCCTTGGCACTCTGAAACAGATCCCGAGAAAAAAAGGGGGGGGGGGGGGGGAGGGAACACAAAAACAACAACAAACAAAAAAAAATTTTTAAGAATCAGGCCCCTTATTGTGACATACCCCTTAACTTCCAAACTCTATCCCCTTATCAGTGATAACATGAAATTTGGGTATCAACGACCCAAGGAATACGAATAACGCAAAAAAAGGTCGTATTATCTCTACCCGTTTCCCGACCATCTTAAAGGTCTATGAATTTCCTTCCCTTCCCCTAGGACTTACTCAATTCCCTCTCTCTCTCTCCCTAGGGTTACGTTATCTCTGAAATACATGGGGAGGATCCAACTATCCCTCAATTAAGAGCCCTTACCCTCCGGCGCAGTGATCCCGTTCGCAGGGTGCTGCAGCCACGGAAGCTGGAAGGGTTACTACCCCTTTCCAGAGGTTTCTAGCTCATAGTGAAAGCTAATCTTATTTTCAACAAAACACAAAAACAAAATTTAAACGGAACGCGGTGACTGGAAGAGTCAGAGGTTCCGAATTTGCTGACTATACTTTGTTCATAGGGAACCAAGGCCAAGACTCACAAGAGAGAACTAACTTGACACTGCATATAAGCTACTTGGTTCCGCTATGACGTCACTCGATCTAGGGTGAGGGTGGCTATATACATCTTTGGTAGAGGAGTCTTGAAAATTGGAGTTCTTGTCGATTCTCCGGCTTCCACTTCCTCGATTTTACCGATGTTAACACCTCGTTACCCACACCTATTCGACTCATTCATACTCTGGGCGGTGTCCTGTCACCCGCCCCGCGCACTTTCTTGACCCAATTTCCCGGCCTCATAGACGACTACGCGTCCCGCTGCTCTGCAGGCGGCCTATCTGCTCAAATCCCTCATGGGTCTTCCAGAACATACAAACTCCTGTACCTGCGCTGGGTACTACACATTTTGGTATCGACCCCAAATTCCTGGTCCACTACCCCTACTGGCAAACCCTACCTGCCAGACTCACAATTGGCCTACCTGGCCTTCCTGTCCATCCTGGACTCAACAACTCCCTTCCAAACTTCGGGCTTCTTACCCGTCCTTCTCCCTTGGCACAACTGGCCCAACAGTCCAACCTGGACTTTCTCCGTACACAAAACTCTTCTGGCTTCCCTGGCCTAACCGCTTCCAGTTTGCCCTCTGTCCTTACTGGACATTCTTGTGCTGACAGCCCTCTTGAGTATGACCTTTACTGACCTCGGGTATGATGGACCTTTCTCCACCGCATCGGACGCATATTACGATTCAGCCCAATACTTCCTTGAAGGTTTATGCTCTACACCCAGTTTTGAGATGCTGGGTAGAGAACCTTCCACAACGACCGGCTGTAGCCAGGTTCCGCGTTGTTCGAAGTATGGGACATCTCCGACGGACGCATATTACGATTCAGCCCAATACCTCCCTGAAGATTATGCTCTATAACCAGTTTTGAGATGCTGGGTAGAGATCTTCCACAACGACCGGCTGTCGCCAGGATTCGCGTTGTTCGAAGTATGGGACATCTCGATATCGATATGCTTCGGCCAGTCGGAGCCGATCCTTGCTTCCGCATTACTGGATAAGGTCTACACATTGCCCCGCGTCGTACCCAATGTCCTTAGCACTTGAGGCACCTCCTGCATCTCGATGAAGTGCGCGAATACCCCTAACACCTACATTCGCGCACCATCCACACACTGGGATGAGGAATCACTGTACTGGACCACTCCGGTGCAGAAATTTAAATTTCCCTAGGCTACCTTTCCATCTCTATCAGGATTTGAGACAGTCCAATACAGTGACCTCATTCCCACTACGGGGTACAACTACCCTTCCAACCTGGTCAATAGGAATATCCGGTCCCTATTTTAACTAGAGACAGCATACGCCCATTGGCCCAGTCGCTCCTTTTTGGGGGAATCTTACCCCTCCGCCATGGATTCGGCTACCATCCAATTCTACTATCAGTTGCCCGGGAATGGTACGGGGGTGAGTTAATATAGATAATGTCGTGCGTAATATTTTACTATTAGTTTCTATAAAATTCAGTAAGCTTAAATATTTGCTAATCAGTAAGCCCTCAACTAATTAATCGATATAACAAAACTAGACTTAGGTAGCTCGTACATTTAAATTTCGGGGGCTGGTTGCCCACTGTGTTGGCGAGTAAAGGTTTACTAATATCTCAATATTATTTGAGATCCCATGGTTCCATTTCAATCTTTCTCTAGTAGGTGAGCACAATGCCAATCCATTAATTGCAATACACAAAAAAACGACAAAAAAAAAACAAAAGTCCGTTCAAATCCCTCGGACCTTACCTACTGGCACTGACCTGTCCAACATTGAATCATGAATTACTGCTTTAATTTAGATTCTAATAACATTAACCCAAAAAAAAAAAAAAAAAAAAAAAAATAATAGCGGCCCACGCCATCTTAACTTCATCAGCCTGTAAGCTCATTGACCTCATTTAATCTCAGGGCGCGCTGAACCGCCAGACTTGAATCTACTTGAATCCTGCATTTTCAATTTAAAGGGACCCCACGTGACTTCATAAATTATCCAAGCTGGGGAGAGCTTGGTGCGTTATAAAGGCTCTAACCCCTGCTTCGCGCTGCTGCGACAGGTTCCCACGAACTACCCCCCTAGATGGATAGCGTTACGCAAATCACTTCCCTACGGGCCAGCATGCGAATACTACGCTAGGAAGAGATCAAGCCTGGACTATCGTCGGGGTGCTTGCTCTTCCTGGTCATCGACCTTCCGAAACTGTGGGGTGTTCCCTAGAGTGTCCCTTCCATCCCAGGGATTATCCACTCTACATCCGTACACCGGGATAACAATTCCATATCCCTCACTAAACCAGTGTACTCACAAATCCATGCACATACACGTCCCTCGTGTCTACTGTGCCCATAACTCCCTTAATCCTCCAGCCGAACGCTCACTCGTCCCCACCCTGGACATGGGTTTTGAATTGAAAATAATGGTTACGGTCCGTTTAAATTAAAACCAGTTCCAGTTCAAAAGCAGTAATAAAACATGAACATATAAACATAAAATTTCAAAATCTACTATAGATGACAACCTTTAGCTATATCAGTGTTTCCTATCATGCCCTGTTTCTTAGATATGCTTTACTTCCATTCTACCTAGGACCAACATAATTCGTATCAACTGGATATTATACGCGAATGTTTTTAACACGAAACTCGTACTCCAGTCCTGGCTGTAACTATGCTAGCAGAAAAAGGAATTACATAAACAAAATGTAATAACACAATTATTCTCCTGGTCCTAGATCAGCTGGTTCCGATGTTTTCGCCTGAATCGTTAGTTCAGTTCAATATACAACAACAAAAAATTAATAATTCCTGTGAAGCGAAAACATCATCAAGCAGAAGTAAAGCACCTATCTTTGACTACAATTCGGAATGGTTCCGCTACCGGAAAGCCACTGTGTACCTGCTAGACACTACCCCAAAACAAAGAAAAAAAATTTGACCTATCGTTAGCTTTCGGCTACTTCTTTAAATTGAATTTAAAAGAAATTCAAAAATAAAATATTACTGGTGAATTTAATCTGCGTTGAAAGTTAGAGAAAAAAAATAAAATTTTTGACTTGAATTGTTACTATAAAAAATTTTTTTAAACTGTTTAGGTTGACCCTGTAATACAAGACAAATAAAAAAAAAAAAAATAAAAATAAAAAAAATAAAAAAAATAAAATAAAAAAAAATTAAACAAGATGTAAAATTCCAAACGCAGAACTCCCAGAATCAAAATCTTTCTGCTCGAACACGTAATTAGTGCTTGTACACGAGAGACACCTTTTGATTCAATTCACCCGGCTCCTTCTCTTGCTGGTTCACTGTTCCTTGACCTAGTTACACAAAAAAAAAAAAATAACATACACTTTCTCTTGGCCCTAGTCTGCAAGCTCCTACAATGCTGTAATCACTTATTTCAAGCTATTAACTAAAGCACCTACTATTTATTCTGATGGTCACACCCCTTTCCGATAAGAACCCGTTCCAATAAAAAGGTATACGGAAACCTTATCCGGTTCCCTAAATGAAAGGTTAATTTTTACCTTGTTGTTATTAATGGTAAACAAAACTTCCTAATTGGAAATAAATAATTTCCGAACTCTCAGTTGCTATGCCTGTTTTCACAGGCGCTCAGTGTATATATGCTTTATAATAATCTGACCTACTATTTACTGGGGTTATTGAACTACTACCCAATTATTTACCTTACTGTTCTATGTTCTCGACACCCCACACACTGTTGTTACCCTTGCTTTATAACCTTACTTTAAAACAAAACAATGAAATGTTTTGTTATTTCTGAAGCTGTCCCTACTAAATTTTTCGAAGACGTGGATTATCACCTTGTTATTTAGGCTTAAAAAAAAACCTAAGATATCACCGCTGCGACACCAAATGTAATAATCTGAAAGGCTGGTATTTGGGAGCAATTGAATAAACTTATTTATATGGTTATTGCACACAAGCCAGGTAAACCAAATTCAGCTCAGATATTACTAGGTTATGTATTTTTATTGTTCCCTCAGGTCAAAGCCCTATGGGATCCAATGAGGCTACGGAGAGTGAAAACCTTATTGTAACTATTGCTATGATAGCTACCCTTCTATGCAACTCGAGGGTTGCAGAGATAGTAGAATGCAGGGTACACTACGAGAAGTGCCCTGTCGTTGGTAGTATGGTTTAAAAGTAGCTGCCACCAGTCCCCTTTTACAGATGTTTTAGAGAATAGTTCAGGGAACGGAACTAGACTCGAAGGAGTTCCTCTCCAGTAGCACTTGGTATAAATAGTTTAGTAGCGGGGCCCTTCCTGGCCGATTTATACACTAGGCTAGTATGACAGCTTCACGTTGCTGAAGATGTTCGGAGTGACAAACACGACAGGATTGTTCACCTCCACTACAAGGTTATCTAAGGGATGGTGTTTCAATGAAGAACAATGAGAACAGTATAAGTTGTATATTGGAGAAAAGTTAATTGTATACAAAATAAAACAATAAAGATTACACGGATGTATATATAAGTATATATACTAAGTCCCATACATATAAACTTAAAGGGAAAAATATGTCATATAACCAACAAGAACAAACAATGAATTTAAATTAAGCCAATTTAATTTTGATGCTAGATATCTGAATAGTATATAAAAAAAACAATATATAATAAATTGCATAAGACTTTATCGAGACCGATCAATCAGTGAATTATTGATTTGCCTGATGTAACGAAGCCAGGGAGTTGTTTCTTTGGGGGCTAACCTTAATTCTGAAATGGATCTACCACTCTGGTGGAGTAACTATGGTTATAAAGTGAACCAGAGGGGCCACTGATAGTAAGATTGAGATCCCCGAAGGGTGACTCTCTAAATAGATCCCCTGTTGTTTTTATCCACAGCTACCTGGTTCGTTATGTATCGGTAGATCGAGTGAATTACACAACAAATAATCAATACAATGAAACTCTAGTTGTCCCGATGAACTCAAACACTTTCTGTCAAATTAGCCGCTGATGGCTAACTCTCCCTGTCCTTAAAGATCAGGGTCTCAATAGGGGTTTTTAGACCCCTTGAACTTCCAGATAAAAATTAATAATAATAATAACTACCCTTGTAGCAACTTTTGAATAGTGAGCTATCCCCAAATAATTATATCTTTGACCCTACAATTACGGTAACACTGATTCCAATTATACCTATCCTAAGTAGGTCCCTTAAATACACTATAAAATATGAGAAATTCGCAGATGGATCGCTACGCTTCTAGTAAGTCAAAATACCCTATTAATGCTTACATTTACCGGGGTGATGACCTCAGAATTTTTAGCTTGAACACAGACTAAACAGCTTTCTCTAAAGACTTACCCTGACTTAGTACTTAATCCTTAATCCACAGGGTAACTTAGACACTTGAGCTTACACTTCACGGCTTACACAAAATGTATTACGCGGCGTCTTTTTGTTAATTTTATAAATTACACCACGAAGCTAGTTCTCTCTCGCACCCAGATCAAAATTATCTAAACGTTAAAGGCAACAAATTCTCCAAAATATCAAATTACTATAGACTTCTATCATCAAGTTACTAATGACGTTCTCCACAATTTCTTTTATAGGTTATTATAGATTCTAGTTACCAAATAATATTCCCTAAATAGCAAATGATATTAAAGTAAAATGTAAGTTCTCTTGAACTGGTACTTGAAATGTTTTAAGGTGAATGAAAATAAACTATAAGAATGATACAAATTGATTTGAATGACTTAATTTACTTTGAGTAATAACGAAAGAGTAATATAGTTGCAAAAATTAGAAATCTTGTAACTTGTAATACAACAAAAACAATCAATTGACTACGTTAAAAAATATTAATTAAAAGAATTAAAGGATCTGACTTTGAGAGAGAGACTGAGCTATATGTACAATGAACTAGCTTACCCAACAAGGCACGAAAAAAAAAGAACTGGAACTGCTCTTGCAAAAGAGTTTTCATTTTTATAATTTGTCTCCCCCCCGAAATTGGCCTCCTGATTCGCTAACCTAAAATTCAAACGGACCAATGAAGTTGGTTGTATCCCGTTGCACCTTGCACTAATACACAAATCTGTATTTAGAGTTGCCTGTATTCCCACATCGAGGGGCAGTGAGTGACCACAAAAAATGATTTCTCCAAACCCTGCTGACTAAGTAATTAACTCCGTATGCGTAGAAAGTGCAAGGTCCGCGGAATAGCGCCTCGAAGGCTCTAATTCTTAAAAATCACGTACAACTTGTAAAAGGTATTAGATGGCGTATCTCTGGCGCCAGACAGGAATTCCATTATTTCAATCTGAATAAAACTTTAATTGTTGAATATAGAATGTATATGTATAGTCTGTTCCTGTCAGGAATTTAGAAATTTTAGATTTGAAATGCCCGTAAGGACGGAACTACACTCTACGGAATGATTTGAGTTGTACTCTCATGTGTCAAGTATTCCTGGTTTACTTAGAGTGGCTTAATTTTCGGGAGTTTTCTCATGCTTACGCTACTTTGATTCAATCGTAAAAAAAAATAATAATCCCCCGGATTATTACACCTCAATGTGGTTAGCGAATAGAGTATTTAAAGACATATACAAATAGAACCTAAAAACAGAGAAGAACGGTAATCTAAATTATGTCTCTTTTTAAAAGAAAAATATACCTCTAAACTGCGGATATTTGTCGGTATATGTAAAGTCTATATTACCATCTATAGATATTTGATATATATGCCCAAAGGGTTAAGACTGATTGAGTCAGTGAGCCTAATGGAGGAAAGACTTCGTTCGCTACGCTCACTCCGTCTTAGTTAAATTAGTGAAAATCAAAATCTTACATTCATTTTATTTGTTCATTCTATTGTTCGCTACGCTCACTCCGTCTTAAACGAAAGACTATCTTCACTACGATCACTCCGTCATAAGCATAATAAGCTTGTACCAATTAAATTAGCGAGAAGCGTCCTGTATTTCGACGGAGCGCTTTGCTCAAAAAATCGAAAATGGCTCAAGGTACGACTTTGAATTTTTATCCCCATAAATTTCGAGCATCATATCTAGCTTGAGTCAAAGTTTCAAGTGGATTGCATTTACCGTTTGGCCGATACACGAACACATACTTTGTACCATATATCCCGATTCAAGAGCTAACGCTAACGCTCACTCCGTCTCAAATAAATTTTCTGAACGCAAGTGTATTGCCTGCAAACTCCATGAGACCGATGAACCCAAAAATTAATTGTCCTGGGGTATAACATAGCAAAATGGTTAGTTTAGAAGCATCCAAGTCGCACCAAGTTTGTCTGTAAAAAATTCGTTACAACTAACTGAAAAATTGATAGAACTCAAATTTAAACAAATACCCCGAGTCCCTGAGTCGATAAATATTCAGAAGGAACGTCTTTTGAATATTAATATCTCCGATACAAATTGCACAGAATACGGGATCCTTATGTCTTTATGTATGGAGCAAAAATTGGTTCACTTTTAACAAAAACGACTATAAACAAGCTGATGTGCAATGTGTAATCCACTCTCTCCTATATTTTTCTGAGCGAACTTGAAACCTCCTTAAAATCAAAATCAAATCAGTTTCCAAAAGTTTGGCATAGATATGTCAATGATATTTTCGCGATTATAAGTGAAGATTTTAATTCACATGACTTTTTGAACACGGTTAACAGCCAATACTTTAGAAATAGAAATAGATAACCAGCTTCATTTCCTTGATTTTAACATTACCAAACATGGAACATGGAATTCAACATATACTGAAAACCAACTCAAACAAATAGGCATACTCCTGCGGATTCAGTTACACCAATTAATTATTAAATAGCTCCATCTAATAGCATCCCAACATTCGCAATAATTATTGTTGTATGTTGTATAGGTAAGCACTTGTAACTTAATAATCATCAGGTTTCACTAACAATAATAATTCATAATTATTACTCTATTGCTTCATGACGGCTGCAGTACAAAATTCAGACTCTCGACGTGACGTAACAGTTCAGGCTTCATATACCTACTAAGGTGGCTTTGATCTTAGATCTGAAGCTTTAATCATAGATTACTAGTATGCTATGATTTGATTTAATTATAAAAAAGGGTTATTAATCCTAGTTGACATGCTCACGCAATGTGCGTACTCTCCATATGGTGTTATTGTTAATTATAACCATATAGCTACCTATATGACTAACTAATAATCTCTATCTCACATACTCATATGTTTAAAATTTAAAAATATCTAATCCATTGTATTCTATACCACAGAACAAATTTCTAATACTACTATGCAGATAAAATGTATCTATGCTTACCACTAAACGATTACTTTTATCAGGGATTTAATTGAGATGAGAGTGAAAATTGAAAATTAAAATTGTGCAGTGTAGAAGTGTCCAATTGAATTGAGTTTGCATATGTGTTGCAAGTCTCTATTTCATTTCGTTCCCATCGTTTAGGAATGAAACGTTCGAAAATATTTTAATTGGAAACATTTGATGGTAAAAAATCATATAGAAGGTTTGACGGATAAATAAAATGTGAGTTTCATTATCTAGTTTACGAAATGTGTATCTCACTTAATTTTTTGGTTACAGATGATGTATTGTCTCGTAAGATTTTTGGAAGATGGCTTATATTTCGTGTGCAACGAGAAACATTTGATATTTAAAAATGGAGCACTTCTCGCTAAATATAAAAATAATAATTATTATAGAGCTAATATTATTTCGAGATATCATGATTTAAAAGTATTGGTAGATCTGAAACATTCTATTATCTCTAACCTGCCTATAGTTTTATTGTCAAAACATCATATTAATCTGAACAACAATAAATCACAATGGGTAAAAGTTCAATCCAACAATCTCGTTATTCCAAACATTAATAATGACAACCCGCAGATATTACAATCTACCATTTTTACAGACTACAGCATAGTAGATAACTGTGTAATAGAAGATGCAGAGTTTATAATGCTCGACAGCAACGAGGCTGGGGCAGATTTTTTAGTTGTTAATAGCCCTAAGAAAAGTTGTCCAAATATGTATTCTGATAACTTATCAGTTATTAAAAATCTACCACAATTTGCTGCACCAGATGATATAGAATGTGATAATACCTCAGAGTATTTCATGATCAACAGCAATGAGATGGGAGCAGAGATTCTTATGACGAGCCCCAAGAAAAATTCTCTCATTGAAAATGTATCTGTTATCAAGAATCCACCACAACTTGTTTCAGGTAATACACAATGTGATACTATCTCAAAGTGTACTACTATGACCAAACACCCAAAGATAAACTCTCACAATAAATATTCTGCCCAAATATCAGCTGTTCAGAACGAGAGTCCACCACATTTCGCTGCTGTTGATACAGAATATGACAATTTCAAGTCTTTGAAGGTTCTAACATCCAAGTGTGCTACAAAAACAGATTTTTGTGTATATTGCAAACAACTGAAAACGAAATTATCAAAACATGTCATCTCAAATCATGGTGAAGAAGAAAAAGTAAAGAAATTAATTCATTTGCCAAAACGTAAGTACCTGAGTATTTTATTGTTTTGACTAATAGCACTTACTAACATGGCTTTATTACTATTCTGAATCTTCACCATACTATATTTGTATTATGACAATAATTTCATATCATCGAAAAAAAAGCTTATTTGAATTTCAGTGAACTTTTAGTAGTCGTTTGATGTTACCTACTGCAAAATAATAGTAACCGCTAAATTTTATGCAGTCATTAAATAGTATGTTTCTAAATTCATTAATAATTATCGTAGAGAAAAAATATTTCTTCTACATGTTTGTGTGAAAATTCTTTTATTTTCTCTGTAGCTGACATTTTGAAATGGTTCTTAATTTATTTTCCTACCTTTAAAATTAGATAGAAAAATCTATTGCTACTGTCATTACAGCTAATAAATTATGGTATGAATTATCGTTTACACATGATTAGGAGTATAAATTACCATTTTTCCAACATAGATTCGTTCAATAAAGTTCTTTAAGGATGTTTTGATGAAATCCTATGAATTTTTTATCACATAACTAAAAAATTCTTGGGAAATAGGTAACTTTGAAATACTGTTTAAATTATATTTTATTGTTACATCTTGTGTCTCTTAAAAGCAGAGTATAGACAGATAAAGTTATTTATTTCCAATTTAATTCTTACAATGATGAAATTACATAATATGAAGAGAAATTGTGTTGTATTAAAATTTTAACACTACAAAAATCTTCTAAGGAATATGATTTTAAGTTAATTAAACAGTTTTAACATGTTCTATTTCCCAAAAAAATTAACTTTACTAAATTCATACCTGGAAATTTTTAGTAGGTATTTATTATTGTGTATATTCCATGTAAAATTTTGGTATGAAAATATGTATACCTATGCTCTATGCAATCAGTCAAAACAAATTGATTTGGTGCATGGAAATATTTTGAAAATTATAGATAGAATAAATTTCAATTTACATGAACTGCAAAATTTAATTGCTAAAAATTGTTTTGTCACATTGATATTTTCAAAGCGAGTTGTAAACTAAGTTACAAATAGAAATGTCATCCTTAAATAGATCAATATTACCATAGTATAATGCAGGGAATGCTGTACTAAGGGTAGGGAGAATGCTATTTACAAAATTATTCATCGGTGAGATATTAATATGAAGTTGCGTCATTTAATATTGAATTACCATTGTCTTAAATATGCTTTAACATTTCTATACATCCCAATACAATTAGTGTTTGACATTTGTAGATGTGGTAAACTAACTCCCATTAAACAAATTTAATTTAAACTTTGAACTAAACCGAAATAAAGATATGGCTAAAAATAATGGCTATAATATCAACGTAGTAGATAAAATATTAAAACAAAAACTTGATAAAAAACTCTTAACCTCAGTTACAATAAAGAAAAGCTGGAAACTAATTTTGTGAATGTAACATAATATCTAGGTGAACATTTGTAAAAAAATAACTTTATTTGTAAAAAAATCAAAATAGAAACAGCTTTCAAAACTTCAGAAAACTTATATTCCTAAATGAATAATTCAAAATTCAATCTGCGAGTTTATAAGTTGAAATGTGATGATTGTAATGCTGATTACTACATAGCATATACGGGACTAAACTTGAGCATAAGTTTTCAAGAAAATTTAAAAGGTTACCGTCTCAAAAACCAGGAATCATTTTATAGAATTGAATTCGAATTTTACTTTCATTCCATACATTCTACATATTCAGGAGAAAGGTCAAAAACTAAATATTTTGGAATTCATAGAAATTTTAAAGCTAATTAAAAACAATATTAAATTATCAACTTGATATTTATAACTCGCCGATTATTAATAATATTGTAAGTAATCAACCCCCCCCCCCCAGCCATTATACACCTTGGAACATAGATACATTTAAGGATGATATTATTTCTAGTTGAAATTTAGTTTATAACTGGCTTTGAAAATGTCACTGTATGACGAGACAACTGTTAACAATTGGTGTGAATTGAAATTTGTTTTATCTCGTAATTCTATATATTTAAAAACGAATTTACATCACCACACAATAAACGCCGAATTCATTAAGATGTGCCGAAAAATATCTTTTCAACTATGTTAATAGTCCTGGTAAAACTGTGTAATAAATGAAATTTTGACTAAGAGCCTTTGTACCTTTTCACAACATTCAAAACCATATCAACTAGTAAGTCTTTTAAAATAGTAATCAAATATTGTGAAACAACTAATTTTTCACTCTATATTAGTAGTATGGGATACTATCATCAAATAGTCTAAATATTACTTGTTGATTCTGTTTATACTTTTCTAGGATCCAAACTAAGATTAGAAGTTTTAAAAGAAATAAGAAATGCTGGAAACTTTATTCATAATACGAATATGGAATATAACACTGGAGTTTTACTTGTTACAAGACGACCAGCTTCTAATAAATCTAGAAGTCAACAACATTACATGCCATGTTCAAATTGTAAAGGGATGTATTCACATTTATCTCTTCGAGCCCATTACAGAAGATGTAAGGTAGATAGGCAAAAAGGGTCAAAAGACGCTATAAGCTCAAGTCAACAAATGCACATATTTATTCATAAAATTGCTTGTAGTAAGCTATCCAAAAGAGTATTCCCCATCTTAAGGCGCGATGATGTAGTAGAAGCCATACGATTTGATAGATTAGCTATCATGTATGGAAATAAATTATGTGATACATATCGATTACCACACCACGATGACCTGATAAGATCAAAGTTACGTAATCTTGGTCGCTTCATTTTAAGTTTTAATAAGAATTCACCTGAATTTAAATGTTTAGAAGACATGTTAATTCCTCAAAACTTTGATGCGCTTTTAAATACTATCCACAGAGTTTCTGGTTTGGATGAAGATACTGGCGTATACAGTAAACCATCAAAGGCACTATCTCTGGGAACAGAATTGAAAAAAATTACCAAGATCTTAGAGAGAGATTCCATAAAGACTCAAGACAATATCAAAATTAAAATGTGTCGTGATTTGCTTTGTCTGTTGGAAGGTGAATTAGATACAGCAGTTAATAAAACAGTTATGGAGAATTTACTGGACAATAAGAGACATAAAAAAGAAGTAATTGTTGCAAAGCAGGATATAATCAAACTCGATAGATATCTTCAACATCAATTGAAAAGTTGTTATGAGGCATTGTGCAATGAAGTGAATTTTGGGAATTGGCACCTTTTAGCTTCGTGCATTCTTTGCTCAATCCAAATTTTCAACAGGAAAAGAGGTGGTGAACTTGAGCGCATTACAATAGCAGACTTTCGGAATTATCAATCGATAGAAACGTGTGATGTAGATTCTTTCAACATGCTGAGCCAGGATGAAAAATCACAAGGTAGGCGTTATGTCCGATTTACACTAAGAGGTAAGCTCGCACGAGAAGTTGCTGTGGTTTTGGATAAACAGTTGGCCAAAACACTTGAATTTTTAATACAAACACGTGAGCTGGTTGGTGTTCAAGCAGATAACCCATTTGTGTTTGGGCTACCATCACAAGATAGAAACAGATTTACTTATCTAAGGTCAGGTCCACTATTAAAACAATTTTCCAAGGACTGTGGAGCTAATAAGCCGGAGCTTTTGAAAGGAACTGCTCTTCGTAAGCAACTCGCAACAGAAGGCGAACGACAAGGATTAAATCCAATGCAAACAAGTATGCTAACAGATTTTATGGGTCATAGAGTGGACATACACAATAGATATTACCGCTTATCTACAGGCTTAAGACAAATTTGTAATGTTACAAAAACATTAGAAAAGGCTGCGGGTCGATTGAACGAAAATGCGACAACTCATATTTCAGATGAGTTACTCGAAACTCCAGATCCTATACCGTCGACAAGCACTACTCCACCTCATAATTACTCAGTAAACATTAACAACATCTTAGAAGAGAGTAATAATAAGGACCCTACTTGGAGGCCAGATTCCAGACAGTCGATCGCTTCCAGTAGTGGTAGGTTATAAATAAAAATTAACAGTTCTGCTTACAAAAAATAACCTCAACCTTTAGAAATTTGATATATATCTATAACTTTTTATCAGGCATACTCTTTAATACATAAAAGCTATCATTTCTAATATTGTTAAATGAATTGATTTTGATTATTTAGCAATTACCATGATTGATATTAAAAAATTTTAAATATTGTATTAGGAGATTCACTTTTAATTTTGTAAACCAAATATAAAAAACTAAAGCCTATGTAGCAACTTAATATTGAAATATTGGATTTTGAAGTTTCAATATTTGCTTTAAACATATTTATCATGCCTTAGTTAGATCAAAAATGGACTACTATTTTTACGCTTAGTCATAACTTCAATTTACGAGGACATGCCTTTCAATTATGTTTCGAAAAATGTAATCATCTGCCACGACATAACTTCATAAGTAATAATGTGCCGCACACTTGGAATAATCTTCGCAATAATATTGTAATTTCATCAAATGTCAATCAATTTAAAAGCTTATTTGATAAACATGTGTCTTCCTTATCTGGAAGAAATATTTTGTTTTATAATTTGAACACATAACAGATGTTCTCAGGTTCAACTTAATTCTACTTATGTTTAATTATCCAGAAGAAATGTTCTGTTTACATTGTTAGAATATTTTATAATTTATTTACCTTTATATAATTTAATTAATTAATATTAGGGAAATTTTAAACAGAGTGATAATGTACATTTCTCACTATTACTGAGAAAGAATAATATCGGCTTGAAAAAGCCGCCTGTCTTTGTAAACGTTAATAATAATAGTAATAATAACTAAAACAAGTCTAGGGAATGCTGATACTGTACTGCAAGTACAAGCGTTGTTCCATTTGACTCATGTTTGTATGGATTCTTTCAGTTTATACACATCAACAGAGTTTGCCTATTAATGATTAATTCATATCCTACTTTTCAGACTCTCATTCTATTGATCATAATATTGTAATAAAAAGAAGATCCTGGGATACACCAGAAAGGCAATCTGCTAGAAAATGTTTCTCGCAATATATAAACAGAAATATATTGCCAACTCTCGAACAATGCAAGAAGATTTTATTTCAGGAACCTTCCCTTCATCTGAGAACTCCTGAGCAAGTTGTAGCATGGGTACAGAATCAAATTAAAAAGAAGGATCATACCCCAAAAATTTCTAATTCAAGTAAGTATTCTGAACATTCATATAGCTTTTTGGAACTAATTTCAGCCTATTATTTATTGACTCATCTTCCATTCATTTTAAATGTTTCTTGATTCAATTTCAAGGAAATTCTATTGAATTCCTCGAAATCTAAAGTTTCCAACCTAATTGTTGAATATAATGAAATAATGAATTTCTCTTTACAGAGAAAACATGGACTACCCCAGAAAAACATGCTGTTCGTCAATTATTTGAGAACAATCTTATAGACTTGAAAGTTCCTTCAAGTATGCAATGCAAAACTGCCGCTATGGCAGCAGAATTGAAAGGACGAACCCCAGAAATCATAAAGGCGTTTGTTTGTAATGAGATTCGTAGGAGGAAGCTGAAATCCTGAAGAATGTTAAAATTATTTACATACGATTGTTTTTAGTAAAACTTATTCGGAATAGAAGATCACTTTGTAGATGTGTTTAGCGATATTTTATTGGTTTTTGAAGAATTTGTTTGAATTAGAAGATGTCAAACTCCAAATTCGATTTCTTAAAGTTTTTGTTACAGTCAACTCTTATGGAATGATTGCCAATTGTTATGGATGCTTATGTCAGAATTACTTATATATTGATATATTTATAGGAACATTGAATTGTTTAAAAGTATTTTGAGTTGATTTGATACTGAATAATTGTTTACATTTGATGCAAGAAAGGTCTGAAATTCAAATGTTTTAATATTTTGTCCGATTGAGAGGTAAGGAGAAAAATTGAATATGCTCTATTTTGGTTTCTTATTTTATCTAATAAAAACTAAGGAATTCTCAAAAACCTTTTGTCAATTTACTATTTTATCACTATAAAAAAGAAACAATCGCCCTTATCGACTAAATATACTGATAAAATACTGAGGACCTTCCAGCTACCAAGTAGCCATTATCAGAGTAAACTAAATTAGAAATCAAAATGTATCTGTTTAAACACTATTTGGAATTGATAGGCTATAGAAGGTATTACGATCAGTTAAATTTGATTGCAAATAGTATTTAAAAGGCACATTTTGATTTCAAATTTAGTTTACTCTGATGATGACTACTTGATAGTTGAAAGGTCCTCGGCACTTCTACAGTATTTTTAGTGGATAAGGGTGATTGCTTCTTATTTATAGTGTTATAGTGTATCCACAGTGTGAACTTCTATAGTCTATTACTATTTTATGTAAAATTGTCCTCAATTTTGTCATGGTAAAACTTCATGACACAAAATTGCACACTTGAAGTAAAAGTAAAAGATTTTCAAAAATAAACTTGAACATGAATAGTACAATTTCAAATCATTTAAAAGTAGTCTGTTAGAATATAATAGAATATTTATTGAACTTGTTCAAATTTCCCAATTGTTTAAGAAAGTGAGGGGTAGTACAAATAGTGGTTACTCAATATTTACAGAACACATTTTAAATTTGACTCAATCTTACATTACACTCAACATTTAAATATAAAAATATAACTAAATAAATTAAAATTATAGAAGGCTTTATCTAATAAGTAGTGAAGCTTTCAATTGTTTTTCAAATATTATGATGTTTTGAATTTTTGAAAGTTTAGGTAATTTGTTGTACATTTTAATAGTCATGTGGGTTTGAGTTCTATGAGTTTTGCTTAATCTGTGAGGGGGAATACTTATAAGGTTCTGGTTTCTTGTATAATAATTGTGATAGTCAATATTTTTCTTTAAATTGAAATGATTTGTCGCTAGCAAAATAGTTTTGAAAATAGAAATAGATGACAATTTTGGCAGATTTTGTAAGATGCAACAGTAAATTTTTGTGAAAATAACTTGATTAAATCAAGGAAGGGTGTAAATATAAGCTTTTCAATGCTTAGCATCTTTAATTGCACAAACTTGAAGATTTTGTTGTATAAAATTGGAAAAATTGTCTCAAATATTTGTAACACTAGAATCACTGATGAATCTAATTTATCACAGCTAAATTTCCAAAATGGAAATACTTTATTAATATTTGGGAATATTTTATATGGTCAAATTGTTTTAGCTATTGCACAAGCGTATACAAGATAAGGATGTCTTCTTATGGTAATGTCAGTTTTCATAACCGACGTTTCGTTTTCGATCAACAAACCAATTTTTTTTCTTAAATACGTCTTTTCTAATACACCGTTTTGAGGTATTTTTGATTCTACACTTATTGATGTATTACATGTGATGGTTGGATCTAGTTTCGGATCACATCTAGCATTCGTCAAGATTTTAAAAAAATACGAGCCAGCGGTAGTGAAAAACTAGTGAAATCGGGCAGTCTAATGCTCAAGATAGATCAAAAGTTGAAATTGACATTTTCAGGGCAGCCTTGAGGCTTTAACTGAAACTTCTGGCTTCTGTACCGGTATTTATTCTGTGAAAATTTCACTTAACATATTTCCCTGCTTTTGTTCCGATGGTTGACTGTACCCGACCTCGCCATTATGTGATAATGTGGGAAGTGGAAATTTTGATGTAGGGTTTCCAAATGTTGGGAAGGTAATATCTTGAATAATGTAAACCATAACTCAGGATATTACCTTCTCAACATTTGGAAACCCATCCCTGAAAATTTTGCAAGCACATGATCGCACTCGAGGAGGAATCGAGTGCCAGTCAACCACCGGAACAAAGGCAGTGAAATTTCTAAACCATAAATACCGCTACAGAAAGAAGAATTTTCAAGATCAGCTGTCTGCGGAAGTCAGCTATTCAAGATAATTTATAGCTCGTTAATTTTTTGTTTTTGTTTCAACAATTATTAAAAAATGTCAACCCCAACTTTTGATCCTCTTAAGCATTAGTCTGCCCAATTTCACACTGTTTTTTCTCTAATGCAGACTAGTAGGTACTTACGAATTAAAAGAAAAACCTTGATGAGTGCTTGGACTGATCCGAAATGTGATCAAACAATCACATATGTGATACATCAATGGATGTAGAATCAAAAAGACCTCAAAAAGTTTGTATTAAAAAAAGATTATTGATGATGGTTGATCGAAAACGAAACTTCGAATGTTAAAACTGACATTACCATAAGAAAGCTTATAAGAAGTTTTTTTTATTCCGTTCCATCTATAGAAGACAGAAAAAAAAAACAAAATAGAAAATCAAGAAATTCTATTTTGAATGAGTTTTTGACTGCAACATTTTCCCCATTTAACGAAAACTGTATCTATTACCGTTTCAGATATACCCACGATATACATTCATATCTTGGAGGGTGTGTTATTTAAAATGACGTTTTCACTCCTTATATGATTTTCGCTAAATGTACATTTTTATTGAATAAAGTTCGTTTCCTCTTTAATTTTGTGTTATTTTATTTAAACTAATTTTCTGGGGTTGATATTATAAATTTATATTTATAATATTTATGTTTGATTATTCTTATATTTAAAAAGGTTCATAAATTGTAGTTAGCTGATGTTTGTTTGATTTTTATTTCCTTAGAGAGACGGGACTGCTAGTGTCAGACCTAATAGTCTTGACACGGTCGAACCCGTAGATAATATGTCATTCCCATGTTTGAATAATTGATCAAAATATTTCTAATGTGTAGAAACGGCTAAAGACGATGAAACACGTAAAATTATACTCATGTCATGTGAAAGTTTATTGGAATTGACAGGGATATCAATGATATAGAATGGTCTATCACGGACTTTATGTGACTGTCAATGTATCAGCTGTGTTATGTAAACGTTATATCTGTCTTGATGATGGGTTCTGTGCTGTCATAGCATAGTCAGTCGTAACTGATGTGATAATGATTCATTGATTTATGGATATGTTTGTCATGTAAATTGTACGTGATTATATTAGCAGTAATAAAGTCAAAATATATCGAATCCCTTTTACCCCGTTTGGGATTGAGTTTCGAAAATCCGTTCTTAGCGGGTACCTACGTCGTGTAAGGAATATATCTACCAAGTTTCAAGTCTGTCCCCTTTATAGTTTCCCATATTTCGTGAAGAGTTAGTGAGTCAGTTATTGAGTGATATTTGCCTTTACAATATATAGATAATTTTACTAAACTGGCAAAAAAAACTTTCTATTTTTGTGCCACTTCAGTAGGTAGTCGATTGCAAAATGTAAACAATATGAAATACTATCCTGACTAATAATAAATTTATTTTTAAATTTAATTATAATTTTAAATTTAATTTCAATTTTGATTTTAACATTTACCCTAATTTTAATTTGAAATTTTATTATAAAATCAATATCCATTTCAACTTCACCAAATTAACGAAGATGGAAGTGGAGTGGTGGTGAGAGTTGACTCAAAAGTTTGGTGAATTTTTATACTTTCAATCTGTAGACTCTTGATTACTTATTGAATATTATGATTACTTTGGATTTTCGCATTTTGTTTCTCAAAATATTACATTTTTATTTGTATTTTAGGAATACGGAATAATAATTTTTTGTTATTTAGAGGTTGAAATGGGCTGTACATATACCGTGATATCCACCAAAACCTAAGAGTCTTCTCCTCTCGTATGCGATGCTGTGAATTAAATTTTGATTCGGTACCTTTACACAAGTGACAAAATTTACGGACGGACTGACACAAATGTTTCGTGAATATATTTTCTTTTTTATTAACTCAACTTCTAAGTTCATTAGCACCTCACTAATATAGGAACTTACCTATATGGTTCGTTTAAGTATAATAATCATATGAGCCAGATAGTACAGCCTATAAACTAATGAAAGCTCCAACTACCTCAAAATAACTCTTGTTTAAATATGTACATTGCAACCACCTCATAATGACTCTTGTTTAAATATGTACATTGCAACTACCTCAAAATAACTCTTGTTTAAATATGTACAATGCCTTGTACATTTGTTTTGTACATATATGTACACTTACCTTGAACACGTCTTTTCCTCAAGGAACTACCTTGAACTCATCTTTGTTTAAATTTGTATAAGCTATACATATTTGTACAAGATCCTCGAACAATTCGATGTATAAACATATATATATATATATATATATATATATATATATATATATGTTTCTTCTTAGGTTCTCGCGGACGTAATGTGTAGAACTGGATTCTCGGGTATTGATCCGCCTAGATTTTCCAGACTCTACGGTCGAATCACCTGAAGATGGCAAATGCGACTTTGCCGAAACGTCGTGAAATTGGTCCTTTCGAGGACCGAAACCACACAACGCGGATCAATACCCGAGAATCCAGTTCTACATATATGTATATATATATATATATATATACGTTTTCGGGAGCAAAAATTAAAATTGGGCTATTTCAGTCAAACTGCAACCAAAATGGATGAAATTTGATGAAGGAGTAACTCACAATGAGTGGTCCAAATATGGGCTGGAAATATATATAACAGTTTCGCTTAAAATTCCAATCTGGCCAATGTGGCCAAAATTTTAATATGGCTCCCCCTTTTGTCAAAAGGCTGAAATTGCAGGTTATTCGATGTGCTCCATTGTGTGTTATGTCCGTGTCAACTTTTCTCATAATTCAAAAATCTTTTGCTCACTTACAGTATATGTTATCATAAACCATTTATGTGATCCACAACAACGTTACCTACATTTTTTGTACTACGAAATACATTATTATTTCAATGTTACTGTATGCTTATAATATAGTGAATAACGAAACATCATACAGAAAACTTTATTTTTGGAAGATATCGAAAAAAAATTACTCACTTGAATTAAACAATTACATATTATATGTTCCAAACAGTAAAGAATTTACAATTGTTTTTCAAAATTCAAATAACACATTTTTATTAATTTAATAATCTTCACTTGATGTGCGCTCACTTGAATATTTTAGTTCATTACACCTTTTTTTTTCTTTATGATAATTTTTTTTTTTTTTCATATTTTGCAAATAAGTTTTTTCAAAATTAAATACTCAAATCAATTCATGTCATACAAGACACTAATCTTTATAGGTGACAATAAAAAAAATATATATACTATAATATGCTTCAATTTTTTTCTTCCCTGACATTGTCTTCAATAAAAGGTTTCCAATTATATTGATAAGAGGCGCATTCCTGAACATTGGATGATCGTTTATATCGTAGGGTTAATAAGGGAAAAAATTTATCAGTATAATATAGATTCGTTTTTTCAAATATCTTCCAAAAATAAAATTTTGTATATAATGTTTGTATATTTACCATAATATATACATATAGTAACATTGAAATAATAACGTATTTCATAGTACTAAAAATGTAACGTTGATGTGGATCACATAAATGGTTTATGATATATATACCGTAAATGGCCAAAAAATAGATGAATGGTAATATAAAATTCACATGAACATAAACCACATTGGAGTACATGAGATAACCTTCAATTTGTGTTCAAGAAGAGTACGCTCGGACTTTTTTGACAAAAGGGAGATCCATTTTAAAATTCAGTCCTAATTGGCTAAATTGGATTTTGAGCAAAACTTTCCAATACATCACTCATTGTGGTAACGACGACCTACTTTTTTACAGAAATTTCATCCAATTTGGTTGCAATCTGGCCAAAACAGCCCAATTTGAATTTTTGCTCTAAGAAACGTATTCACATATACACACATATATATATATATATATATATATATATATACCCGAGAATCCAGTTCTACATATATATATATATATATATATATATATATATATATATATATATATATATATATATATATATATATATATATATATATATATATATATATATATATATATATATATATATATATGACACGGCTAATGTGTATAATCTGTCTATTCTATAGAATAGACGGTGCGAAACTCGCCAGTCGCGGCTAGGGTATGTAGCTGGCTAAAGTGTATAATCTTACGTTATTTGCATGTTGTAACTCGGGTATCCGTAGAAATCACACTATAATCCCTGAATGTGTTACAACATTTACGACAACGAAAAAAAAAACAAATCAGCTATAAATCACATATATTGTCGAAAAAATCTACAGTAAGGATAATAACATTATATAAAGCAATTTTTTCGAAACCAAGTCGTTCGCTCAAACTACGTCGACGCACATATTTTCGATGGACCAAATTTTCGACAGCTCTAACGTAGCACTGAACGATGTCGACGAGATCGGAAAATTTTACATGCTGATCGAAATAATATTGAATATTTTCATAATCGCGATGAACAAGAATATCTTTATTGAGACTATCCACAAACTTACACATTCTTCTAGAATATTCAATTTCGATTTTTTCGTTAGACATATCGCGGTCATCGAATTCAGATAATACATATCGTTCAAGACATTCGGACGAGACGTAATTGTAATAATCCATATTGGTCATTACCGTGTAATAGAATAAAAATCGCGTTTCGTTCAATCTTATGCGGCCATCGTGTAAGACTTCCACATAGCCGCCAATTTTTTCAGTCAAATTGACTACAAATGCCGACGACACGAGCAATGTGATATAGGACCACTCATAATCGTGCAAGCGGGATAGATTTTTGCACGACTCCGAAGAATCCGAAGACTTCAATATGAAGTATATGGAAACCCACGAACACAGTGCCGAAATAAGTCCGATTATTACGATCATCAGTAATATACTGGACCGACCACGACACGATAACGATCTGTTCACCACTACAGGTTTTCCAACTATGAAAGGACCCCTTTCGTATCTCGGTATTGCCGTATTGGGAATATTTTTCGTTAGTTCGAAATTATCGGACGGTGATGATTGCTTCGATCCCCACAACGAAGAAAAAGAAAACGACGACGACGACGGGAGGTCATTATCTCGATTACAACGACACTGTACCTGCGACGATTTGACGAAATTATCGTCATTTTCAATAGTTACCGAACGATGTTCCGAATCACTGCTAATACTGGACAATAGATGTTTTCTTTCTTGCGATGATGTATTTGAACATAATCCCGTTCGCGGTATATCAT
This sequence comes from Endomychus coccineus, assembly GCA_958510875.1. Classification (NCBI taxonomy): domain Eukaryota; kingdom Metazoa; phylum Arthropoda; class Insecta; order Coleoptera; family Endomychidae; genus Endomychus; species Endomychus coccineus. The sequence goes on along the minus strand of OY294067.1, from coordinate 198,400,509 downwards.
CCATACTTTCGTATATATGATCTTTTTCGTCCTTACCAGGGATCTCTCCTAATGCCGACCTGCTATTCATGAGCATATAACTAGCGACAGTAACGACATCGCCTGCTGACTTTGTATCGATTCGATTTGTTTTCGGTGTAGAGTTTAAACGAGCAGCAAGCGACACTGGTAGCACTCCGACATTCTGATATGGACCAACCTCGGCAATCGTTCGATTCCCAGTCGTTAGTGTGCCATCGAAATTGGCATATTCAGACGGCATCGGTGGCACTCCGATATTCTGATAACGATCAGCTTCGGCCATCTTCGCCCCTACATTTTGGTAACAACCATCTCCGGCCATTGCTGGGGATAATATATTCGATATAACAACAACAAGCAACTGATACAAGTAGCGTTAACGACGACAACGATTACGAAAACGACGAATGGTTCGAAGCAGCATCATCGGAAAATGGAGCAGAACCAAGTGATGAATCCCACGACAGCGAACGCAACATCGACGATAAAGGACAATTATCGACCGACTCTGAATCCCCGATCGTGAACGAGATAACAGTAAATACCATCGGAAATGAAATAACAACCCTGAACAGTTTGTTAGGAATATACGTGCAAAACAAGGAGGATCGTTTGACGGAAGAAATAGAAGAACCGGCAACCGCCATTGAGGAATGCTACAACGACCCGGAAGAAAAAGTATACATCGATACAATGAGGCTATGCAATACATTGATTGACAGAATTTTTTTCATCGATTGCGAATATTATAAATATTGTTCGGAAAAAATATATTTCGAATTTGCTGGCACACGCGGAGACCAAACTACTCATTTGAATGGCGCACCGTATAATTCAACAACTGGGAGAATTATTACAAAATTCAGAGAGCTGGGAGAACTGTGGGCCATGACAAACGATCAATTTACTGGTATGATAAAAAATTTACGTTGTGGCACCTGGGAAATAGAAGAGAAAAATGTTTCACCGAATCTGATTGTCCAAAATATTCTCACCGACCCCGAGCCATTACCGATCATCGTGAATTGGTACGAGAATGCCTGCAAGGATTTCTTCGACGGATATTTACATAAAACGTGGGATAACGATAGGGCGACGATAGTTCTCACGTTGGATCACCGGCAATGTTCAAAAAAAGTCGAGTGGTATACACTGAAGGGTACGAAGTTCAAATATATCGTTCAATATCAATTATTCCACCATCCATCCGATGCTCTGATATTGACTTATAACCACACTACCACTGATTATCATTTCGCGGGGAAATGTGAATTCTCGTTTGAAAATTTCCACGATGTGTTAGGATGTGGGAGTGCCACCGGCCACGGACATCATGACCAGCAACAGTCCTGCGAGACTAGGAGCAAAAAATTACGATGTATGGTCAAAAATGTACTGAGTTATTTTATTTTTGAAAAATATATAATGTGATATTTATTGTGAATTTTTCGTCTTTCGTTTAAAACGTAAGTCGTGCTCGGAAAATGAAATTCATTCTATTGTAGAGAAATTTTATCGACTGGATTGTTCATCGACCAACTTCTACGATTCTCCCGTTCGGAAAATGAAATTTCAAAACATTTTAGATGAACAAACTTTGTCAACTCGGAATCTATCGTCGAACGAATATCCAAACCGGCATAATTCTCGTTACGAAATTCCAACGGCGGATTTCTTCGAGCTGCGGAGAAACTTTCTCTCACATGCGTCATACGCACTAGCTCCATCGAGAAACAATTTTGTCTTGAGTGAAATTTGTTGAAACGAAATCTCACCGGTGGATTTCTTCGAACTGTAAAAACTTTGAACGCGAATCTCGTTAGAAAAATGAAATCGTAAAATATTTTCTGATGGATAAACTTCGTCCGCGTAGACGTCGAACGAATTTCAAGTTCCTCGTCATGCGCGCTAGCTCCATCGAGAAACAGTTTTGTCTCGAATGAAATTTGTTGACACGAAATCTCACCGGTGGATTCCTTCGAGCTGCAAAATCTTTGAACGTGAATCTCGTTCGAGAAATGAAATCGTAAAATATTTTCTGATGAACAAACTTTGTCCGCCTAGAATCTCTCGTCGAACGAATCTCCAAACTTATAAGTTCCTCGTCATGCGTACTAGCGTCATCGAGAAACAGTTTTGTCTCGAATGAAATTTATGAAACGAAATCTCACCGGTGGATTTCTTCGAGTTGTAAAAACTTTGAACGTGAATCTCGTTCGAGAAATGAAATCGTAAAATATTTTCTGATGAACAAACTTTGTCCGCCTAGAATCTCTCGTCGAACGATTGGTTGTTGAAACGAAATTCCACCGGTGAATTTCTTCGAGCTACAAAAAGTTTGAACGCAACTTTCGTTCGAGGAATGAAACAGTTTTGTCTCGAATGAAATTTGTTGAAACGAAATCTCACCGGTGGATTTCTTCGAGCTGCAAAATCTTTGAACGTGAATCTCGTTCGAGAAATGAAATCGTAAAATATTTTCTGATGAACAAACTTTGTCCGCCTAGAATCTCTCGTCGAACGATTGGTTGTTGAAACGAAATTCCACCGGTGAATTTCTTAGAGCTACAAAAAGTTTGAACGCAACTTTCGTTCTAGGAATGAAACAGTTTTGTCTCGAATGAAATTTGTTGAAACGAAATCTCATCGGGGGATTTCTCCGAGCCAAAATCTTGGAACGTGAATCTCGTTCGAAAAATGAAATCGTAAAATATTTTCTGATGAATAAACTTTGTCCGCGTAGAATTTCTCGTCGAACAAATTTCCAAACTCACAAGTTCCTCGTCATGCGCACTAGCTCCATCGAGAAACAGTTTTGTCTCGAATGAAATTTGTTGAAACGAAATCTCACCGGTGGATTTCTTCGAGCTGCAAAATCTTTGAATGTGAATCTCGTTCGAGAAATGAAATCGTAAAATATTTTCTGATGAACAAACTTTGTCCGCCTAGAATCTCTCGTCGAACGATTGGTTGTTGAAACGAAATTCCACCGGTGAATTTCTTCGAGCTACAAAAAGTTTGAACGCAACTTTCGTTCGAGGAATGAAACAGTTTTGTCTCGAATGAAATTTGTTGAAACGAAATCTCACCGGTGGATTTCTTCGAGCTGCAAAATCTTTGAACGTGAATCTCGTTCAAGAAATGAAATCGTGAAATATTTTCTGATGAACAAACTTTGTCCGCCTCAAATCTTTCGTTGAACGAATCTCCAAACTTATAAGTTCCTCGTCATGCGTACTAGCGTCATCGAGAAACAGTTTTGTCTCGAATGAAATTTGTTGAAACGAAATCTCACCGGTGAATTTCTTCGAGCTACAAAATCTTTGAACGTGAATCTCGTTCGAGAAATGAAATCGTAAAATATTTTCTGATGAACAAACTTTGTCCGCGTAGAATCTCTCGTCGAACGGATCTCCAAACTTATAAGTTCCTCGTCATGCGCATTAGCCCTGTCAAGAAACAGTTTTGTCTCGAATGAAATTTGTTGAAACGAAATCTCACCGGTAGATTTCTTCGAGCTGCAAAAACTTTTACAGCAGTGATGACTCATATTCACGTGACGTATGCGTGACGTATCACGGGGGCAACGAAAATTGTGGAACGCAACATCCAGCTCTCGCGAGAAGCTAGCGCCAAGTCTACACAGTCAAGGGGGCTCCACGTACCCCCATAGCACCCCCTGCACCCCTATATATATAATATATATATATTATATATATAACCTCCGCGACGGCCTGCTCCTTCTTACTACTACGTTGTTCTTACTCTGGTCAAGGAGGTTTAGGATAGCGGGCGAGAAGCTTGCTGATTATATAGTTAATTTGGGGTCAGCTGAGTGAATACTCGATTCTCATTGGACTAGAGCCAATTGACGTCACAAAAATCCTAAAATCTACTGATTTCTGACGAAAATCACGGTAGAAGGGGTAAAATTTTGATCAGATTCAATTCAGAGTTCTGAGAGCGAAGTCGATTGAGGTTAGATTGTGCAAAATTAAACCCACCCCATCTACAGATTTAGTAATTTCTTGAGAATACATAGTATCTATGGTACGTTTCACACTGTACGTGTTGGATGAAAGTTTGAAAAAACTCCGCCAGTTGGCGTTCATCTGCTTACTGTAACAAATTGATATAACATTTCGATAGGTGGCGCTCATCAAGTTATCACATCGGAATTGTATTATATTTCAAAAGATGGCGCTTTTTACATTACCTCAACGGGATCGCATTACATTTCAACAGGTGACGCTCCGTATGTTATAACAAGAAATTTCTATAACAATCCGACAGGTGGCACTCATCCGTACACTAGTCACAGTATATCTCATCGAGTTGCCTCATTCTGTATAAACTGTTTGATAGGTGGTGCTCGTGTGTCACTTTCAGTCTATATGCCGTGTAAAACGTGTGGCGGTTCGGATCACAAACGCACTACTTCGAAAAAATGTGCACATCGGAAAATCAGAAAAAAACAATTCGAAAATAGTGAGCGAGTGTTGACTGTACCTATCATATGTGACGACGACGGTGTCGAGGTGATCTCATCGGAATATATTATCGAAGAACGAATTGAGGATGATTCGTCCGTTATTCCGGTAGCTATTACTGAAAACGACGAAGAATGTGCCGAGGTGATTTCATCGGATAGTTCGTCCGTTATTGACATTTTGGGTGTTTCGGACGTGAAAGATTGGTCGAGTACATATTCTGATTCACGAGATGCGTTAGATGACTGTTCGATATGGTGATTTCTTCATCGTGCACACCCGCGATAAGGTCATCGAGGATAGCTGTTGGGCTCTGACCGAGAAAAGTTGCAAGTCTCTGATCGCAAACGCTGTCTTTATTGGTATGGAATGTTTGAAACACGATTCGAATGTTATATATATCGCAGCCGCTATTCGGCGAGGAAATCTGTCGTCAATTTTGCACGGCGTTCCACACAATTGGAACACCGAAAGAAAATTTCAAATTACAAACGATTTTGTATTTTTGCGAGAAATGTCGGATGATCAATTAGATCGTATTCGACAGCATGTTTCGGTGGGAACGTGGGAAGATATCACCAAGAGCGTTTCGCCGATCACAGTGATTGATACTATTTGTCGTCACTGTCCGGAGCCACCGGCGATTATCGTGGGCTGGAGTGACGATAAAAATGAAGACTTTTTCGATGAATATTTTCGATTCGTGTATGACAATAGAGGGTTGGCCTTGCTGATTACTAACGATCGAGTAACGACGACGGTTGAGTGGTATTCATTGAAGGGGACGACTTTGAAGAATTTGATTCGATATGATTTATACAAATTTCCCGTGCGTACAATGGTATGGAGTCGCACGATCGTTACGAACGATGTCAATCATCGTGACTTTACTTTGGACGATTTCCACGACGTGTTAGGTTGTACAGACACACATGCGCGAGACGAACCGTGTGCAGATAGAATCGTGAAATTACAGTGCATGGTCAACATTTTAATAAATATGTAATAGGAAAATAAAACAAAAACATTTAAGAACATATTTTTTATTCGTCACAAACAAATGAACGCAGTACTCAGTTCCAATAGCCGAGTCGATTGAGGTTAGATCGTACAATATTAAACCTATCTCATCCACAGATTCGGTAATTCGGAAATTGAAACTGTAAAATATTCGCTACCGAATGTAGTTGCTCGAAATGTTTATAATGGTAAAATCCGCATCTCATGGCGGTCGCGTTGGCTGTAAATGGGTTATAACATCATCAGACAGTACATATTTCACGATAAAATTCTAAAGTAATTATTATAACGTTGTAAAACGCAATTTTTTCGAAATCCGATCTTTTTCGAGAGTAGCGACGACGATTCTCCTTTCGATGTATCAAATTTTCCAAGGCCCTAACGTAACACTGAATTATATCGACAAGTTCGGAAAATTCGACGTTCTGATCTAAAAAATAATACAGCGATTGGTTGTCGTGATGTATCGCTGACATTTCACCCAAAACATCAACAAATCGACACAGTCTCGTGAAACGTCCTAAATTATCGTGCGATGTTATTCTAACGTATCGTTCGTCGAATCCAGATACGATGTACCGCTCGAGACACACGGAGGGGACCCGATTATAATAATTCGCATTTGTCATTATGGTATAGTAGAACAGAAATCGCGTTTCGTTCAACGTTATGCGATTGTCCGATAGAATCTTCATATGATCAATTCTTTCTGTTAGATATACCAAAAAATCCGACGATACAAGCAATTTTATGTACGACCATCTGTAGTCGAGCGGATACGAAAAATTCACGCACAATTCGGAAGGCGGGGACGATGGATTCATTATAAAATACACCGAAGTCCACGAACAAAACAGCGAAGCTATTCCGATCGTCATAGTGATCCATAATAAAATTTTATAATAATTGTTGGATTGATACGAAGAAGGTGCTGCTACTGCTGCTGCTACTGCTACTGCTGCTGTTGTTACTGTTGTTGCTGCTGCTGTCGCTGTAGGTCCATCGATGATAAACGCATCTGTTTCGGATGTCAAATCGATCGCGTCGGGTGAATATTCCGTTCTTAGGTAATAATTTTGCGGCGACGTAGACGAAGACGCACCATCATCGCTCTGATGACGATAATACTGGGATCGTGTCGGTTTTGTAATATTCTCACCGTCGGTTTCGATTATTGTCGAACATTGCCCGGCATCGCAAGCCGTATAGGACGACGACGACGACGACGAAGACTGTACAGCACCATGTGATGTTCCTTCCGACGTTGACAGTACATTGTCCATAGGTTCGTATATGTGATCAACGTCGACGGAAAATTTCTTCAAACGCGTTATGCTCGTCATAGGAATATAACCGGCAAGAGTGATATCGCTGTTTGCAGAACACCGAATGTCATCTCGATTCGACGTATCGATTTCTATCGAGCAAGCTGGACTCGCACATTCGACCGGCACCGCCGGCACTTTCGGGGTCGCGTAATGACCGTCGGATTTGGCCATCGCTCTAAAGTTTTCGCACACCGCTCGTCGATTTTTTTTCGCACTCCCGTCCCTCGTCTAATTCTACACTGCCATCTGTATTGCTATACCATGCGTACAGAATCGAAACGTTATCGACGAACGACGGTATGTTGTAAAAAAAGAAGAATAGCGAAATGAAAATATGTATTATAGCTCCCGTGTACGTGGTAGTCATCGTCGTTATGAGACGGCGGTTCCTCGCTCGTGTCTTTTTATTGTGGTGCGAATATCGCATCTTTCATTATCGCGCACATTTTTCCGGCGTCAGTTCGAAATCACACCAACGAACAAGCGAATTCCACGAACGTATCGGTCTTTACTCCGATATCGTTTAGATGTTCATTTTTCAATTCGTACCCTCCGATTCGACTTGGATGATCGTCACTTTCATAAAACGTCCGTAAACATTCGTCTTCGTTCATTTCGACGAACGGTATCGAACGATGTTGCGATACGATCGGTAAAGTTAACAGGTCGGTATGATACAAATGATTGGTTAGGAACGCGTCGTTACTTACGTTCGTCGCGGTCGTCGTAGGAGAAACGACGTTTTCTAGAAAGTCATCGTACGCCTCGTCGAATACGAAAACTTTATCCTTGCTTTTCCACGAGCAAGCTTGGATATTCGTCAGACCGAATACTTTCGATCTGTCGAATCGGAAATAATCCGCTTCCGTCGAAGATAAAACGCGCGGTGGTACCGTTCCGCGCGACTCCAATATCAGATCGTCGGTGAGGCACGTTGCGATGTTCTCTTCGATATTCAGATACATAGAGAAACGAAGGAACGCGTACATGGATTTGTCTGCGGTGAAAGACGATATTACACGTATTTTACCCGTTTTGAATAATTCCGGCGCGTCACGAAACGTATGTAACGTTTTCTTCGACACCTTCCCACCGTCGTCTCGTGCGAAAATAAAGGAAGGTAATTCGTACTCGGCGATCAGTTCGTAGCGTTTGAGCCGTACAACGTCCATGTTCGTGCTAGCGGAAGCGTAGATTTTGGCCATGTGCGATTTATTCACGACCTCTCGTCTCGTCACAAGCGTGGGTCGTTGATCTACCAGACCTTGTCGGTCGAACGGAGTTCTCAAACCTCCGTTGCAAACGATCACATCGCCCGGGTATTCTACTAGATTTATGCGATCTCGTACGTTTTGGACGGTGATCACGACGACCGTGTCTCCCTCGCCGAAGGCTTTGCCGTTACACTCGGGGTCGCAACATCCGTCTCCGAGTTCTGTCAATTTAGCGTTCACGTATTTAACGGCGCAATCTCTCACGTAACTCCGACCGCCGATACATTCGACGTACGTTTCGCCCAAATAGATCGTTCGCAACGACCGAGGCATGGCGAGTTTACCGTTGGACCTGTCGCGACATACGTTTTTCGATTCGCATTTCAAACTTTCGACCGAAAATGTTTCGTCGAATCCGCAAGATTTCTCCTCGTAAAATGGAAACTCGTTCGTACACTGAAAATATTTCGCTCGATCGATCGGATGTTCGATCGTGAACGCGGGATGACGCAAGCACGTTTGAGTGGTCTCGTCGACCGATAAGCATCTACCCGCACCTCCGTATATCGTGCGCTCCGGGCAGTCGTGTAAAGTGAACACGGCGTCGTCGCCGTCGCAACCACCGTATTGATTCGATCTATATTTCCACCCGATCAGACCGAACCCCGCCAAAGAACGAGACTCGGATAACGCCCTGTCGTCCGAGAATACTTGCAATATCGTGTTGTCGGAAAACGAACCGGTGATAGGAATCGGAAACGCGGGCGTGCGGCGAATATCATCACCCGCTTCGCATATATTCACGAGGAATAATTGTTCGTTGTCTGTGGGGTCGAATCGGTGCGGCAATTTTATCGTTATCGATTTATCTAGCCATTCTACGTGGACATTTTCGAGCGTGGCCGATACTTTGAAATTTTCCTCCTGTCCGATCGATCTAACGACGTCGAACGTACCTCGATCGAATCGAAACATATATTTTACGTTGAATTTTTTCCGTAGCGGCCTAGACAACGACGAACGCGATCGCGTCAACGGTAAGTCAACGTATTTGTACGGTCTGATTTGAATGGTGCTATCGTTATCGAGAAAATTCAATTCATATACAGGTATTCTCAATGGTGGTGGTGGTGGTGGTGGTGGTGCTGGTGGTGAAGACGAAGGAGAAGAATGAGAAACAGGGCCTGAGTGATCGGGAAGAACGACTGGAATGTACGGGAAATAAAGTTTTGACGAGCCTTTTAAAGACGGTCGTCGTCGTCGTAGATAGTGACAATAATTGATGATCGATAATTTCGTTTGCCGGTCTGCGACGATCACGTCAAAATCTGGAGGCCGCTCGTCTAACGTAGATTTATTTGTAACGATCGACAAGATTAAAAACAACAAAGAACATAGTATCACGATTAATAGGAGCATCTTACAGTAAGATGGAATCCACGTTGGAAAAACACGTTACGCTGTATACGGAAAAATCGAACGTGGTGATCAAGGCTCGAATATTCCACGATACGTTCGAAAATATCGATTGGACGACGATACTTATCGTTACCGATCAGATAATTTTTTCAATAGATCGACAGTGGTACGCGTACGAAACGTGGTATTACGATAATACCGTTTCTTCTTCTTCTTCTTCTTCTTCTTTTTCCTCTTCTGCTGCTCCTTCTGATCATCCTTTGACGGACGATGTCGATACGAACGGATCGAATTATACGTCGATACGATTGAACAGAATCGAACTGGACGGTGTCGATCAACAACAACAACAACAACAACAACGTAACCTCCTTGCCGATGACCATACCCGTCACCTACCACATTTCACGCTGGTCGTTTTGGGGTCGAGAAATGAACGTTGTCGCTCTTCATCGACACCACCGCCTTCCATCGTCCTGACTAACGAACAGTTATTCTACGATACGACGAGTAATTTCCATAATAACGTCAGACCCGTACACTATCGATGTCGTCGTCGAAGGTTTTCCGGAACCTTCGTACGTCAACAGCGAGCGAAGTATTCGATTGTTATCGTACGGCTTATTGCGTTGTTTCAACCCCGAAAACGCCGTCGTCGTCGTCGATAATAGCCATCCGTACAAATTCGGTACCAGATTGTTGATAAATTTTCACCAGTTGGAAGTTATTTTTGCGTTATTCGAAAATTCGATTTCTAATATATTGACGGCCAACGTTAGATGTCACGCCGATTATCGTCGTCATCATCTTCCCGGCTGTACGGTTATATTCGTAGAAAAAAAACGACCTATATTATTTTATCAATTTATTTGTGTCGATAGAATAACGAACGATACACAAATACCTATGGACGAAGAAACTTCACGTTCTAAACGACGCAGAAGCGGTTCGGATAAGCCGAACGAAAACGACGATAATAACGATATCAAACGTAGAAGGCGCAGAGAACCGTCTTATCCGTTTTCCGTATAGTCTCCCTCTAACCTACGTTCATACAACACCGTCACCGCCAACGGGACAACAATCACCACCACCACCACCACCACCACCATCATACCGTTATCACGGTAGTTCCGTTAGCGATTATTTCGACGTGGACCGGAGAGGGAAGAAAGTGGCTACATGCAGCAACTCGAAGAAGAGAAAGAACTTACGGTCACGTTACTGATGGACGTTAAAAGTTTCTACGATACCGGTCAATTCGTACTGGATAAATACGGCGACGACAAAACGTGGTGTTACGAAACCAACATCAGATATAGCGGAAAGGCGACGACGCGATTGGACGAGATCAAAAGATATGTCGAAGAAAGCGATTATGGCATTCGTACGGATCGCGACGACGATTACGATCGATTTCAAGGGATGTATCGTGTCATCGTTAAAGATGTTCAACCTATACCCTACGCAGATATAGAGAAATTAATCGATCCGTTACACGACGATATGCTCAACGATGCGAACATCAAACGATTAGTATCGTCGTCGTCGTCCGCAACATTTAACGATAAATTCTCGTTCCAAAGGGAACGAACGATGTCCAGATCGTCGACGATAGTGCCGTTCACGTTAGACGAACGAACGGAGATATTGGTGGAATGTACGTGGAAACGTAGCTACGAAGAAAGTCTCACTTACGAAGAGTTCAAACGGACCGTGCTGGATAATTCGAACGATACCGACGGTTCGTTCATACCGATTTTCGGTCAGTCACGAATATGTCTGAGAAATTTCCCCGATAAAAGGGTACGTTTTTCGATCAGTAAAGGTTACAGTTTCGGTGGAACGCAACAAGGACGAAGACCCATGGACGAGTTTTACTATTTGGAATTCGAGAAAGAATTCGACAGTAAGCTATGTCACGATAAGTCGATGTCGTCCGCAACGATAAGAGCGTTCGTCGACGACGTACTCGCTCTGATACCCGTACCGTTGCTACGTGAAATCGTGGTGGGTGCCAAGCGTATTTGTATCGGCGATGAAAAGCGTATCGGTGAACTGATGCAAGATTACGCGCGAAATTTCACACACGAATACGGCAAGTTCATGTCGAAAGTACGATTCCACGCACGCTCGAACATGACCAACGTTTTCGTAGCTCCCAAATGGAACGGTATACGTGGCACCGGCGTATGGGAAAATGACAAAATCGTCGTGCGTACCGTGAAGGCGTTGCGAGAATTCGATTTGCCGTCGTACTGCTTACAACGATTGATAGTGCAAGTGGAGATGTTTTCGAACGACGCCGACGACGACGACGACGACGATGCCACGACGAGCGGTATGAACGACATCAGCCAAGATCATATCGTAGTGACGGAAATATACGGCGTATCTTTATACGGTAAAAATCAATTACACGGATTCGCGTTCGATTCGAGCGATCCCAACACGAAGAGTCAGCCGTACGCCGAAACGGACACCATCACGAGAATCGCACGAACTTTTCACGAAAGCGATCCGATATATTCGCTAGAATTGATCTCGAAATTTCACAAGCACGACGATAAGCATTTCACCTATTATCATTACGATTATCCGCTACACTTGTTCGACGATTATTTTTTCTATTCGAAACGGAACGCAACGCGACACGACGAACAAATTGCTCGTTCGTCGGAACGGACGGACGGTAAATTGGCGATAGTTATATTCGGCGACGGAACGAAAAGTTTATACGTAAAATTGAAATTGTATCAAACGATCGAATTGATTTACGACTTGTGCAAATCGACGTTAACCAGCTACGAAAAGAACTTTGATTTCCTCGCCCGCGATCTAACGATACGCGATTTCGATGCTAATAAACTGCGATGGTATTCGACCGGCATGGACTCCAACATCGTCCTGATCGAATTCGTCATACGAAAAAAACAGCACGTATCCGACAACCCGAAGTACACTACCACTACCACCAATCGTACCGCTATCGATAGTACCACCACGACTGCTCCAGTCGTCGTTTCGAATAACGTAAAAGGAAAAGAAGAAGAAGAAGAAGAAGAAGATATCGAAGAATTATTGTTTTTATTGCGACACGTAGAACTAGTACAATATAAAATTAGATATGACAAATTCGAGGCAGATAATAATGGTAAAATCAAAGCTATATTACGTAATCACATATTGTGAATTAATTTCATTGAATAAACGATGTAAAGGTGTATTTTTGTTTTTTCTCATAAAGTTCCAACCGTCGTTCCCATCACCGATGCTCCCGCGGTCGTAGAAGGCAGATCGTCTCGATAGAATTTCCAATATTAACATCCCTCTGATCGTACTGCTTTCGGTCGAGTCGATATCGTACAATGCGAAATGTCCAATTTTCACGGATAAGTCGACTTCGTCGTCGGTGTGAAAGTCGTCGACTATACCTCCGTTCGATGACACAGCCGTCACATTAGCGAACGTGTCTATCGGAATAACGGAACGTATCGTCAGATTTTTCGCATCGACGTTGTATACGAACGCTTGGAACGTCATGCTACGGTCTTATTTTCACGTTCGTTCAATATCAACGCGTGATATCGTATCTTTTGTATTTTGCGAAAACGCTTGAGCGAGTAAATGACGAATCCGGATAGGGAACAAGCTACTGAGAAGCACATGGCCAGCGATATGGCATCGCTCAACGTGATGTTGTCGAAAAGACCGACCCATCCAGAAGTGGTGTCGGCGGCACCAGCAATGCCGTTCATGATATCGGTGATATTTCTCGTGCCAGTGTTCATGTCTTATCTCATAGGGCCATACCGTTCATTTCCGCGTTGTAATCGGTCACGTTCATCCGTTCTAGCTCTTCTATGTGTTCGTTTATATCGTAACGCGGCGTCGCGTCGGTATATGTTTTTTCGACGCGTGACGACGGCTCGTTGTCCCGGTCGTCGTTATTCGCTGCGTCGAGAAGATCGGATATCGATTTTGTAGTGTTCGTATTATCGTCGCGGTCGTCGTCGTCGTTGTCGCTATAATCTTCGGTACAGCTATCGTCGACGTCCGACTGCATCGTCGATACGCTGGACGTTTCTTCGAGGACAGCGTTGAAATTCTCCAATTCTGCGTAGATAGGTTCGTCGTCGACCGATTCGATAGAAGCGGATCGTTTCGTACGCTTATGTACGATACGGTCGTTCGGAAGGATGGAGAACTTTATCGTCTTCAACCAGTCACAGTTGTCTCCGCGATAAAGAGCTAAATTATCTGTTCGATAACTTTCGATCGAATAGCCATACTTTATGACACTGTTCACGTCCGCCATGTAAACGTCGATTAGCGCAAATTTCTTTCGCTGAGAATGCCGATTGGTGTCCAAAGCGACGGATGCAGGAAATTCATCCAAATAATCGGTCCGGAAAGTTCCGTTCGAGTTGCCCCAATACAACAATGTCAAATATTGTGACAATTCGGAACGACTGAAGTCCTGTTCGAACGTTTTCATGTTATAATCGACATCGTCGGAATCGTTCAGTTGAATCGCGTAGGTGGCGTGCAAAAGGATCAATACGTCGGTCTTTAACGTTGGCGAGCTCGACCTTTGAACGACACCGTATTTATTCTTCACTATACGAACCATCGCGTTCTGCCTGCCCGTCAAGAATTCGAAGTTGTCGATGTTCTTACCGAAAAGTAACTTTTTCGTTTCGGCCCACAGATCGGACAGCGCGTTTCGATTCTTCACGACGGCCGCCGATACTCCTACCGACATATTCTTTTTTCCCGTCACGTTACACTTGAGATTATTATACATAATCAGAGTTTGAAGCTGGCCAGATTTCTTGTGTAACCCACCGAACACGTTAATAGCGTTACCGTCATTAATCGTACTGTATATAACGTTGTCGTTGTCGCCGGCAGTCTCGGTAATTAGGATGCCACACGTTAATAGATCTTTGACCGACCATAGTTCGTAGTCGGTAATTTCTAGAGTCGACGCCACGTAGGAATATTTGTTGGTACCAATTTGCGTTTTCAATTTTATACCTTTTGTCGATTTATCTGGACGAGTTCTGTCCACGATTTCGTATTGAACGATTCGTGATTATACGGGTAGCGGTACCGTTCGATAACGATATTCTGATCGGTATTCTGACGAGAGTGTGCTACGTAATAATCGACGAGATGCTCCGCGCTTTCACGTATCGATATAATCGGTACCATATCTAATAGAATGTTCAAGTCTAATATACGACTCATTCCGTCGTGCCATATTATGCTACCCATCGGAGTATTTTTCGATTTTTTGCTCGACCACACGTCGTTCGGTTTATCGACGCCGCCGTTCGATATCGGAAACGACGACGGCAACGACGCTGTTGACGTCGCCGAACGTAATCCGTTACGCGATTCTTGACGTCGTCGTGGATCGTAACGGTCCGATATATTTTGTGGATTATCCATCGATGACGATCTGTTCGATACGGGAACCGGAACCGAATCATATCGATGTGATCGATCGATTCGTCGTTCGTCGATCGATATTTGTCGCCGCCGTTGCTCTTGTTCTCGTCGCTGTTGTTGCTGCTGCTGCTGCTGCTCTTGTTGTTGCCGGTCTCGTTCTCGTTGTTGCTGTTGCATCAGTCGAGCGTGTTCGTCCGTCCAATGTTTTTGATCGGAATCGTGAGACGTTTTATCTCTCGCAAACATAACGTAATACGCTAGGAAAGTTAAAATAAAACATGCCACTGCGATCGAAACGTACTTGAGAATTTGTAACACGTTAGGTCCAGGACCGTCAATTTTGTAGTCGATATCGAACACGGAAGACTTATTATTCGCTTCGTTAGACATGAGAGCATTCCGTTTCAACATCTTATTATTGCTTCCGACTATTTCGATATAGCGTAGTCGACAACGCACACCACCAATAAACGAACATCACGAACACGTTGAATACGGAACACCGTCCGTGATCGTACGTGCACAACGATTTCCTCAGGTCGTACAGCGAGCGATCGTTATAATAGACCGATAGCGGATAAATCGTTTCGATCTTATCGTCCGTATCGATATCTATGATTTTGATCGATTTAATGGTGCCATAATCGATCGACGACGACTGCGACGATGCTATCCTGTCCAACAAACGCAACAGATTATATCGTTTATTCCAACCTTTCACGAAGATCACGTCGAATTGACTCAGAATATCGTATACTATATCGTCGGCATACGGGACGTGTCCGACCGATCCGTCGATCATTATGTAATTCGCCGTCAAATAACGATTAGTTTTACGTATATTGCTATGCCTGTAAGGAGATCTGTCGTCGCCGTACAACTTGAATTTGGGAATGGAAAACATGATGCTGCGAATGTCGTACGAACAACTAGTGCGAGTCGCTCCGTAATTGTAATCTTCGATGTCGAACGGATAGTTTACTTGTTTCCAGGCGATTTCTTTTACGATGAAGTCGCCCGTCGAATAGTCTTGAAGCATCTGAACATCTAGAAGACCTATTCGTGGGAAATAACGTACGAATGCCATCGTTCTATTCGTTTATATTTTCGTGAATACTGTACGTTTTAGCGATGGATGCGATCCGTACCTATCTTATATCTTGTTTCGTTTTCGTGATAACGAGAGATTCTTATGTGACGGCGTTCGTGTTATTCGCGATGGACGGTATGTAATTTACGATCGCTCCCGACGAAAGCAATTGATTTATAACATCTACGACAGTCACGATTTTCCGATTGTCGTACCGTTCGTGTGGTCTTATTTTCATTCTAGTGCGCACCTTACGTTTGAAATGAATCAACAGATCAGAAACGCTAACGGGCAAGCAAACTGTATGTAAATTTTGAAGCGAGTGACCGCTCGACGGATGTTTCAATTTAACAAACGTATTATTGTATCCTTCCGAACACTTGTTCGTATCGTTGGCTGACGTAGAATATACGTATATATTCGAATTCATATTCAATATGTACCAATTGAACGGGTGCACTATAACCAAGCGAGCATCTCTACCGGTACTGATATCGTTCGTATTGGTGAATACGTCGGCGAACACGCCGTTTTCCAATTTCGTGGAAGAAACGAAACGGGCCAACATATCGAACATGGGTATATCGGTCGAATCGGTAAGCAATATCGTATGAAAAACCCACAAAATGTGGACCGATATGAGAAACACTAATATGGAATTCGCATCGACGATCATCTATCGATTATGCGATTATTTATGGTATATTGGATATCGATATCTTACAAAATACGTATAGGAAAAAGAAATAAACGACATACTTGCACATACACGCACACACTTTATTTCAGAAAAAATAGTAATTTATTTACATGATACAATATTGTACAATCTAAAGGTTCAACCGCAAACGTCTTGGCCCTCTTCGTCTTCATCGATGGAGGAAACGACGTTATACACTCTGAAAGGTTGTCGTAGTTCGGCTTCTTCTCGGTCCATCTTTCGCAACACCCGTCTCATTCTTCGTGTCGATACATACGTTCCAAGTATACACGCTAGCGTCGAACCGATAATCATAAAAGCACCCACAGACCATATTATATATAGATGTAATGTTCGTATGCCGACACAATGCGGATTGCTCCCGTCGACGTCACAATATCCAGTCAACGTGATCAAATCGGACTCGTTACTCGTACAATATTTATCGACAAACGACGACGACGACGAAGATGGGAGTGCTGTCGACGAGGGCAATGACGATGACGGACAAGTCGAATTCATGAAAAAATATCGACACGTGTATTTGGCGCACGTCGAACTAGTATTATCACGTCGCAAATATACGTTCTGCATGACGGAAACGTTTAACAACGACAACGAACGATTTTTATTTTTATACCACTTGTACGAATCGAAAACGTGCGGTATCTGTTTCGCCGTTATACTATCGTTGCACAAGATGCTATCGTGGTGGTAGCAAGTAGACCACGTATAACATTTTTGGCTGGATACGTTCCGACAAGAATCGTGGCTTCGTTGTATTCTGATCGTATCTGGTATATTTGCGACTGCGGCGGTGGAGGTGGTGGTGGCAGCGGTGACGACGACGACGACGAGAGCGGTAGTATTATTAGTACCGGGAGTAATCGAGACCGAAGCAGTACCGTTGTCGATCGAACGAATCGCAGCCCTTTCTTCGTTGTTCATAAAATCTCGATTCGTGACGTTACGATTATTCGATTGTTCGACGACGATATTCGAACGATTTTGAGGTTGATTCGATGTTATCGATACGTTCACATCCGACGAATTTCCCATCGTTGTCGGCATCGATTTCGTCTCCGCTATCACGTCACTCGTCACATTTTCCTTCTCGATATTTGTCACCGAGGTCTTCTTCTTCTTCTTCTTGGGTATTATCCCGACCGACAACGATTTGTTCATGTCCAATTCTACGAATGTCGTATGTTCATCGTCATCGTAGATTTCGGTCGCCGTTTCATCGGATGTAGAGTTTCGTACAGAAATGGGCGGTTTCGCTAACGATGACTGTGACGATATCATGGTAGCTGTCAAGTGTTGCATCGAGATACATGTTACTACGCTCAGAACGACGAGATATCTATATGGTAATATCGACGACTTAGAACAACGTGTCATGATCTAAACCGAATATATACTTATAATAATCGTTTATGGTTTTGAGACCGCATTTATACGTGTCCGATTGTTGATGATAATCCATCGTGTTTCCGATCGATAACCGAGATACCAACATATACGTCAGCGTGTTCACCTCCCATACGCGACCTCCGGCTACGACCGATCTCATGTACGTCGGTGGCAACGAATTAACGACTTGAAACTTGAACGCCATTCCCAACAGATCGCTAACGTCACACTTGAAGAACCACTCGTTAACGTAGGAATCGAACAGAATCGGACACCACGATCGAAACTGCGGCCACAACGAGGACACCGCTTCGTTATCGGCCCACCATCTAGTCATTATGGCAACTTCGTCTTTGAAGAACTGTCTCAAGAAATACAATACTTCGGTGTGTTTATTGTTCGGCGATATAGACCATTTGACACCTTTCGCGACGAACGTAAAATAGAAAACTTTAAATGCTCGATACGTTTCGTATTGTGCGACTCTGGAATACGTCAGAGTTTGTGCCGCATCGACGGAGAAAACGTACGTGGTGGCGTCGTCGGGCTTTATTTTTTGCAAAAGTGTGTCGGTCGCGTTCGTGATATCCGCGATGGAAATGTTTATAGTGTCACCTACGTGCCGATCGACACCGTCGTTACGCGTTTTTTTGGCAACAGTTGCGATTTCACATTTGATATCGTCGTTGCCGTTTATCGGTACGTACGAACAGCTACGATGATGCTGATGTTGACGACGGCGGCGTCGATGCGTAGCGGTAGAGGTGTCGTTCGCATCCGCGCCCGGTATTTTCGTTTTCAAAAATACGGAAAAGTCTTTTTCGAGCATATTGATAAAACTGAACTCTATCAAAGTCGTTAATATTACGTGAACGACGTCCAGCTGTTCGTTGTCCGATTTCAATTTGTGTATCACGTTGAAATTGTATACGTTGATTATCAATAAACGCAAATTTTTGGTGTCGTTATCGGGGAACCTGTGAATAGACGACAATTTGAACGGAGACGTTTGCAGTCCCGACACGTTCAATTTGACGTTCCGTTTCATTATACGCGATTTAGAAGTAGTTTTTCCCGGTCGTTTATCGCCACCCTTCATCTGACGCTCGATGGTCGACATCGGGACGACTCGAACGCAATCGTAGTGTTCCGTCAGCGTATTCAACACGTTGAAAAACATATCGTCGCACACGACGAAATAATTGTCGTTGTCCAACGTCATCGGATCGACTTCGCTCAGTTTTTCCAGTAACAAACCGAAATCTTCTTTCACGCTATGGAAATCTAATAGTAAATCGGTATAGAGTACGTTGAGGATGCGACCGTTGGTCGTTTTAGGAACCGCACACGACAACAATCCATTCAACGGTTTACTGCATCGCCTCATCTTTCTTATTACGTACGTTGGTGACGAGTGCCGTGGAAAATCGAACGAAACACGGATAATGGAAATTTTCGTTATTCATCGTCGTCGAACTCTTATTTGCCACGTAACGCTCCACCGATAGGGCGATTCTACACAAATCGGTCAAAGATCTAGATATCAAAGCGTTCCGTATGACGGGATATTTTTGAACCGTTTTAATGTCGTTCGAAATTTGCCGTCTTTGTTCGTTTATCTTGATTCGTGACGACGACGATGATGACGACAGTCGCGCATCTAATTTGCCGATCGCGTTTAGAAATTCGTAATATTTTCGGACGAACGGGTCGTCAGATTCACGACCTCGAATCGACGTAGCGGAAACTTTCAAAGCGTCAACGAAATAAGGCGAAACGTATTTTTCGAATATGAACCGTTTACTGGCAAACTGATACGACGGACTCCGAATACGTTTCAATAGTTGTTCGGGAGCACATCCTTTCTGAAACAAATCGCTAACCGTCACAGAAATCTTATATCGAATTCGCGACGGAAATTTATACGGAGTCGACTCGAGCTTACTTATCAGTACGGGAACGTCGGCAGCGACGTTATCGTCGTCGCGTCGTATCACACTCTTCGGATTGTGCATTAAATTATACAATAGAAACAATTCGGGAGCACCGTCCGTCAAGCGACATTCGTTGACGATCAATATGACGAATTGTACGAGCTTTTGGAGAAATTGCGATTCCTCGTCGGCGGCAGCAGCAGCAGCAGCAACAGCAGAGACCTGTCGCGGTTCGCCGTCTGGCAATAGAGCGGATATGATAAGCTTCAGCGAAGGATCGCGATATTTGTCGATCGTCAGCAAAGCCAATATACGATTAATATAATAACCAAAATGGAAAGAATCCGGTCTATTTTTGAATAAATTACACATATCTATAGTTTTCAATTGTTCGATGAACGATTCGAATTCACCATAAGTTGTTTCGTGACTGGTCGTTTCAACTTCACTCGGTGGCGTTTGTTGCTGCTGTTGTTTTTCTCGCCGTCGTTGTGTTTCCGTCGGAATATTATCGAATTCGTCATCGTATATCAAACCATCGGTATCGTTGTTATTGTCGTTTCTCAGCCAATCTCTACCGAAATATCGATCCATCGCCGTAATAATTTCTCCACTATCTCTGTTTCTTCTGTTGTAATCTTACTTGTGAACGGTAACGTCACGATCGTGGTGTGGACATATATATTTACAGACACGCTGACGATCGATCGTTCATCGTGAAAGGAAATCGTAGAAATTACGATATCGAAAGTTTATGACAGAATGATTGCGTGTGTGTGTGTGTGTGTGTGTGTGCGTGTGAGAGCGTATCATATATGCATCTTCTGTGTCTATCTATTTATTCGTATGGTCTAACTTTGGAATCCACGAAGCGAGGAAATTGCCTAATTTGTTATTCAACAGGGTCGTATATCGTCTCAATACTATAATAACTACGTAGGAAATCAATAATACGACGACGATACCCAGTACGACACTCCACGGTTTGTATGACATAATCGTCCAGAAAGAGTGCTTGTCTCCGTTGTTGAACGATGTCGATTGAAAATCTGGCAATGAAGACATGTTGGCAGAAATATATCGTGAATTACCACTACTCATCATATATATATATATTATGTCTCGTTCTTATTATTGTTGTGATAATAGTCCATCGTGCGATACACGTGGTATGTCGTCGTCGTCGTCGTCGTCGTCATCGTCGTCAGTTTCTCGTCGACCCACCATACAATCGCGTATCATGTCTCGGCACAGATAATTCTGTATGGTGTGTAACCAGTTTTTATTGGTGAACGCGTCGTTATCCATCTTTGCCAACATTACCGCTTCTTTCGTCGTCCATCGATCTCCACCGACCAGTATCGCAGCGGCTATCATCAAATCGTTCGTTATAAACAGGAATCGCTTATCGTTCTCGGGCCACATAATCAATTTGCGCTTATCGCCCAGCGTGAATATCGATTCTAACGTTTTCCTGTCCGCTATGGGTTTTATTCGATCGTTCGTCGTTTCTTCGTTGCCGGCGACGTGAACGCGTCGATTGTCTTCGTAATCGTAGAATATCATCGGAAAATCCAATATCAACGTGAACGTTACATCCGGCCGTTTGTTAGTACTCACGTCCACCATATTTATTTTGCCGTCGTAGGTTTTCTCGATACGAAAAATCACATCGACGGAAGTTATATGGCGATTCAATAAATTTAAATCGTTTTGAATATGTTGAACGTTCGAATTCGATCCCAAATCGTTCTCTTTCAGCATTCGATGATCCGTATTCGACCACGTTTTTATATAGTATCTTCCGTTTATCTTGTACGCCGACATCCAAACGTTACACAGGAGAGCGTAATTGCGCAGTAGCGGGGCTATCATTTGACGGTTCTCACGTGGTTCGATGGTTTTCGTCAATAACCCGTCTGAAGTTCGATAACCTACGGCCATAGTGCCTTCCATGATGGTTTCTGCGAACGTTTTGTAACCGTCCGGAAATATGTAAAATTGTAGTATATCTTCCGGCGACCAGTAATCCGTGAATACGGCTCGCTCCCTGCCGTCACCGTTCAACGTACAATACGCTATAGGTCTGTATAGTATCATCATGGTCGTAACGTTCAATTTATTCCGCATCGTCGCCATGTCCCATACGCCCCCCGCAGTTTTGGTCCACTCTACGTCGGCGATTATGTCGGGATCGAACAGAATTTCGTGAAAAGTGTACTTGTTTCCGGTGATCATCTCGCTCGCACCGTACGGTATCAACGGCAGATCGGTGAAATGCGAGATATGAACGAAATTGTCGTTCCTATCCAACGCGTGTAACATATCATCGATCAGCGCATTTTTCACGTACGCTAGTTCCTCTACACCGATCTCTTCCGGTATATACATCGACATGGCTAGTCTGTTGTATTTGAGGAAAGCGCTGAACATGTACGGTTCGCGTTGGACGTTAACGAATCTGCTAGTCAAATCTGTGTCGAACACACAAGATGCGGGAATCAACGTCAACGTTAGATATACCAAAAATTTTCCGACTCGAAATCTAAATCGAACATCTTGAATATTTCCACCGTCCGGTATTATATGGTTACCTACGAGATTGAGGAATTCCGGAGTCATCAACGACCGTAACGTTCGCTCGGGAAACATCGAAATTATACCGTTCGTACCGAACAAGATTAGCGTACCCGCACGAACGGGCAACGTAGAACACCATTTCGCCATCCGTAACGTCGGCGATTCTATTAACGTATCGTCTCGAGATCGTGCCGCGAAGGTCATAATTTCGATCGTTTTCATGTCGATCGTACGTTCGAAAATAACGCTCAGACTCCTGTCGTCTTTCACACCGATAACGACGAGAGCACTCCTATATATTCCGAGGAGTCTTCTATCTTCGTTCTCTAACACTCGTGTCTGTAGATGCGCTTCTATCGCATCGACCGCATCGCCGTAAGTAGTTTCGGCGCTCATCACGTCAATCGCTAGATTTCGAACGATAGCCTGGGTAGTATCGGTCGAAAGAAAAACGGGAAACACGGAGTCGTAGTAGAAGGTGCACGACGTAGGCGATCTACCGAACGCTAGACGACCCAATTTGATCAGAGTGGTAATTTTGGAAATGGACGATGAATTCGCATCGGAATCGATTACGACACGGTCACCACCTACACGTATCGTGCCATGCATTTGTCGTAAGAACGCAGGCGACGGTTGTGACGACGACGATGAAGAAACTCCATTTTCATCTGCCATTCTATTTCTTATAACTCGCTTTCCCATATATTGTCGTTTACGTCGCCATCCTCGCAATTATCGTCGTCCGTATCGTCTACGTCTATATTATCGTCGTCGTCGTCGTCATCCGTATCGTCGTTATTAACGTCGGCAGCCGTCCCGGGAACGTCACCGATAGCCAAGGTGTTTGCCAGAATTTCCGATTTGTCCATGCAAAGGACCGATTCGGTATTATCGACAAATAAATTTATCAGTTGCAACGTGTACCGTTTGTAGTTCGTGTGATCTACCATTTCACCGAACATGTCTTCGCTGCGATGATGAATGAAACTTTTCACGTTCCTCGCGTGATCCAATACGTCGACCAAATTCAATAGAGCACCGACATATTGACAAATCATATAATATACGTAAATGTCCATCAATGCCACGTCGTCGTACGGCTTCAGTTTATATGCGATAAGGCGATCGTGCAACATGATCGGAGTGCGCTGCTGCTGCTGCTGCTGCTGCTGTCGCCGATTGCGAGGCAATTCACAGTCCGCACGCCGCATATTCAATTTCCATATTCTATTTTGGTCGTCGGTCAGCGTGTGCTCCTTCTGAGAGGCGATATAAAAAATAAAATCTGTCGTCACGTCCAAACCCGACGGAGATATTTTCGAATCGCATAAACCGCTCAATCTCAAATATGAGAAAATATGTTTCATTTCTTATTTTTCAACAGAAAAAAAAATAGAGAGAGAGAGAGAGATTAACATTTAATCTGATACGTCATCACGCCATACGAGTGGTTGTATTTGGCAGCGTTCTCGGCTTCTCGATTAGTCGATTGCCCGTCTCCAGATTCACTATTATTACCGTTGTTTCCAGTGTCGATTAGCTTATTGAATCTAAATTTATCCGCCTTTATAACCTCTACGTTCAATTCCGATTGTGATTTTTTGACGATACGAGGTTTATAGAGATCCAATTTGTCGAAACTGTATTTAATGGGTATCGTATCGTAGAATATAACGGAATCGCTGAATAAACCGCCACACAGCCCTATCAAGGGATGTCTGCCTTTGATCAATCGGATTTCTTTCGTTTTGCAGTTAAAATCGACAATTTGGTCAAAGTTTTCGATAGTATCGATGGCCTGAGATTCGTTGTTGATCGAATTTGTCGTGTTTGACATACAATGCAGAGAAGCTTCTGCTGACATAATGATATCTTATCTACTAGGGGTAGGAGAAAAAGAAAACGAATTATCGTATTACGATTCATTTATTGTACGATATCGGACGAACACTGATCGACTGTTTCGTCACGATGGTTGGCCATCTGGGAAAGAAAATTCGTTACTTAAACTGAAATCGAATTTATAGTTAACGACATACCGCAACGATCAACCCTCGCACATCTTCAAAAGTTCCATAACACATCGGTGGACACCGGATATGGTCACGACTAAGGATTGAACGTTTCAGTTCGGAAAATTCGTTCGGCAAATTTCCGTTCGAGCATCGATTCCGTATAGGTGTCAATTTAGACGTTTCGTCGCACCTGAAACATATCAGTATTCGACGATTCGAAAAAAATATATATTTACAAAATACCGTGGGTCGTTTGTAACGAATTGTACGTTCTCGGGAGAAGTCGATTCGTGGCATACATTCGTTGAATCGCTAAGTGGAACCGTACGATTTTCATCCACCACATCGATATTCGAATAGTCTGAAAGTAGTGACATTTTCGCAGTATACAGTATGCAGTATGAATGTAACACCTCGAACAATCCGGAACTACTATCGATCGTTGTCGGATACGACCGGTGTATATATATATGTGCTCGATGAGGTGGGGAGGGGAGTGCGTATCAGCCTATCGTAACAGACCCCAACTCCACTCGTATAACAAATCGACGAAAAGATTCGCACGGATACGAGGGGAACGCGTTCGATATCACTACTTGTCGATCGTTTTTATCGTTCTGGACGACGGTCGGGTTGACGTCGTACGAACCGTTGACTCAATACGGCCATGAATCCCGTGACGATACCCGCAACGATCGCGATCGATTTGTTGTTACTTCCTTTTGGATTACTTTCCCCGTCTACGATTACGAGATTTTTTTTATTTCCGATAAACGCGTACAGTTCCTTGAGATTGGACGATATCTCATCACTAGTTGCGTTTATATCGTCCGGTGTCATCATCGTCATATATTCTGGTTCACGTGCTCTTATTACTGGGAGGTGACGTGAAAATCTATCATTTGTCGCGTTACGATAGGTAATACGATATTGTTCGAAATATCCGAATCGAGCGATACCGTCGTAACTCGATCATCATCTTTGTCGTTGTCGTTGACAATAACATATTTCGGGGAATCTGCACTTATGATCGTACCGATTATCGAAAATACTGGATAATTCATATCGGTGACGGAAACGACGCGAACGGTATCGGTCAACGAAAAAGTAAGATTGGAAAATATTTTCTTCACCAAATCGCCAATTTTCGATTGCGAAGCGTTCGTTCGATGCATATCTGACGCTATATGTCGCATAACATCCTCGTTAACGTTCAATTTGGCCGAGTGAAACGAACGATGCACCAATTCGAGGTATTCTTGTGGAGTTTCCGGCTTGGACACGAGAATATTCGCAACCGAACGCCGGGTGATGGCTTCGTCTATATCTTGAAAAATATTCGTAGCACATATCATCAGTACGTTCGATTCGGCATCGGAGCTGCTTAACTTGTTCATTTCCATCATAAAAATTAATTTTAGCTTTTTATCGATGGGCTCTTCGCCGGCCGAACCCCTCCTACTGAATATCGAATCGATTTCGTCGATAAAAATGATTTTCGGAGCCACGGATCGGATGGCCCATTCGAAGATCGCCGTCAACAGTTTTTCACTGTCGCCCACGTATTTACTGAATAGTTGCGACAATTTCATCTCGTATATGGGTACGCGACAAAACGTGGCCAACGCTCTGGCCAACGAGGTTTTTCCCGTGCCCGGAGGGCCGTACAGAATGATCATACTATTACCGGTTATATCTCTGTTGCGTAGAATTTCTTTCGTTCTGCTGTTGCTATTCAACGAGAACATATGCGCTAGTTCTTTCAATTTCTGCTTCGTATCCGAATGGCCGATTATATGATCGAAGTCGTCGGTACGGGTTAGCGTTAGTTCGGGAATCACATGTTTGACGCTATCGTAATCGTTGTATTGCGACCCGCCGTCGCCGTTGTTATTCCCGTGCAAATTTAACGACATATGTGTGGCGTTCATCACCGATATAGTTTCTACGTTGCCAGACGAAATCGCACCGTCCAATCTCTGAATGCGGTCATAAATTTGTACGATTTTATTGAGAATCAATTCGATAATATACGAACGATCGAAAGCTATGAAACTTCTATTTCTTTCGTGCTCGGTCGATTCTGAAGGATTCGGTCGCCGCCGCCGTTGTTTCACCCGATTCAGTGGTAACGTTACACCGGATAGCGGACAGCACGCGTTATACAACACCGACTGAGCCGAGGCATATCGAATTATCGCTTTTTCGTATTTACTCTCGCGTTCGTAATCTATGGCGTCGTTCGTTATACGTGCGACTTTCGACATTTCTTCGAACAGCGTCATCATGATCTTATGCTTCCGTTCGGCATTTCTGTTGTTGTTGTTGTTGTTGTTGTTGCCACCGACGCCGTCACCGAAACTTTCGTGGTTTTTCGTGTTCGACATTGCCGTTATCGTATGTCGTGTCGATAATATTTTCGCTTGCGCGATATCGCATCTTATAAACGCTTACGACGGGACGACTGGAAAAGAAAGTCAATTCGAACAAATACACACATACGAATAGTATCGAAAGATATTTATTTTCGAAATACATTCAAAAAATATCGCGGGTGCGTGTGTCGTGACGCGACAGATGCAACATTTTGACATGTAAGCGTACTCTCAACGACTCCCAATATTTACGAAACAAACAATATGTATATCGAACGTTGCTCTTCGAAGAATGAAGGTCCCCGTACGGTTGTAGGCACTGTATCATCGAGTGTGCTTCCGACAAGTTCAATGGATATCCACCTCGCCAACTGTTAGATTGGACGTGATGATCGCTTCTACCCAACACAACGGTCATCAGAATTATTTCATTTTGGAACATAAAATCCAACACGTATCGTCCGTCTCGCAATTGTCGACTGGACAAGTTGATCCATAACGGTTTTACTATACCCGATACGGCCACGTCGTGATGATGGCCGCACATCAAAATCGGCCTGTCCTTCGAGAGCGAATAGTAAGCTTGAGTCGATGCCTGAACGGGAGTATAATTGTTGCATACGTTGTCACAATGTTCACATTTGAATTTTCGATTGTCGTCGATCGTATGTTTTTGCAGGAACATAATATCGAACGGACTTTGCCACGTAACGAACAACGGAACGTTACGTTCACGAAGACATATTTCGTGTATAAACTGAATCATCATTAGAGGGTCCACGTTATTGGTCGACTCGTAACATCGATTAACTTCTAGAGTTTTCAATATATTTCTTTTGATGGTCGCAGGTATAGAAATGTTCGGATACATCTCCGTTGACACGAAATCGCTCGGTACAAATACATCGTTTTGGACGAATTCTAATTTATCCAATACGTAGGATTTTCCTCGATATTCGACTGCGATATTATCGTCACATATCGATGCACTAATGTACGCTATTCTATCGATGTTGTTCACGAATTCCGTATCTAAAGCAAACGGCTTCACGAATTCCGATAGCAAACGTTCTGCCATAAACCATAGCATATTCTTCCGGTTCTTCAATTCACCGCCGCCGACAACACCACCTGACCGGTTTCTATCAACGTCGTCGTCGTCGTCGTCGTCGTCGTCATATCTACTGGTACGTTGTATCGAGTGTATACTTTTATGCGTTTGTTGACGACGTTGACTTTGACGTGAGTATCGTTGCGATTGTTGTCGTATTCGCATTCGTCGACTTTCCCGTCGTCGTCGTGGTTCTTTTTCGTACGATCTCGTCGGGTGCGTATCACTTCGAACAACCTCATCGCGACATCCTCCTCGTCGTTGTTGTTGCTGTTGACGTCGTCGTCGTTCTTTTTCGTACGATCTCGTCGGGTACGTATCACTTCGAACAACCTCATCGCGACATCCTCCTCGTCGTTGTTGTTGTCGTCGTCGTGGTTCTTTTTCGTACGATCTCGTCGGGTGCGTATCACTTCGAACAACTTTATCACAATCAGAATAGTCGCCAAACAGATACTCTTTTTCGTCGTCGTCGTCGTCCGATGACAAGTCACGTGACACCTTCGATATAACAGCACCGTTCACGTCGTTATCGTTATTACTCTTGCAATTATTCTTATCGTGATAATCTCGTGACCACTCCGTACCATCATCATCGTTTGCAGCGTCAGCATTGGTAACTTTATATTTCATGTACATCTCACCATAGTCGCTATCGCACAATGAAATACCGTCCATATTATCGAGGAGATTGCTCCAGTCTGGCTCCGCCATGATTTCTCATTATTGGTATCACTATCACGAAACTCGAGCAGGACGGATCGAACGAAAAGTTATACAAATCGTTGTCGAACACGACCGGTGTATATATATGTGCTCGTTGAGGGGGGGGGGGTGGATGCGTATCAACATATCATAACATATTTCCCGACTCCACTCGTGTGACAACCCAAGTTGGTGTTATATTATCGATGCGATAAATGTCACGTTATGTTACTCGAAATGTTCATAAGGGTGAAATTCGTATCTCATGACGGTCACGTGGACTGTAAACGGGTTAAAACAAATACGTACAAATAGTGTCGAAGGATATTTATTTTCAAAATACATTCAAGAAATATCGTAGGCACGTGTATCGTAACGCGAGAGATCGTCGTGTAAGCGTACTCTCAACGACTCCCAATATCTTCGGAACAAACAGTATGTATATCGAACGTCGCCTGTCGAAGAATGAAAATCCCCGTGCGGTTGTAGACACTGTGTCATCGAGTGTGCTTCTGAAAGATTCAATTGGGGTCCACCTCGCCGACTGTCAGATTTGACGTGATCGCTTCTACCCAACACAACGGTCATCAGGATTATTTCATTTTGGAACATAAAATCCAGCACGTATCGTTCGTCTTGCAGTTGTCGACTGGACAAGTTGATCCATAACGGTTTTACCATACCCGATACGGCTACGTCGTGATGATGGCCGCACGTCAAAATCGGTCTGTCCCTCGAGAGCGAATAGTAAGCTTGAGTCGATGCCTGAACGGGAGTATAATTGTTGCATACGTTGACACAATGTGCACATCTGAACTCTCGATTGTCGTCGATCGTGTGTATTTGTAGGAACATCATATCGAATCGACTTTGCCACGTAACGAATAACGGAACGTTATGTTCACGGAGACATACTTCGTGTACCATCTGAATCATCATTAAAGGATCCACGTTATGAGTTGACTCGTAATATCGATTAACTTCCAAAGTTTTCAATATATTTCTTTTGACGATCGCCGGTATAGAAGCGTCCGAATACATCGTCGTTAACACGAAATCGCTCGGTACAAATATGTCGCTTTGGACGAATTCTAATTTATCCAATACGTAGGATTTTCCTCGATATTCGACTGCGATATTATCGTCACATATCGATGCACTAATGTACGCTATTCTATCGATTTTGTTCACGAATTCCGTATCTAAAGCAAACGGCTTCACGAATTCCGATAGCAAACGTTCTGCCATAAACCACAACATATTCTTTCGGTTATTCATTTCACCGCCGACGATACCACTTGACCGGTTCCTATCGTCGTCGTCGCTATATCTACTGGTACGTTGTATCGAGTGTCTGCTTATATGCGTTCGTCGATGACGACGATTACGGCGCGAGTATCGTTGCGATTGTCGTCGTATTCGCCTTCGTCCACATCCCCGTTGTTGTCGTGGTTCTCTTTCGTAGGATCTCGTCGGGTACGTATCGCTTCGAACAACTTTATCGCGATTTTCCCGTCGTCGTCGCCGTCGTAGTTCTCTTCCGTATGATCTCGTCGGGTGCGTATCGTTTCGTACAACTTTATCGCAATCTGAATCGTCAGAGAACAGATACTCTTCTTCGTCGTCGTCGTCGTCGTCGTCGTCCGATGACAAGTCACGCGACACCTTCGATGTAACAGTACCGTTCACGTCGTCGTTATCGTCATTACTCTTGCAATTATCCTTACCGTGATAATCTCGTGACGACTTCGTATCATCACCATCATCATCATCATCATCGTTTGCAGCGTCAACATTGGTAACTTTACATTTTATGTCGACTTCGCTGAGCGACATCTCACCATCGTCGCTATCATTCAATAAGATACCGTTCATATCATCGACGAGATCGTTCCAGTCTGGCTCCGTCGTCATGGTCTCTTATTATTATTATTATCATCGTCGTGATCACGAAACTCTATGAGATCGGATCGAATGGAAAGTCATACAAAATAAACGCTAACAAAACTTTAATATAAATGTATTTATTCGTTCAGTAATCTCAATATATCAGTCAACTTATGAGAATGTACATTCACAGGAAATGATTTGAACGGTACGTCGTTAAATCTCTGCTGCTCGGACGAGGACGACGACGACGACGATTTGCTTCCCAGACACCTGTAAATCGTGGGCACTTTATTTTCACACAAATTGACGAAACAAATATACGTGAGGATTATTCCGTTTACAAAAAATTTATAAATACTATTCGAACTGGGTATATTTATGAATAAAATGTTCCTTTCGAATAACGTTCGCCTAACGTCCGTCAAATACAGACCGGTCTCCGCGTGGAACGCATCTTCGTTATTCTCGTATACAACGATCAACTTGTTCAAAAAAGTTTCTTTTGTGATATAAAACAAATCGGTGACTATATCGAAACTCGGCAAGGTGGTTTCGAATTGTTCGAAATAGCACAATTTTAATATTAACCAGCTCGCGTTAATTAATACATCGTGACGCCCGACGAATTCGGCAGATTGGAAGTGTTCGGTTTTGATACGAGAGATTTTTTTTTGAAAATTGCGAATGACTTCTTCGTTCGTACTTGAGATGGATTCCTTATCGTGGGAACGATTAGTTATTTTCTTACTACTTTGATCGTGGCTACTAGTTTCTCCGTTCGATTTAATTTTATTCCGAGATGTAGGTTGCTTGCGAACCTTTTTCGCTTTAGCTGCGGGTTCGACGACGGACGACGCCTGGATCTTGCCTTCGCCTGCTGTTTCTGCTTCTAGTCTATTATTCACGTGTACATCTTTCTTCGTGGTAACGGCGACCGTCCGCGCTTCAATCGATCGCTCTAATTCGGACCCTTCCGTATCGTTCCCATTATCATCGTCATCTTCCTCGCTCGTATGTGTGTCTCTTTTCCGTTTTTGACATCGCTTCTGATCAGATTTACACTTTTGTTTCTTTTTCTCGCGAGCTATCGGGAGTTTGACCAGAAGTTGCGGTTTTATCGTTGCAGTTTCCACGGTCGATTTCGTTTTCGATCTTTTCGACGTCGATTTTTTCACCGGTGTCGTACCAGTCGGCTTAGTAGCAGTAGCAGTAGTAGTAGTAGTAGTAGCAGTAGTGGTATCGTTATACGAATCCCCGTTCGTGATGGCGGTTACAGCGACGATAGACTTACTTGTTGGCCGATATGTCGGATGCAAATTGTTCTTCACCGGGTTTAGCGGTTTGACGAAGATGGCATCGTCGGGATTGTACTCTGGAACGGCGTTGGCGGTGGCGGTAGACGCAACATCGAAACTGTCAACGTGCTGCTGCTGCTGCTGCTGCTGCTGTTGTTGTTGTTGTTTACCCAGCACTCGTTTAGTTATATTCCGAAGTTGATTCAACGTATCGTCGGTAATGGTCAAATCAGAAATGATCGGACCCATTTCCATGTGTTTTTTTAGCTTGGCCAAACTTGCCGAAGACATCGTCGATGTTTCGCTGGTGAAATATTCACGTCGACTGACTGCCTCCCACCGTGACGCATCCGTTTATATAGCACCACGTGCGATCGTTTATTGGTCAATTATGTTTCATAACTCGACCTGGTAACCGTTCCAAGTATACATCTATATGATGATGTCGTCGTTCGTCGTTATCGTAATTGGCGATGTTATTGCCTAACCAAATCGGTTCTACTACACCGTCGAGACGAAATTTCAAACACCCCGTTTTCGATATCGAATCGTATCCTCGAAGCACGTCCATATTTGGAATTATCGGCATTCGTTCGGAATTCGTGGAACACGCCACGAATGCCGTCCCCAACATCGTATGGATGCGTGGAGCAGATGTGAGCGTTGCGAACGCTCCCAAATACACACGTGGCCACTCGTTAAAACTGAAATATCCTATTTGATCGCAATGGCGTATCGGTACTTTATCATTGAAAATGCGACAAGGTATAACTAGGAACGGCGTGAGGGCGTTACATAATCCGGGTAAACCTTCCGCTCTACTCGATCCGTCATATTCGTATTCGAAACGTAGAGTATCTGAAGGGAACGGTGGTGTAGCATAATCGTCCGGGTACGGAGCGTTATACACATAAGCGTATAGCCACTGGTCGTCGTCGTCGTCCTTGCCGTTGGATGTCATGATCGCGCCGCGGTCTTACAAGTTGCAGCGCATCGGTCTACTCCCGACTGACTCGTCACGTTCCGTAAGCGCACACGAACGTGTCGCTGCACCCTCGAAATCCGTCCGATGTCGACGAGATAAGAAGCACACCGGTGTCATAATTTCGAGGGTGCCACACGGGGTACAGCGTACCACGTGTGGCACCCGCGAAACCGGTACATATCCTCGGAATTCGTGCATTTCGAGGGTGCATCACGGGTACGCGGTGAACAACGATGCACCGCGTCGATCGTTCCGAGTAGACACCGGTGTCGACACCGGTGTCGACGCTGGCGTAGGCAACGGTGTCGACGCTGGCGTGGGCACCGGTGTCCACACCAACGTCTCAAAATCTCGAACGATGTGTGCAATCGCGGTTACGTTTGACGGTATCGCGCGCAGTTTGTGTCACGTCGCAGACAACGCGTACTCGACGGTGCGACGTTATCAGCTCTCGGTGTTCCGTCGAGTTCCAATAGTGAGACACAGAAATGAGCGGCGTGCCGGTATGTTTTCGGTTGAAACCTTTTTATTGTCACATGGACAACGGACAAATTTATAATATAGGTAACACCACCGTGAAAATAACGATGACGCGGAAGGAATTGTTGGATATTATCGACATTTCTGTCGGTGTCATCAAATTATACGAACTACATAGTTATAAAGCGGCGACGACGACGACGACGACGACGACTACTACTACACCGAAAGATCGTAATGGTGCATCACGAGATGATTTTACGTTGAGTGCGATGAAGCAGCACGTCCGGCCCAAAATACACAATTTATGGAATAAAATAACCACCATAGTTGAATCGAACGAATCTTTACGAAAAGTAACGAACGCCATTTTAATAGATAACGTGGACAGTATCGAGAACACGTTAAATTACATATACTCATGTGTGATTTTACAAAAAATATGCGCTGGTGAGGCGAACGACGAGAACGATGCCAAAAAAATTAACACGCCAGCGCCGTCGTCTCCAAGCTCGCTGAAATGTGACGAATTCTACGATTTGATATCGCACGAAAGTTATAATAACGATAACGTGTTGGCGACGACCATGGAACACCTGTGGACACTTTTAGACGATATTCTCTTCTTCAAACCGATATATTCCATTCTACAAAATTTATTAGTATTTTACATACAAATTTACATCTTGAGTAACAACTCTATATCGTTCGAAGAAGGAACACCATCGGTCACGAAGGATATTACCACCGCGGACGCGTTGGGCAATCGAATGGGTTGTTTCATAAAACAATGGCTGTTATAGGGTAAAGACGCGAGCGTTCGCAATATTAATACGTGCGTTTTGAACGACGACATATTCCACGACTTGGCGAAGCAACTACGAAAATACATATTGCACAATCGCGATCGATATAACGTGCTCATCGGCCGAGACAATTTCGTAAGCGAAGAGGTGTTCACCAATACCTTGCTGAACGACAAAAAGGGCCTGTATCGGAATATGGACGATCTGTCGATTTTCGTGAGAAATCACTTGAATTCCGTTATCAGTAGAAAAATTAACGACGACAACGACGACAACGGTAGCGATAGCAGCAGCAGCGGCGGCAGCAACACCACTACCACCAGGCTCGTAGAGGACATTCAGACGGACGTCCTTATACCGTGGCTATTATTCGAGGGTTTTTGTGGAGCATCGTCGTCTTCGTCATCGTTTTACGATAGACACCTGAGCGTGTTGAGATCGCATTCGTTACTTCATCTCAAGAATATTTCGGACAAAGATAACGGCAATTTGGTGAACAAATGCGTCGAAATTATAATGGCCGATTCGTTGGTCGTTAATGATACGATCAAAAGTTGGATCGAAAATAAGTATATACTGGCGTTGCAAGATGTATACGAAATGAAGAAATATATCACCAAAGTATTGGAAACTGACAAAACGTGTACGATGAAAAATAAAAAATTCTCAAAATAAATTTTACATATTTTTATTAGTAATTTAACAATTTATGTCAAAAAAACCAAGAACATCTCGCAGTTGTTGTGGTGGTTCGCATCACTTGTCGAATTTTTGGACGGCAAATTTTCTCGCAAACCAATTCGGCAATTCCATCGTTCGTGCGAATCACGTATGGTTTATTGGAAAGATTTATCAATAACACGTATATTTGTCCGCGATAATCTTCATCTATTATTTCGGCTCCTACTGTAACACGACGATACACGGAAAGATCAGATCGGGGGGCTAACCTGCCGCAGTAACCGCGCGGTAGTTGTATACGTATACCTACATCGACGAGCCTCTGACCTTTCGCTGGAATAATGCAGTCTTCGACGCTACGCAGACACATTCCCGACGCTCGACTTGAGGTTCGATCAGGTAGACGAGCCTCGTCGGAACACAGCTGAACGCGTAACGTCTGTCCCATTTTCGCTACCCAAATAGAACGTCAGCTAGTCGTGCGAAAAGAAATACAGCTTCGTCGATGTAATATTGGAGGACGTGACGATAAAACATCCAATTGGTGGTGGTGGTTGCGTTCATTGTCGACACACGATTCGTGTAAAGTGCACGATATTTCATTCATTTCGGCAAATAAATAGTCTGACGCCTCCCACTATCTTCCTATCCACTATATAAATTCCAACGACCTATTGTAACAATCAGAAAATGTTCTCCCGCTATCGCCATCGCTAACGGAGAATAACTCACGCTCGTGCGACAGTATTAATTCGCGAAGCATGGAAACAGTGCGCGTACTACGACGAGCCATAGCAACGAAATATTCAGCACCAAACGGCGAACATGTGGCCATTTTTGTATTATCTCGTTTCGATAACCTTTTCACGTGTATAATACGATATCGCTGAAGGTGGACGCAGCTGTAGAAAAATTCACGCTTTATCACCTGCTGGACCTATTTGCCCGGCTAACGAACCAATTCTATCATAATTTTGATTTGCTATCGAACTATTTTCCATACACCGTCAAGAATCACAACGATTTTCTATGGGGTAATCCGATATTTATTGTCGCGTCGCTGTCGAGTACGCCCTACAAAATGTGTCGCTGGGTAGATGAAAGGATTCTCCTTGGTCCCTTATTACGCGCCATAAGAAAACCGATAGGATACGTGCAATTGTTCACATCCAGCAACACCAGATATTTTACGTTTGGAGTCAAACGCAATAATAATTCATCGGCGCAGCCGGAGGAAGAAGGTGAATATAGACTGTTGTTGATCACGCCATATCGAATAGTTTCGAATACCCTGTACTGTCGCGTACAATGTGTAATATTCGTTTGATGAAATAAATAAATACCAAAGTGACATAGTCTTTTTTTGGGGGTGATGGTGGTGGTGGTAAAGAAACAACAGAAAAATAAAAATTATAAAATCAATTTATTCATATCGACCGAAACGTTATATGTATCGTCGATGGCACTGTAATATCGAGTGAATTCCTCGTGAAATGCATCGGTCAATTGTTTAGCTGCACCGAAAGGTTGTCCGTACCTATTTAAGGAATCTATTATCAAATCGGCCGGTACTCGAGCGTAACATCCATCTTGCGCTTCGATCTGAACGGTATCTTTCCATTTGTAATAGGGATTCGTTTGGATTAGCCATTGCTTCCGCCATGCCGCCGGTAAACTGGGTAATTTTTCTACGTCAATATTCACTGGTTTGTTGATGTCCTCCACGTATCGAAACCAAGAATAGAACATACTGATACTTAGCAAACCTTGTTTTATGGCGTCGTCGTGTAAGCCTGATGACACGTAAATTTTCGTTTCTCGATTGAAGAACACGAACGGTAAGGATCCTTCGTTGTTG
This sequence comes from Endomychus coccineus, assembly GCA_958510875.1. Lineage (NCBI taxonomy): Eukaryota > Metazoa > Arthropoda > Insecta > Coleoptera > Endomychidae > Endomychus > Endomychus coccineus. Next base: position 198,363,639 of record OY294067.1, on the reverse strand, counting down.
ATAACGCTATTGGTCACCAGTTTGGATTTGTTGGACCTTGTTTTATGGCGTCGTCGTGTAAGCCTGATGACACGTAAATTTTCGTTTCTCGATTGAAGAACACGAACGGTAAGGATCCTTCGTTGTTGATAACGCTATTGGTCACCAGTTTGGATTTGTTGTGAAAACAATATTTATAGATGGCTTCTCGTTCTTTACTGTTGAAATATCGGAACTGAGCAACTTCGGGTTCGGTGATGTTGTCGTGCCAAAAATCAACTTTGATGTGAAGAATACGCTCGACCACGGCCGAATCGTACGAACACGATGGTGGATCGTTACACGTGTACCACAACTTCGACAGGGCGTAGATGGCCGCGAACACGTTGCCCACGTTATTTCTATACTCGATTTTACTTTCCGATATGACTTTCTTGAAGCCGCTCGTGAACGTCGCAATCTCGTCCTGAACCAACATCATGTTCGTCACGTACATCAGCATGGCCGGTTGGTTTTCCTTGTTCGTGTCCGTCGGTTCTTTTGCCGAAGCCGAAGTACGGCCGTACTCTCGCAATATGTCGAGCAATTTAGTTTTACCTCTGTGCCTATGACCGCAAACTATGGTACACAACTTGGACCATTGTCCGGGAAATTCGATGCTTAGAATCAACTTTAGCATTAAATCTAACGTACCGAAATCGAACGAACATAAATAGAATAGGTACGTTAACGTGAGTAATACATAATCGTATTTCACTTCTTCGGAATTTTGTTGTAAATAGTAATTGGCTCGTTTGTATCGATTCGGATGAGATAGGACGTAACGTTTCAATATGTCGTCACGGCGTTCATTTCTTGATCCCACGTAAAAAGCGTACGGTAAAAGAATTTCCGCTTGCTCGTACAACCACCGTATCACGTCGTATCGCCCGTTTTCTATCCAACTCAGTATACTGGCCGGTAGGACGGATCGACGGTTCGAGCGACGCCGACGGCGACCTAATCCCCAGATGAACGACGACGACGACTCTTCCTCTCCGGTGTTTCCACTTTTATCGTTATCGCGTTCGTCCCCGTTATCGTCGTCGTTGTCGTCGTCACTATTCACAGCCTGTATCAAATCGGCGAACGATGGAATATCGAACACCGTCCATTTCGGTAAACGTTTATACATGTGAACCGTCACTATGAAACATATCAACTTTAATCGGAACGGTAACGATTTTTTGTTTCGTACCGCGCATTCGGCGATATTAGTCATCGTACGCGAATCGAATTCTTTCATGATCTTGGCGAAAGTCGTACGTAAACTTGACAAAATCGCTAAAGATTTCACTTTGGATTGCATCATATGTTTATTGGACGAGAGTTTCTTCTGATTGGTATTATTATTATTATTATTATCGTCTTCGGTATATTGCGGGTGGAGAGTAGTCGACGATCCTTTTCGTACGGCATAATCACGATATAAATAGTCTTCTTTGCTATCTACGTCATCGTTATCGTTTTCTTCGTTGTCGCGTAACGCTGAAGACATACGCCGGCAAAAGTCCGAGCCGAGCGTATCTATCCCGGTAGCTGTCGTATGTTTCGACCGAGACGAATCGTGACCAACGGTAGTGCTAGCAGCAGCAGCAGCAGCAGCAGCAGCAGTAGTAGTAGTAGTAGTAGTAGACGCGGAAAATTGTCTTTTCTTCGTAAGCCATTTTAATCGGGTGCGAACGTCTACGATTCCCCGGATGGCTGCGATGTCACGACACAAGTCACCTTTGGTATATATCTGATTGGAGTAATTACGTTCGACGTTATTGAGCAGAGGTAAAATCGTAGTGGATGTGGTTTGACGAGAAAGAAGATATTCGTTTCTTCGTATCGGTGGAACGTAAGTGGGATGACTCGATCGTTTCTCGAAAGTCGTCCATCCCAATTGTATCGATGATCGCCTATCGAAAATCGCGTGCACCACTTGACTAACGTCCAGTTCTTCGCTAGTCACTATTTTAGCGTTGATCGCTTTGACGACGATACTTTGTACGATGCAATTGATTCTGGCGAAATTTCTTATATGTTCGTTCTGTCTGGAGTTCGACGATGACAATGATGATGATGACGATGATTCGGTGAAGATCCCGTCTAGGAATACTTCGATATCTTTGTGCGGTTTCTCACCGAGCAGATCTACACACATCCTGTAATCTTTGATATTCAACGAAATATGACCGGCTGTTTTCGAATCGAAAAAATCTCGTACGTCGTTGTTCTCTTCGATAACCAACGGTACTACCGGCTGCGTCATGACGAATCGCAAAGACGACCGATCGATGTCCGATTCCATGTCTATCAGAGCACGCATTCCGTCCACCACGGTATCGTAGATCGACACGTCCGCCCGTCCCACTTCTTTTATCGGATATTCTCGCATCAACAACGATTGCGAACCGCCACAAGTGATCTCTCTGAGTTTCAGCACCACGTTAAAGTAAGCCGGAGTTTTTATTTCGTCGTATACGTGATTGGTCCTATACAAGTAATTTCTACCGTGTTTCTGGTCGAACGGTTTGGCATTGAAGATATCTTGCAAAGCGGATTGACTACAACCGATTTTGTCGGTAATAGTTTTGTATGCCGTGTGCACGTTAACGAATTCTGTGCCGTTATACATGTACGGTATGCCGTTCAACGTAAACGTACGCCAATAGTATTTTTTTGAACATCGTCAACAGATCTCTATTGACCGTCGTCATTTTTTTGGATTTTTTCGCGTTCTTTTTCTTATCGTTCTGTGGTGGACATTTTCGTTTTCTGCTACTGCTATCGGTCACATTCGAATTCAGTTCTTCGGTCCTGTTTCCGCTAAAACTGTTGAAATTTCCGAAGGTGTCGTTAGCATCGCCGGCCGAATTATTCGATGTCGTCGTAGCACCATCCTTGTCGACGTACAAATAACGAGGAAAATGTGTTTTGAACAATTCGGCCGGTGCCCACAGCGACAACGGATCTCTAGAACTCGCCGTGAATTTGACACAGGCGAATTGGATCACGAACGATATCATAGCGGTGCTGTCGCTAAATTCTGACATCAATTTGTTCATCGTATCTTCCGGTATATAATTATAGTAATATAGGTAGGCTTGCAACTGTGTCGGATGTATGGATGTTTCGTGATGATACATTAAGGACGCACAAAACGAAAATTGGTATGTTTCAATTTCGCCAATCCGCTGTTCGTTTCATCGTAACCGATGTCGAATTGGAAAGTCGGGAGATCGTTCGCTCGGTCGCGCACCCTTCATCTGTTCTGTCTTTTATCTTTTTTACGACCATACGGTTCGTCTAATTGCTCTTGTCGATTTATGTCGGTCATGATGGATACGTAAGTTCCATAAATATCGCTCGATACACCCGTAATCATGTTCCACTTGATGCACTCGTTAATGAGGATTTTCATTTTCTCCAACTTAACTTGTTCGGTGTATCGTTCGCTTTCGTCGGTTTCATCGTCGCCACCGCCGTCGCCGTCGTCATCGTCGTCGTCATCTCTGCAACCGTCGTCTCCGTTACGACGACCGGAATACCGATGGCTATTCGCGTTCGTTATAATATAATCGAAAAGTACCATAACGTAACGATCCGACAACGTTCTATCGAAATATTCGATCAACAATATTTGCCACATATCTTCGCTGATGATATCACACTCGTAGATCGTATTACGAACGTAACTCAAATCGGTGATCATGCTAAACACACGATTCGTATTTTCGTATCCCTTCTCGTCGGTATACTTGAAATGACCCTCCAATATATCGATATTACCTCGTTTTTCTACAACACGTTCGGGACCGGTGACGGTTACGGTTGGGACGGACGACGATGTAGCGACACCGGCAGCGCCAATAGTCGTTCTAACGCCCTTATTGGCATTTTTCAAGTCTGTTTTCTCGTCGAAATAAGGCAGAGTCACGTCGTGTTTACGTGACATTTCTTCTTCTTCTTCTTCTTCTTCTTCTTTTTCTACGATATCTTCATCGCACGGTGGAACGGTGATCTGCTCAACTTGTTGTTGTCGTCGTCGTCGTCGTTTCCGCTGACATCTTTCCGTCGTAGTATTCTCGTCGATGGACATCTCGTTCGATATACTCGTGGAATTGGAATTGAGTGGAATTGAGTTGGAATATTCGAGATTATGGGACGACATCGACGACATCACTTCTTCGTAATTTTCGACAAACAACCAGCGACAAAAGGTTTTCTTACGATTGATCATTCGATTCGGTGTAATAGTGTATAGAATATCGTCTCGATACGATTCTATCTCTCTGCGATTGCTGTGTATTTCCATACATTCTTTATCGAGAAAATATTTCTTTTGAAATTTGAAACGAAATTCTCCGTCGAAGCCACACCACACGATTTCTTCTTGCGACGAATTACGTTGATATTGATAACATTTTGTCGCGTCCGTTCCGTCGTTCGTATATTTCAAAATGTAGAATGGGTATACGTATTTTGGGATCGGTGATAAAATATCCACGTCTGTTATATCGTTTTTATCTGCAGATGTGAGCGTGGACGTATCGAAGTTGTACAGGAAAAACGTATCGGCGTGATTTCGACCGTACGGCAGCACGAACGAAGTACACGATTCGTTCAAAAATAAATCTAATTCCTCCGAAGAACTCGTCTTGGCTCGTACTCGATTCAACGTGTGTGTTAATGCGTACAGCAAATGATGGTACATACACCGATCGACGTTCACATCGTGAAATATCATATGAAAGCCGTGCGTTTTCCCAACGGTTATAACGACCGTTCCCACGTATCGTATATGTAAAATTTTCTCGAACATTCTTCTCACCACCTCACATATAAATTCCACGTGTTTTTGGGATTCGCACCGCGCCTCTCGAGTCTGTGATTTTTTTTCGCACTCGATACAATCGAAAACGAACACCAATCGATGAACTAGTTCGTACGATATTACGACGCTACAATTATGTGGAACATCGATCGCTCGAATCAGAGTTTCGTAATTTTCGTGGGAAATTGTAAACTTCGTCTTGGCATCGTCCGAAACTATCATATGAATCCGTGCGATTCCACGACTCGTCAGCTCCCCATCGTTCACGTCCAATTGTCGTAATACGCCGTCCAGAAGATATCGCTTATAATCGACTTTCGGGAACTTTTTCAATATACTGTTCAATTTCAACGTTCCAATCGAACAATCGACGACGGTATCACTTGGAGAATTACAGATCGTTTCGTCTTGCATGTTAGTGTTCGACATGTCGTTAGACAATATTAGCGGTAGAGGTGAAGGTAGGGATGCGACTATCACCAAATTAATTTCGACGATGACGGTTTGTCGTACGTCGGCCTATAACTTTATTTTCGTAGAACGAAAAATTAGCCAACATATGCGATATGCACAGCACAATGAATAATAAACTACTGACCATATAGAATACACAGTTATGTATATTTATAGGTGATCCTAATGATGCGAGCGACGTCGTTGTATCCGCGTCACGGTTATCGTCTTGTAATAGTGACAACATTTCAACGGGCACATCGACGATCGTTCCGTCGTCTTTGTCTACGCGAACTACTCCACGATCCGACCATTCTGTCGTGCTCTCGAAAAATTTCATCAGACGATCAACGTCATCGGGATACATGGCACCGATATTATGTTTACATCGTAACAACCACCAAGTCCAGAACATTTTATACGCCGATTCGTTGGCATACCGCGAACCGTTCCCTTTCGTCATCATCAATTCTAACAGATCATTTCCATCGTCGTCGTAGATATTGTCACGGTACGCGATGAGCGAAGAAACGTCGACGTTCGAATTAGCGTTTGAATTCCTCTTCTTTACCAACCGAAATCTAATCAAATTCGCTTTCAAACGCTCAGACGAGATAATCGAGAATATATTACACCAACGCGAACAACACGAACGGAATATTTCTGGCATTTCTTACTGTTACTAGCGCGTGTGATTCGCACGTAATTCTCGTTCGAAAAACTAATATGTCTCTCGTCATGCACTCTAGCGTTATCGAGAAACAGTTTTGTCTCGAATGAAATTTGTTGAAACGAAATCGCACCGATAGATTTCTTCGAGCTGTAAAAACTTTGAACGAAACTCTCGTTCGAGGAATGAAACAGTTTTGTCTCGAGTGAAATTTGTTGAAAGGGAATTCCATCGGTAGATTTCTTCGAGCTACGAAAATTTGGAACGTAATTCTCGTTCGAGAAATGAAATCGTAAAATATTTTTCGATGAACCAACGTTGTCCACCTAGAATCTCTCGTCAAACGATTAGTTGTTGAAACGAAATTCCACCAATGGATTTCTTCGAGCTACAAAAACTTTGAACGAAACTCTCGTTCGCAAAATGAAATCGTAAAATATTTTTTGATGAACCAACGTTGTCCACCTAGAATCTTTCGTCGAACGAATTTCCAAACTTATAAGTTCCTCGTCATGCGCACTACCTCCACCGAGAAACAGTTTTGTCTCGAGTGAAATTTGTTGAAACGAAATCTCACCGGTTGGATTTCTTCGAGCTGTAAAAACGTTGAACGTGAATCTCGTTCGCAAAATGAAATCGTAAAATATTTTCTGACTTTGTTCGCCTAAAATCTATCGTCGAACGATTCGTTGTTGGAACGAAATTCCACCGATGGATTTCTTCGAGCTACAAGAACTTTGAACGTAATTCTCGTTCGAGGAATGAAACAGTTTTGTATCGAATGAAATTTGTTGAAACGAAATCTCACCGGTGGATTTCTTCGAGCTGCAAAAACTTTGAACGAAACTCTCGTTCGCAAAATGAAATCGTAAAATATTTTCTGATGAACAAACTTTGTCCGCTTAGAATCTCTCGTTGAACGAATCTCCAAACTTATAAGTTCCTCGTCATGCGCACTACCTCCATCGAGAAACAGTTTTGTCTCGAATGAAATTTGTTGAAACGAAATCTCACCGGTTGGATTTCTTCGAGCTGTAAAAACGTTGAACGTGAATCTCGTTCGCAAAATGAAATCGTAAAATATTTTCTGACTTTGTTCGCCTAAAATCTATCGTCGAACGATTCGTTGTTGGAACGAAATTCCACCGATGGATTTCTTCGAGCTACAAGAACTTTGAACGTAATTCTCGTTCGAGGAATGAAACAGTTTTGTATCGAATGAAATTTGTTAAAACGAAATCTCACCGGTGGATTTCTTCGAACTACAAAAACTTTGAACGAAACTCTTGTTCGCAAAATGAAATCTTAAAATATTTTCTGGTGAACAAACTCTGTCTGCTAGAATCTCTCGTGGAACGAATCTCCAAACTTAAAGTTCCTCGTCATGCGCATTAACTCCATCGAGAAACAGTTTTGTCTCGAATGAAATTTGTTGAAACGAAATCTCACCGGTGGATTTTTCGAGCTACAAAAACTTTGAACGAAACTCTCGTTCGCAAAATGAAATCGTAAAATATTTTCTGACCAACAAACTTTGTCCGCTAGAATCTCTCGTGGAACGAATCTCCAAACTTAAAGTTCCTCGTCATGCGCATTAACTCCATCGAGAAACAGTTTTGTCTCGAATGAAATTTGTTGAAACGAAATCTCACCGGTGGATTTCTTCGAGCTGCAAAAACTTTTGCAGCAATGATGACTCACAGTTACGTGACGTATCACGGGGGCAACGAAAATTGTGGAACGCAACTTCCAGCTCTAGCGAGAAACCAGCACCAAGTCTAGACAGTCAAGGGGGCTCCACGTACCCCCATAGCACCCCCTGCACCCCTGTATATATATATATATTCATAACCTCCGCGACGGCCTGCTCCTTCTGACTACTACGTTGTTCTTACTCTGGTCAAGGAGGTTTAGGATCGCGGGCGAGAAGCTTGCTGATTATATAGTTAATTTGGGGTCAGCTGAGTGAATACTCGATTCTCATTGGACTAGAGCCGTTTGACGTCACGAAAATCCTAAAATCTACTGATTTCTGACGAAAATCACGGTAGAAGGGGTAAAATTTTGATCAGATTCAATTCAGAGTTCTGAGAGCGAAGTCGATTGAGGTTAGATTGTACAATATTAAACCCACCCCATCCACAGATGTAGTAATTTCATGAAATGCATATATATCTATGGTAGGTTCTACACTATATACGTGATAGTTCAAAGGAACTCCAACAGATGGCACTCACCCACTAACTGTAACAAATTGAAGCAACATATCAGTAGATGGCGCTTATCAAATTGTCAAATATCAATTTGTATAGAATGTTCGATAATCGATTGTTCAGTGCTACCAATTTGTCTTTAACAAACTATGATGGCGTCCATCTGCTTTTTGTAACAAATTGATATAACTTTTCGATAGGTGGCGCTCACCAAGTTGTCACATCGGAATTGCATTATATTTCGAAAGATAGCGCTTTTTACATTACCTCAATGGGATCGCATTACATTTTAATAGGTGGCGCTCTTCACGTTACTCTGACGCAAAAATGTAAAATCACGTGGAATCGTGACGTCAATGCTGCGCGTAACATCATTTTGGTTGGTCTCGGATTAATCGATTATCGTTGTAAAACGTCAGATGAATTTGTTCGTTTGGCGGAATTTCCAAATTATGTTTTGCATAATGGTGAAATTCGTATCTCATGACGGTCACGTTGGGGATAAATGGGTTACTAGTATAGATATTAAGATAATGGCCAAAGTCAACGTCTGTCCGTATTCTTGCGAATCGTATCACGGTGATAATAGCGATACGAATGATGACAACGAGGACGACAACAACGATAGAAACAGATACACCCGTGTATTGGGGAACGAGAAGTATGATAAGAAATATAGGAGAAATATCGGTCGTCGCGTTTGTAACGTGTATCCGGTGAAATCTCAGACGAGTAACGGAGAAGAAAATGCATCGATTTTGTATTATCATCGATACGAAGCGACTAAATATAGTGTCGATTCTTCGACGGGGATACCTTTGTTCGAAAGTACAGACGAACAAGTTATAGATTCGATACTAGTTTCTTCGTATTACATGAACACCAATCGATGTGTGATCGAGTCGACGCCGTACGCTTTGCAAGATTATTCGCATATTTTATCGTACGTAGTGAGTAACACGGTCGAATATTGGAACGTCGTGTACAATTTCAAACGATTCTGGTTGGAAAAAGTTGTCAACAAGTTACATTCGAACGTCGGCGGATCTCTCACCCCTCCGAATAAACCGTATATATGGCCGACGAAAAACAGTTCGTTGGACGTACTGATAAACAGAATAACTTCGGACAAATGGCAATTATTGAGACCGATCAAATTCGATACGGAATCGATCCAATTCTATAGTGCTATCCAGAAACTAATGTACGCGCTGTTCTGTAACTCCCTCGATTCGGACGGTATACGAATATCGTATCAACGAAACGGCTCGAGTCGGAAACGTCCTCGTCGCATGAGATGTGGCGACGCGTGTAAGATGTATACGACCGCATCCACGCCGTGCTATAACGTTTTCGGCAAAGGGAATCTAATACATAGCATTTTGTGTACGCCACACGAAGGATGTCTGAACGACGAATGGTGGGCTCTTACCGATGCTTATATCGATTATCGTTGGTTAGCGGCAGCAGAGGATCCCGACGTGGACAAGATCGTCGATAGAGATGTTAATCATGCGAGGGAAACGAACGTTCTTAGGAAATTGAGGTGTCGCTTTGACAAAACCATGCAACGCGATCATATGTAAATTCGCACATCACCGTCCGAACAGGGAGGTGGTGGTGGTATATATATACCGTTATAATGTACAGTCACCGATGTATTCGTTTATTCTTCGTTATGGCTGAAACGTTCACTTTTGTCTGCGACGATGATCAAAATACGCTGACGACGACATCATCATCATCATCATCATCATCGATCGAGAACGATACGATCGAAAGAGACTGCGATAACGTCGTGTCGAGACTACCGAAAGTTGTGAAAGTCTTCTCGTATCAAAATAAAAAATACGAAATTGTAAATTTATGGCGAAACGAGCCGGTGGGTGAAAATCGTCCGCGATGTTCTTGCCATTGGAACTATGCAGACGACGTACGATGGTTTTTAGATAAAAATTATGATACGCGTGAGGTAGTGCCGGGTTGTGAAATGATGGCGTGTTTGTCGGGGAACGTTAATGCCGAATGTGAATCGTGGTGTACGTTGAACGACGAACAACGAGGATTTGCGAATTTGTTGAATACAATTTCGATCGGTGAATTATATGAACGTGATGATGGTAACGATGACGAAAAAAAAAATATTTCTACTTCGACGTTCCCAACATCTTGTGTAAAACGAGAAGGAATTTTCTTGTTTGACACCAGAACGAAACGACCGAAAACGTTCGATGGGAAATACGTTCGATCCGATACGGATGGCAGCGAAGACGAAGAAATACAGTACAATAGTCGTGCATCGTCTTGTCGCCTTTCGCCGTTCTATTTGTATAACAAGCAGAATCGCGTTACGGTGGTTCGATTGTACGGATTAGGTGGGACGGGGAAGACCCAATTATTGAAATACGTACAAAAACACGTGAACGGTACTTTTCATTATGTCACTTTGAAACATTTGCTACTGTGCAATTTCTACAAGGATACGTGCAAATATCACGCTGCATATAATGGTGGTTTGGTTCATCAGACGTCGCCAGATTCGATGCACCACTGCGTACAAATGTCAACGCTGGCCAAAACTATCGGACGAAGCGTTAATCAGATGAAATTCACACCGGATACTCGCTACCTAGATTTTTGCGAGTTACTGTTAGAAGAACAACGTCAGTGCAGAAAGAAACGTGTGAAAATGGTTCGACCGAAAAACGACGAATTCTACGTGTGTGTCGTTGACGAATACACGATGATGTCGCCACCCGCTCTCCTCGTCCTACTGAAATTATTGTGCGAATCGTCGCACAATACGATCGTTATTCTGTGCGGTGACGAAAATCAGTGCGGTCCGATCGATTTCGATACGGTGAGCAGCTCAAATTACGATCTGGACGAAACGAACACCGACGAATACGCATACAGCGACGAGGGTGCATGTAGCCAGGAGACGATTACGCGGGGCGAACGTCGAACGAGTGGAAACGATACAAGATATACGTACGTGAACGACGTTCAGGTACAAACGAGGAATGGCCGGGTCTATGGCGACAACGTTGATCTGACCAAATGCCGTGAACAATTGACTTATAGCGCTTTACCGCCATCTAATGTGATTCTCGCAAAACAATTGTTGGGATCGAATCGAGTGTTTGAATATAAATTGAGTAAGTTGATGCGTTCGTCTGAAGATTCCGAGCTACAACGATTCATCGTCGATATGGATAGAAATAAAGACGCGGACAGTCGGAAGGAATTACTAAAACGTTTCGTGAACGATAATAAAATTAACACTATCAGATCGATCGATATCACGGAACTGGTAGATACGTACGTGAAGATGATCGAACGATGTGAGGACAGCGTATCGCGGGACGATTGTGTACCCATTAAGAATTTCAAAGTACCGTTTAGAATTCTTGTCGTTTCGAACAGGCAATGTTACGATATAACCGGGGAATTGATCGATTCGCTATTTCGACAATTGTCCAAGCGATTCGACGTAAATATACTAAGCAAATATATCGTTCGTTATCAGTCGTCTGTGCGACAACATTTCACCCATTTAGCGGTGGGATTCTCGTACACTTTGTTGACAAATTTCATGGGAGCTACGAAAATACCGAGTGGTAGCGTATTGAAATTGATAAAACTCGAATACTCGTCGGACGATGGTGAATTGACGAGTATCGTTATGTTGGACGAATCGATCGATCGTTATTATCGCATGTATCCCGGATCGGGAGCGGTAGATAGACGAATCCAATATAATAAAATGCCGATCGAGCACGTGGGTTTTCCGATACATCTGAGTTGTATCGAAAATGCATATCAAAGTCAGGGACTGACGATCGAAGAAGACGGCTACCTGGACTGTACCGGTGCCGACGGACAACACATTTATGTGATGATAACGAGATTCAAAAGTTTGAAGCAGTACAGATCTATCCTCATTTGATTGTTACGAGTGTGCGAATAAACGTATCAATGAAAAGCTTGTTGTTTTATTATCGTTCATTATCATTTATTAGTTTCGAAATAATTGCATTTCATCGTTCAAGAGTCCCATTTTCAGAGGCAAATTGACAAATATTCTTTCGAAATAACTCTCGATCAGGAACGTTTTCTTGGCTAGCGACGATAACGACGACGACGACGACGACGGTATCGTTTCATCGAGATTCCCGTCGTTTTTCGGATAATCGGCCGTTCCGGTGAACTTGGGTGTTTCTATCAGACCCGCTTCGGATATGACGAATGCCAGCGGACCGACGCCACTTTTTGCCAATCCGTTACGTTTCAACGAATAACCTCCAATTTCGTAACTAATCATCGAAACGAGTTTTACCATATAGTTTGTAATGTCGTCGCTGATATCTTCAAAGTCGGGCTTGTATCGGTCGGTAATGAAACAATATAGAAATATCATCGAATTCATTACGTTCACGTGTTTATCGTTGAAATATGATCGGTTGCTAGTGAAAATTAGACGCAGCCGAGACGTCGTCACGTCGGGCTCGTAGTCTGTAGTCGTATCGTCGTTCGCCGTTTGCTCTTCCGTTTGTAACGATAAAATTGGCATGGAATATATTCGAAGTAGGAAACTGGTTTCCATTTTCGGTAGAACGTATACGACGAAATAGAAATTCTGTCTAGATGCGATAGCGGCCGGAGGAGTTTCCGACGACGGTTCGACGTTCATCAGACGTACGCACATGGTATACGGAAGGATGTATTCGACGATGTTACGTTTGAAATCGTCGACGGTGCGAATCGTTGACGTTCGCAATAAGAACGACATGTAAATTGTGGCATTTTTCTTCATCAATAATAACATTTCCGTTTTCGCGATGGACATGAATTTTTCGACGGGATCCATCCAGGCATCGTTCGAGTAGAAATCCGTACTGGTTCCTTCTTCGACGTTGAACAATTTCGGTCGTTTAATGTCGAAATTGTTCTGTTGTCTGGGCTCTAGGAACGTCTTGCACAACAATATACCGAACGGTGTGCCCGGCTCCGGAATCGTGAGATGATAACATTCTCGTATAGTTTTCAATTGGCGTTCGTTTAATATTTTTGATCGAGGTTGTGACCGTCCGTTCGCTTTCAATTGTGTCACGAACGTACACAACGGTAATACCATATCATCGTCGTTCTGGGCATTTTCACGGACGAACCGTCTAGATTCCGAATCTAGCGAGCGGAAAATAACGTTTCCGTACGATCGGTTGTTCGTCATCGTAGATATCACGAGCACACTGAACCGTGTCGATGTTCGTTCTGTCAGACGGAGATATCGATCAACAACTATTATCTACGGCGATCTCCTCTACCACCACCGCCGTCGCCACCACTACCACCGCAGTCGCCGTTTCCGAATCGGTTTTTTCGTCATCGTCGTTGTTGTTGTTATTGTTGTTGTTGTTGTTGTTGTTGTTGTTGTTGTTGTCTTTGTTGTTTTCGCTATCGTTATTCGACAATACTTCATTTTCTGTCGATGCGCGTTCACTGTCGTCTATTTGCGGCGTCACGTCGACCGATATTTCGATATCGAACAAATCGTTCAACTTGGATATGGGTGTTGGCGGTTGACATGACGATAACATGAACGACTCGTCGTGACCGTCGCGTTCTTCGACTATTTCATCGTCCCCGGTCGTGACAAATGAACTAGACAACAAAAACGGATCGTTCTTCGTATCGTTCTGTGTGATTACGATCGACGGTAACGTAACGAACAAGTTATCGTCGTCATCGTCGTCGTCGTCGTCGTCGTCGTCGTCGTCGTCGCTGCTATCGTTGTCTTTACAACTATCGTTATCTTCATCGGCACGATCATCATCATCATCATCATTGTCTCGTTGTATGACATCAGCGTCGACGATGAATTCTCCGGCACTTCTATGATACGTGAAAGACGACGTTGATAATGATGATGATGATGCCGAAGACAACGAAGGCGATGGTATCGGTGACAATTTACAATGTTCTTCATGGATTATCACCGTTTCGTTAGTCGACGATGACGACGACGACGACGACGACTGCGATAACAAAGGTGACGGTATCGGTGACATCAAATCACGTTCTCTATGAATTATTACCGTTTTGTTAGTCGATGATGACGACGACGTAGACGACGACGAAGATAACGATGGTGGCGAGGAAGGAAACCGCACACCGTCGTCGTAATCATCGTTCTCGTAATTTCGCGTAGCGTTCGTCGCGTTAATCAGATTGTTCGTACGAATATCGTTTAATTTATTTCTCCAGTCGGTCGTTTCGACTCGCTTGCTCAAAAATTGAGAAACGATAATATTATCTTCGTCCGTCGTATTATCAACGGTGTCCGAAGGTGACGCTTGCCGTTGGTCACCCATGTATAAATCGATATTTGTCACCACGAAATCGGCAAAGGACACGATTACGTTCTGAAAAATATTCTTTACGCTATGTTTGAAGATGGAATTGTGAAAATCTGGTTTGTACGTCCCGTTGACCACGTTCAGAATATTATCCAGATATGTCGTGATCTTATCGTCGCCCACAGACACGCCCGACGCGGACAACGATCGTATATAATGCGATTTCGCGATAAACATCGTCACGTCTCGATATTGAATGGTAGACAAACGATTCTGAAATTTGCTTATGATAGATTGCCAGAAGGGAGAACAGTCCGTCGGTTTTACGTGATCAACAAATTGCATTACGATCCCTTGATAGAAAATTTGCTCTCTAGAAAATTTATCGACGTCCTTGCAAAGTAGACATAAATTCGTCACGTCGCTCGACGATCCCTTTTCGATAGCTTTTATCAGGGAAACTTTCAATTCTGCCGGTACGTGACGACAAAGAAGCGCTTGCTTCTGGTCCGATTGATCTACGTACGATCGTAGTACGTTCATTATGGAATAGGAATACGCATCGTCTAGGTTAACGCGATTCAATACACGATCGTTGGCCGATTCGTAACTACGACCGTGCTTGTCTTTGGGAGCCATTACTTACATTAGCAGGGAGCGAAATAAAATAAAACATGTTGAAAATATATTTTTTTTATTCCTTGCGAACAAACGAATATAGTACACTGCTCAATATACATTTCAATTTTTTACTGTTGTTAGCACAGCACTGTTCAACGTCATACTTCCCATGATTATCCCTACAGCCTAATACGCGGTGGTAATCGTTAAACGTGAAGTGAGTCTTGTCGACGAAATACTGATTGGTAATTTCGACCGTGTGCGACCATATCATACGTTTTCCAGGTAAACGATACAATTCGTACCGAACGAATTTACCGCGTTTGAATCCCATCATGGCACACCATTCGATTTTCGCAAATTCACCACCCACGTCCACCGTGAGTCTGTCGCTATCGTTGGTGTGAATGTGTCCGTCGAAAAAATCTGTATCGTTTGAATCGCGCCAGCTCACGATGATAGGTTCAGACGTATAGCGACGCGATAAGAACGACCGGTAGATGTTGTCGACAATCACAGCTGGCGATACCTCCTTCGTCTTATCCTCCCACATACCCGAACGTTTATTCGTGATCGTGTGGATATATTGATTTTCTTTGACGGTTTTCAGATTCCCCAATTCTTCCAACTCTGAGATATTCTTCCTGCTGCACAAATTGTACGGCGCCCCGTTCAGATGCGTGGTGTATCCGTCACGCGTCATCGCCACCGCCAAATATATCGTATTTTCGCCCTGGTTCTGATATTCTGTATCGAGAAAGTAGATGGCGTCGACAAGATCCGTATAGCTGCCTTTCTTACACGACTTGAACAATTGTTCCATATCATGATTTCCATTTTCTCCATACAACGCGTCTTGCCACGCTCGAACGTCTTCTTCCTTCTTTGTGTACGAGCCCGACGACCACGTACCGATATCGCCCTCTATTTTTTTCGTTTCGCATAACACAGCTTCGTCGACGAGATCGCTTTTTTTTTGGATGCACCCTTCCGATCGTGCCTCGCTACGTTTCTCTTTCTCCGTCATCCTCGTCGCCTCAGATGTATCGATATGCTCGGACTCCTCCAATTTTAATTCTTGGATTATATTTAAAAAACGCTCAATCACTGTACGGTTGGAAATATTCATGATGACGCGGAATACACGATTCGATGTTTCAAAGTCGGATGATACTGATCGAATACTGACTGCTATGTGCCAGCAGCTGCCTTTTATACTGAAAATTGACAAGAATATCGTCAGGTGACTTCACGTAACGTGATACGTTTATATGTGTTATTGTCACGTCTACACGTACATCTAAAAATAGACTGAATAACTTGTTCGTTTATAATTGTTCGACTCGATGTTATCGTTAGTTGAAACGCAGAAAGGTTTTTCGTTGGGTGTAGAGAACAAAAAGTACATATTCGTTAGTGTGTAATATTTATTTTATTGTCTGTCAAATTTCATCAGCGTGGACAGTTGGACGGCTATGTCGCGTAGCAAACTTTCACGATCGACATCTACGACGTGCGTGTGATTCGTGTCATATTCGTAGTAACGTCGTATATCTTTCACGATATCGTATTGATTGACGTTATTATTGTTATCGGTCGATTTTGCGATCAAAACCATCGGACCGGCCAGTAACGACGACCGGCCGTTACGGAATAGATGTTTGCGTAGGGTTAAAATCGGTCGATCGTTGATGCAATCGTACTTTGTGGCGGTCACGTATTGGTCAAACTTGAAGATCGACGACAACGACGACGAAGATGGTAAACGGTTACGTGCTAGGGAAATTTCTATTTCGTTGCTGGCATATAAAACGACGTGATTATCGTGGAAATATTCAACGAAATTGTCGCGCTTCAAACGCAGCAACAGATCCATCGTCGACGGGAATATCCTTTTGAATTGATCGGTCAATACCAAACTGACATCCGATATTACGAACGTGACACAAGCGAGAAAAGCGCGCTCACCGTGGTGCGTGTTCGACGAAAACACGTTTGTCGACTTGTCGTTTGTGGCGACGGCGGAATTCTCGTGATCGGCCGTATCGTGTGAAGGACGAGTCGATAAAGTCGAATGAATTCGACCGGTCTTGCTGTCACGTTGTTTTTTGTACATGCCGTTTTTTTTATCGTTAAAAAATTTTACGGAACGAGCGTGGCGTAATATCGATTTGTTTTTATTCTCTGTCGTCGTGGACGCCATCGATGTCGAACGGTGAACGTTCGAGGGTGAACGAGCGTGAGATGGAGATGGTAATAAGATTATTTCGTCCATGTCTTACCACCCATTACTTTTATAAAATCCAGTCACCCGGTAGGGGTTTTTTCGGCAATGTGGACTGCAACTGCGTATTATCTGGTAACGGTAACGGTAACGGTTCGGGATCGGGTCTAACTAACTGGAATTTGGGCGTACATTTTTTCAGATCCTCGTTCGATATGAGACTGGTGTTCGTCAGATCGATCATCGCCGTTCCTAAATTACTTAGCACCATCGGTAGAACGACCGATCGCGTATCGTGACTAACACCCCCCAATTTAGCGTAAGTCATCAAATGTTGACGTGGAATCGTGGGTATTTCGTTAGTGGCAACACCACCACCACCACCACCACTGCTATTTTGTTGGCCTCCGATAACTGGGGCGTATATTATGGGCCCGCAAATCGCGAAAACTCCGACGTTGACTTTTTTATTCGTCAATTGAATCATCGTAACGTTGGCGGGATCGGAAAACGATTGAGTTTTGTCTTCCAGCACGACCGCAGACGTGGGCAATATCAATAACAGCGGTGTATCGAATATCGTCAATTGATCTACCGTTACGAACGAAACGGTATGTTTATCGCTGCCTTCCGATTGATCTATCAATTGATACATAGTTTTGGGATTTAATCCTCGTACTCATGCCATCTGATTCGCTATCCATTGATTGCGTATTATCGTGAATATCGGCGATTCGGTGCAAGTGATCATCGCCAATAGCCCCTTGGCCATCGCTTCCGCTTCGTCCGTTTTTGTCGTCTGACCGAAACACGAACTCATCAACGAAATAATCTTTTCCTTGTTCTTCGTCAAATCTTTACGACTTATGGATCGTACGATCGGTGCTATGGGAAGCGTAGCTTTAGGTAGCACGTTCGTAAAATACGGCGTCACCTTGTCGTGATAGGTTTTCGACGAACCGTCGTTAACGTTATCCAGTATGCGACTCGATACGCGACAAAAACCGATGTTCATACATTGCCAATGATAGGTGCATATGCCGCCGTATACTAGACCGGCACACGACGTTCCCTTGAAATTTACGGCGAACCTGAACAGACATATCGCTTCGTACGTTCTCAGAGATCGTTTGATTTCGATCAGTTCGACGTTGCGTGTCACGTTACTCAGCAGCATATCTACCATGTATACGTGATCGTTGTACCAGTTTGGGTGACCCATTGGTGTTGCGGGTGGATCGCGGTTATCTTCTTCCATAGGAACCTCATCGCCAGGAAGGCTCGGTTCTGTGTCGGTGTCTCCGTCTTCGTCGTCGATAAGTTTATCTGAGCCGTTGCGTAAGTCGGGTTCGTACGAACGCGTAAGTACTCCTGAACGCATCGTCATGTCTTCCTCTTATATGAACGAAAATCGTCCAAGGTCCGTTCTCAATTTACCACCGTTATTGTTCCGATCTGAAATTCAATTGTTACTAGAAGAGATTCTCGTGCGTACGTTCGATTTGCGTATGGAATTGAGAAAAATCGAAGGAACCACTCTACGACCGGAATTCATCATGGAACTACTCGACGATCTGGGAAAACGAGGCGTATCGTACACGTTACGAAGGGGTGACAAACTGATAGATCTATCCGGAGGGTTTCATTTCAAACTGTAATCAAGAGATAGAGAGAGAGAGAGAGAGAGATAGAGAAAGGAAGAGAGAATCGAAGCGGTCCTTTGAAATAATTATCGTGCCTTATAAAATTGAAGAGTATCGACGATTGTAATGTAGCGTTTTTATTCGTATCCTACAACCACCACTTTTTATATTCCTCTCGTAGTTGAGCGTGCAAGTCTCGATAATCTCCGTACGGATTCAGATATCGTAATTTGGCGTCGTGAAGTCGGTCGTGTCTCGATCGTATCAGACTGTGAATTTCGACAAGAAAATTATCGATCGGAGCGTCGACTTTCAATTTGCGATACTCGAACGTCGATCGAATACTTTCGAAGTGTGCTCTACACAAGTCGCACTTGATGAACAAGCCGAAATTGTGAAACAGTTCTTTCAGGGAGGCGGCCGCGGCACGAAAATCGTCATAAGCGTTGGCGAATTTTCCCGCGGTCAAATGGAACCATAACCAATAGAACGGACCGAGGTTCGTCCAGAATTGTAACAACTCGTCGGGGCATAATTCCGTTTGGAATTTATTCACGTTCAAATTCATTCCCTGACGCCGTGCTTGTGTGATGCTCTGTTCGTATAGAGAGTCGAACAGATCGCGTATCTTAGCGACCATGATATTTTTACTATCGATCTGAAACTTTCGCATTTCGTACAGTTTGTCTCGCGCGTTCGTTTCGGACGACGCGACGCTCGTGGCAGTTTCGT
This sequence comes from Endomychus coccineus, assembly GCA_958510875.1. Lineage (NCBI taxonomy): Eukaryota > Metazoa > Arthropoda > Insecta > Coleoptera > Endomychidae > Endomychus > Endomychus coccineus. The sequence goes on along the minus strand of OY294067.1, from coordinate 198,343,884 downwards.
CATCTTCGTCATTAACGCCCGACGCGAATAACATCGCGTACATCTGATCCGATTGATTGATCAAATAATGATTGATATCGTTCAATCTCAAGTCTAGTATTTTCGTGTCCATGGTGTAACCGGCAAAGTCCGTACTAGCGGAAAATGCTTACGCGACGAACGTGTAGAACAACTTATCGATATTCGAATTTAGCGTTCGTTCGATCGTTTTCAATTTCAGAAATTCCTCCTTGGAAATTTCGTTATAGTTGTGTAGTAAGTGCAAAGGCAAATTGACGAAGCCGATTTTCTGATAGATAATTTGCTTGGCCACCGCGATCGTAACGTCCCAATAAAAACGACGTTTATCGTTGTGCTGGATGACTCTCTCGTAGTAAACTTCCAACATGTTTGCCCACAAACGGTCCCACGTAGGATCGCTGCCTACGTTTATCGTGCCATGTATCGTAGCGCCTATAAACGAATCGTTCGGCCCGTAACGTTGCAACACGTCTCGCAGAGACATTATCATTATTATTATTATTATTATCGGAATTTCTATTTCCGATCATCTCTTATCTATACGTGTATCGGAACGTATTTCAGTTGGGGAGCAAGGAACGAATAAAGGAAGGAATAAAGGAAAAAAGAAATAACAACAACAACAACAACAATGATAGATACCGTTGATAATATATTAAAGAACCAAAATACGATCGTATAACATTCGAATAATAAACGTTCGACAATAATTCGTTATAAACCGATTTAACTTGGCAATTGATAATTACGAGTCTATCGTCGTGGATCCGTTCGCCGCTCTGCGGCTCGTCAGTCGTAACCAATTGCCTGTAGTCTTTTCCGTTGCGAATGTGTTTTATCAACGCGTAAATACAATAGGTGGCATATTTTTCGCGTGTATTATTCCGTTCTGTTCCGTGGCACTGCGATAGATCACCGTTATCGGTAATCGTATAATTCAAACAGTTTCCCCTCGACGGTATCGATGAACGTATATTAACCCATTCGTCGTTATTTCGCGTAGTCGTCGTCGTCGTCGAATTATTTTTGTCGCCGACGTATTTATTAAAACTCGCAATATTCCCGTTTTCGCTGCCGATGTTTGTTTTCATTTTTCGTTTTTGATTCTTCCTAGCTACCGTCGCTTGCGTCGTTGTCATCGTCGTCGTCGTCGTCGTCGATTTTATGCCCATTTTATTGTTGCACGATTTATCGTACGTCACGATAATATTATAATCTTTGTTGATATGTCTGAAAGATTCGAGTGTGCTAAAGAGATTACCGTCGTTGCCGTGGCTCTTGCGACCGCCGCCGCTACCACTGCCGTTGTAACTATCTACGTAGAACAGTTGCGATGAGTATCCCATACCACATAGATAACGTAGTACGTAATATTCCCATTTGTCGTATACACTTTCGAACAAAACGTTCACGACAGGAATCAGAGTATTATTGCGATCTTCGAACGTTTGCTTGAAATCTGTCAAATCTGTGTCGATATTTTTATCGTGAACGTCGATATGCCTGGAGCGACGATTGCTATCGATGTCGGTAATGATGTCACCACCATCGTAACGATGTTCGATAGTGTTCTTTATCGCGGTTTTTGATGGCACAGTTACTCCGGTTCGTAGGAAATTATCTATCGTGTGGTTCGAAGTCGAAGTCGTTTGTGTCGTTACAACGTCAGTTCTCTCCATCGATAGCGATTGCAATACACGACCGAACAGCGATTTGTTTCCACCGGCATTCGCAGTCCCGGCGATTTTCTGTTTACACGACACGGATAGCTTTTTCGCGGGTGCTTTCATCAATTGACGACGTGGTTTCGTTGGTTTTCCAGATCGGCCGTGTGCCGTCGCCATAGTTGCCTTGGAACTACTCGTTTTCAGCTTGGAATCGTGTCTGAAACGACTTGTATCACTGCCATCGGTGTCGTCAACGATACCGTTCCCCTCGGTAATATTAACTATGGTTGCCAACGTGTACGCCGTATTGGCGACGTCTTTTGTTGTAGTCTTCATAACTGTCCGATATCGAATTGTCGTCGTTGTTGTTGTTGTTGTTGTTGTTGTTGTTGATCCTATTATCGATCGTGACTGTAACTGGCGGTTGTCTCCCGTGAGAATCGTATTTCCCTCGAAGATCGGCACTCGAAGACAACGACGAAGCAGAAGAAGACGTGTGAATTCTTGAAATTTTCGGACTGAACACGTCCAATAAACCGAATTTATAAAACGACGACGTACCCTCTTGTTGTGAGTTTCTACGGTTCCATATAGACAAGCGCGTATCGATCAATAAAGATTCGGTGATCGAGATGAGAATTTTATCCGTATATAATAATGTGAGAAATTCGAGTATTTCTTTTATACGTGTATGTTTGTACCCAGCGGTTATTGACGAATCGACTCCCTCGGCGGCGGTAGCGGAGGCATCGTCGTCAGAAGGTCTCTCGTTAATATCGTGAAGATCGGTAGAATCGAAGAACGGATTCGATGGACGACGTTGCGAGTGGGCACGTTTCTTTCCAAGTCTCTCTGTCGCTGGTGGTGGTTGTGGTGATATGACGGTGGTAGTAGCAGCAGCGGCGGCGGCGACGGTCGGTTTGTCGGTTCTATTAGCGTTCGTCGTCAACGATCGTAGAATTTTTTTAACCTCCGTACTGATGGGGTCTGAGAAACATCGGGTTCTGCCGTCGTCGTCGTCGTCGTCGTGGGCGCTCGTGGTGTTACCGTTTCTATGCTGTTGTAGAGTACAATGCGCTCCACCGGTACCGGGTCGATCTTTAAATATCACATTCGTGTCACTGTGTAGAGACTCTCGATCAACGTATAATAGGAAAAATATCAATAATTCGAATTCTTTCATGTCGACGATCAACTGTAGAACGTTAACGGTGGTAGCGTTCACGTTGTTCGAGTTACCGGTTTCCCTACGTTTACTTCCGATTCCATCGGCTGTCATCGAGGACGACGATATCGCCGCTATAGAATCCAAGTCGTAATTGTTTATTAGCGATTGCGTGTCACGTCGAAAATTACATCGCTCTCGTGCGATATTCTGATCTATCGTACGTTCCGTCAATATGTCACGCTCTACGCTAATCGTATCTCTCCGATCTTCGTTGTCCGAACCGCCGCCGCCGAATAAAACAGGCAAATCGTAATCTTCCCCAGATCTTTTACTCGAATCGGAAGCATCCGTCATCATTTTCTCTATCATTCGCTGATACTCATCGAATTTTGCGACGAATCGATCTCGTCCTGCGTCACACAAAGACGACGACGCGTTTTTACGAGCATCACCGTTATCGTTGTGGTCGTCGTCGTCGACATCGTCGTCGTCGGCTTCGTCTAGATTCATCGGAAGCGTCACGTTATCCTTAGTGAATTTTGGTATTTCGTTTTCTACTACGAATCCCAATAACCATTCGTTACAAGTACAGAAAATATCAGCGTTTAGTATCTCCACCGAATCGATATAGGAACAATCGCCTTGTTCCGTTGTCAAAAATATTCGTAAACCCGTGCTGATACACTCGACGATAGCGTGCATCAGATCTATAGGTTTCTCGATTTTATGTATTATATTTTTGTATCGCGATACCAGCCATTTGGTCACCATCGTCCGATCTACTACGAAATCGTCGGCCGATACAGTGCCTAAGCGAATTAATACGTCGTCTATCAGACGTTTTCCACGTTGAGCGTCTTCCCGTTCGTTTACGGAATTCAACAAACCGTATGACGGTCGTTCGTTATTGTCGCGCGACAGAAACGTTTCGGCGGCGGTAACGGGTCGTTGTAACGGGCACGAAGATTCCGACCGCTCGACAAATAATGAAACGTCGTTCTCCGTGAAAGATGTTGCTGCTGCTGCTGTTATAGACAGAGGTGGCAATTCTATATGAGAATTTCGCGCGACGGTATCGGGAGACGTAACGGGTCCGACGTCGGCGTAGACTTTGTCGTCGAAGTCGTTAACGTCGATTTGCAATAACATCCTATATCGCGGCTCTTACTTTTTGGACGACTTTTTTTTTGCCTCGTCACCGGCGACGTTATCGGTTAAAACATCGTCGGGCGGTGGTAGTACGTAATATTTACATAAACGCGTATTGCACAACGTGAACGAATCCAATTCTTCGCTATCGGCGTCGTTTCCGTTCGTCGCGGTAACTACGACGCCGTCATCTTTTTGTATTATGTTGATACGTCGGCATACGTTGGCGAACGAATTCGTTTGTTGACGTTCCAGCTCACGAATTTTACCCGCGTGTAATCCGTGTTTGGCTATTACGTTGCCATAGACGACGAGACGTTTCGTAGATCTGACACCACCACCACCACCACCACCACCATTATCGTTAGAAGGACATTGCGAAGACGACGACGACGACGACGTATCGATAAAATAAATACTGGGGAAATTTACATCGGATATAACGTGTTTGACGATTTTCATATTGGCACCGGAATCGATCGTATATCGACCGTTCGGTAGACGACGCCCCACGAAACCGATGATCCTATCCAAACTCGCATTGAACAATGGCAAACCGAACGGTAGATCGACGTTTCCGTAAAATGTACATTGTACGGCAACTTTCACGATATTATTATATAAACTGACTACTACCGCTTTGATGCCACCGTCTACTGTAACCTGAACCCACGTATCCCCGATGGGGATATAAAACACGTCGTTATCCACCATCATACATGTCGGTATGGAAGTTATCGATTGACTTTGTACGTGTTTGAAATGATTACGCTTCGATCCGCTTATATCGTGATTGAATCGTATAGGTAATCTGACAATTTTCTTGTTAATGTACGAAGTACATTCGAATAAGTCAGACGACGACAACGATGACAAGTGACCGTTGCTAACATTGATAGGTACTTCGATTTCTCTGATGGTCCACTTGAAGTCGCCGTACACGTATTCCGCCCGATCGATCCAATCGGCGGACGTGATAAAATTCATAAATGTATATGTAGATTTATCTCTCATCGTTATTTTCGACATGTTTCTCAACGATATCTTATAAGTAAACTATACAGGGAGAGCGCGAGGTCGGAATACATAGAGTATGTCGTCGTCGTCGTCGTCGTCGTCCTCGTCGTCATCATCAACTTTCGTCTCGTTCGATACGTTCATGAACGGATTGAAATATCTGTTCGACGTGATTCTAGTCAAAACTGCACCGACCGTTATCGATAAAACAAAAATCAAGGAACAGATCGATCGATATATCGACGACATGTTAGACGACACGGGCCAGTGGAAAGATTTCATTCGCACTTATTTCGAAGAGCTGTTCGATCGCATACTCGACAACGGTATACGACAGATCGAATCGTACAAAAAATCGAATGGCGCCTTACATCTCGTTCACATATTCCCTAGATTCTATCACAAGTTCGTAGAAGAAGTGGCAGAATACGCTTATCTGCTCGAAACGAACAAGCATCATCCCGAACGCTACGCCCAAACTCTATCCAATCTAACCAAGTATGTCATCGACTATATCGTTTTTCTCCATGGCATGTATGTCACAAACGACGTTCGATGTATTTGCAAAAACACATTTGTGAACGGCAACGACGACAATAACGAACACGCCACGAGCCCAGATGAATATTACGGCAACGTAACGTTCGTTTCTGAAGCACAACGAAACGAAATCGTCACACAATATACAATACCTGTGACTGTTATCATCGATAAATTGTGTGCAATATATAATGAAAAGGAATAAAAATCCGATATGTAAACAATTTTTTATTTCATAATGAAAAAAGTTCAGAAATCACCATATCAACGCATCGGAAACACGAAATGGTGCTGGAAAACAAGTTTTCGCTCGTTCTGTGCGTGCCAACGGAAAGGCTCCTAACGTCAATGTAAGTGAACGGCCGCTGGATGGGAATCGAAAACATACTTGTCATTTTCTTGAAAGTCGGGCGTTTGAACGGAGTTGCACTGTAGCACACGGTCCACAAACTGAGTTCTATCACGTGTTTCGCATAGGTATAGTTGCCAACCGTATAACCACTCTCAACTTTTGTTTTTCCTAGTCGGAGCTCATCTTGAAACGAGGCCCACACATCGAAAAATGTATTTTTGTGAACATTACTACAATTATCGAATATTCGAATGTTCGACAAATAACAGTACACGTATGCCACGACGAACGTCAAAGCCATCGTCCAGTCACGCGCCGACAAATTCGACGACGGCGACTCGTCACCGGCCCCGAACATAATTTCCGCCACGTCACGTAACTGTCCCCGTAATTCATCGTTCGGCACAGAAAACGACCTAATTTCATTCACCACACCTCTCACGTCTGACGTATACATCGCATTAATAGGGGGGGAGTAGTAGTTGCCATACAAATTCAGATAATAAACCATCAACAAACGTTGTAACGGGAACGCCATCGTGCAGTCGACAAGTTTCGATGTGGTACCATTGTCGTCATTTTTGTCGTTCACTTCCAACCAGATGTAACGTATCGTTCGATGGGGCATGCTAAACGCACCCACCACGACATCGTACTCGTTCGATATGACGTACGCGCGATCGGGGTTGTCCAACCAAATTTGACGAAGACATTTCCAGTCACCTTCACCGATCGTTTTTGACCGATCGTACTGGACAGCGAACTCGTACGACATGTCTGCCTTGAACTGGCTGACCACGTCGAAAAACGCATCTTCGGTTCGATTCCGTGTTGCGAGCGTTACAATTTTGTTATAGAATTTGCTAGTTTCTGTCAATCTGATTTTGCCAGTCGGTGAATGTCTATCGGCGGCGACAAAAAATTTCCTAACATATCGTAAAAATCCCATTGGCAAATTAGCTAACACCTTCCGTCGAAATACGTCAACAGCGATCGCAGTGAACGACAATTCTTCTTCACATCTTCTGAGAGCCAACTGCTTCTGATACGTATCATTGTATGAGCGACGTTTGATTTCGTCTTTCTTCTGTATCACGGCGTATCGCAACGCGTCGTGCAGGATACCAGTAATATCAATGTAAAGACATTTCGTTGTAAGCGGATCGATATCGATTTTGTCGTTCCAATCTTCGAATACGGAATCGCCGATCGCATCCGAAATATGTTTTAGTGTGCCAACCCCCATACCGCACGTTTCGATATTAGACACACAGACACACAACTCGACTAACTGGAGGATGAATTACGACTGACTGGGAGAACACCAGAACGCATATATATATATACACGGTCTTCCGATGTGCTCCCGGAATATTCCGTCTCTATCACTAGTTCGAACAATACCGTCAGAAGTAGATTTACAACGGGGAATAGTATTGATACGATAATCCCAATTGCTTCGTTATCTTGTAAACACTCCGCGAGAAGGAATTTACCGAAACGATTCGAATAATCACCAGAAAATGATAATCGTCAACGTATCAGTCGTTGATTTTTTGAATGTAACTCTCGTTCCAGAAATGAAATTGTAAAATATTTTACGATAAACAATATTTGTTGGTCATGATTATCGTAACCGATCGAATATTCAAACTACCATAATTTTCGTCATGCGCGCGAGTGTATCCTTCGACTAGTGAACTTGTAAAACACTTCCGGACCAACAACTTCCTCGGCCCGGAATCTATCATCGAACGAATCTCCAAACTAATATGTTCCTCGTCATACGCACTAGTATCATCGAGAAACAGTTTTGTCACGAATAAAATTTGATGAAACGAGAGTCCACCAATGAATTTTCTCAAGCAGCAAAAACTCTGAACGTATTTTGCGTGCACTTACCGATCGTTTCTATTTCAGCACGTAGTTCTCGTTCGAGAAATTAAATTGTGAAATATTTTATGAGAAACAAACTTTGTCGTTCGAGATCATCATCGAACGATTCGAGAAATGAAACCGTTAATCGCATAAGAGCGAAATTTGTATCTCATGGCAGTCACGTTGGGAATGAATGGGTTAAATAAAACTGTGAAATATCTTATGTTGAACAAAATTTTTCGGTCCGAAATTTCTCGTCGATCGAATATCCAAATTGATATGTTCATCGTCATACCGAATAACAACATCCTAGACCACAACGGAAATGAGGACACGTTGGGAATGAATGGGTTAAATAAAACTGTGAAATATCTTATGTTGAACAAAATTTCTCGGTCCGAAATTTCTCGTCGATCGAATATCCAAATTGATATGTTCATCGTCATACCGAATAACATCCTAGACCACAACGGAAATGGGGAGATAATGAAAATGCTATATACAACAGTTAATTTTTATTATTTTATCTAGAGCAATACAAATATAAGTGTTAATCGTTTAACGAGAAAAGTTCACAAACAGCCCGATATATTCGTCGAAAACAAGACGTGTCACATGAAAACAAGTTGTCGTTGGTCATGTACTCGCTGATCGTCAGGCTTCGAATATCGTGGTATTTGAACGGGTTTTGTATTGGGATCGAAAACATGTTTGTAGTTTTTCGCTTGAACGGGGTCGCACTGTAGCACAAATACCACAAATTCATTTCTATCAACTGTTTTGTATCGATATAATTTTTAACCGCATAATCACTTTCCACCGGTTCGGTTTTTCCTAACAAAAGCTCGTCTTGAAACGAGGCCCAAACATCAAAAAACATATTTTTGTTAGCATTCGTCCCAGTATCGAATACTCTAACGTTCAGCAAATAACAGTACACATACGCCACGATGAACGTCAAAGCTATCGTCCAGTCGTGCGGCGACAACTCCGACGACGACTCGTCACCGGTCCCGAACATAATTCCGGCCACGTCACGTAACTGTCCCCGTAGCTCATCGTCCGGTACAGAAAACGACCCAATTTCAACCATCACTGCTTTCATGCTATACGTGTAGATCGTATTGACGGGAGGACAGTAATAATTTCCATGCAAATTCAAATAATATACCATCAACAAACGTTGTAACGGGAACGCCATCGTCCAGTTGATGAGCTTCGACGCAGCACGCTTGTCGTCGTCATTTTCGTCGTTCGCTTCCGACCAAATACAACGTATCGTTCGATGAGGCATGCCAAACGCACCCACCACGATATCGTACTCGTTCGCCACGACGTACGCTCGGTCGGGTTTGTCCAGCCAAATTTGACGAAGACATTTCCACTCGCTTTCGCCCATCGTTTGCGATCGATCGTAATGGACAACGAACTCGTACGACATGTCGGCCTTGAACTGGCTGACCACGTCAAAAAACGCATCCTCGATTCGATTCCGCACTCGGTTCGACACAACTTTGTTATAGAATTTTCTAGTTTGGGTCGATCTGATTTTACCGGTCGGTGGACGTCTATCGGCGCCAATATAAATTTTCCTAACACATCGTAAAAATCCCATTGGCAAATTTGCTAACACCTTTTGTCGAAATACCTCGACAGCAATCGCAGTGAACGACAATTCTTCTTCACATCTTCTGAGAGCCAACTGCTTCTGATACGTATCATCGTATGAGCGACGTTTGATTTCGTCTTTCTTCTGTATCACGGCGTATCGCAGCGCGTCGTGCAGGATACCAGTAATGTCGATGTAAAGACATTTTTTTGTAAGCGGATCGATATCGATTTTGTCGTTCCAATCTTCGAACACGAAATCGCCGATCGCATCCAAAATATACTTTAGTGTATCAACTCCCATACTGCACGTTTCGATATTAGACACACACGACTCGACTAACTGAACGATGAATTACGACTGACTGGATGAGCAGTAGAACTTTAATTTATATATACGGTATTCCGACGTACTCCCGGAATATTCGGTAATCACAAGTACATTTACAACGAGAAACAGAGCTGATATAACAATCCCAATTTGTTCCATATTTTATTAACGCTCCCAATGTGAACAGGGAAATGAATATATCAAAACAACGCAAAAAATATTCATAACTACGACGGAGATGGGAAAGAAATGAAAATATCGTTTACAACATTATTTCCTTTATTATGTCATAAATGTTCCATATACATTTCGAGTCACACGAGAAGAGCGACCGTTTATCCGTACAATTGAACGTTATTTTGGTTCTCGGATCGTCGTACCGGAACGGCTCTTTCATAGGGATGGAAAACATATTACTTCTATCGTGAACTGTAGCGACGGTGTCTCCAGTGGTACCGTCGCCACCACCGCATTGTTTGAAGGGATTCACGCAATAACACAGATACCATAAACACATGATTACGATATTTTTGCGATGAACGTGTACGCTGGAATCGTTCAAGTCTAACATGTCGGGTTTTTCTTTCGATAGATGCTGTTCTCGCAATTCGTATCGGAACGAAGTCCACACGTCCAAAAACTTTGCTCTTTTGATAGATTGAGGGCAAAAAAATGGCAAATTCAATAGGTAACAATAAACGTACGCAATGACGAACGTCAAAGTCAACACCCACTCGACCGACGACGGTGATGATGATGATGATGATGATGATGATGATGATGATGATGATTCGGTCGTGTCGAACAGAATGCGGGCCACGTCGCATAGATTATTCAGTAATACTTCGTCGGGAATGGAAAAATTCTCTATATCGTTGAGAACTCTTTTAATATTTGCCGTCGTTGTTACCAAACCCGGAACGTAATCGTTTCCGTACACGTTCAAAAATGACACGATCAACAGGCGTTTTAGAGGATCCGACGACGTCCAATTTATAAGCCTCGAATGAGGATCGTAATCGCCAGATTCTTTCGACAGTTTCGGCCAAATACAACGTATCTGTCTTCGAGGCATACAAAAAGCACCCACCACTACATCGTAGTCGTTCGCAATGACGTATGCTCGGTCGGGGTTATCTAACCAAATTTCACGGAGGCATTTCATTTCGCCTTCACCTATAGTATCCAGCCGATCGTATTTCACGACAGCCTTACCTTTCACGTATCTTCGGATCAATTCGAAAAATTCATCAGATACTTGATCTCGAACACGGTTTGGTACGACTATACGATTCAGACGACGTTTTTGCTGTGTTCTGTATTTGGCTATTGGCGCACCGTTGTCGGCCGCGATGTAGATTTTGGTGACATTATCGAGGAAATCTGTAGGTACGATAGGAAATATCTTGTTCAGTATAACGTCGGTTGCCACGTCTATTCAACGACATTGGTCTATCGTTTCTTCGATATCTATCGTTGGTTCGTTAACGTAATTTTCCCGTCGCTCTTGCAATTCTTGCCTTATAGCCGATATCACGGTTCCGTATAGCATACCGGTAACATCGATGTAAATACATCTCATCGTATTCGAACTGCAGTCCCGATTCACGTTCCATTCTTGGTAGACGTCATCACCCATCGCATTTAAGAGGTCTCTCACTTGAGGAACGCCCATTGTTGGATAATTAACGAGACTGCACACCGGCGATCAGACTTTGACTGATCCAAACGGACGGGAAACTTTCTATTTATCCCAAGTTTGGGTCGATTTCGTCGTTGGTCGAATCGACGACAGCACAACACCCCGTACTATTATAAGTAGTATAATGTCGACATCGAACGTCAAACAAGAAGGTGAAAGTCGGTCGTCGTCGTCGTCGTCGTCATCTTCCGATTCGCAACAACAACAATCACGAACGACCGCGTCGTCGTCGTCGCCGTCGTTGTCGTCGTCGCTCGATAATATAGGAGATGTATATCGATATATATTCGCACCCATGTCGAATAAAGAGATAACTTCCTTGAAAATTATCGTTAGCGTAACGGTCGCTTGTGCGATGTCGTTTTTCGTTCCGGATCTCATTTCGAAATTGTTCGTTGTCACGTTGATCGTGTTTATTTGTATTTTTATATCGACCGTAATGTGGACATTCGTAGAATTGCCCAATTACAAACGAAAACAATTTTGTACACGTATAAAAGATATTCTCAAGTATGCGTTACGGTCGTATCTATTGGATTCGCCGCTGACAACACAACAACAAGCATTGTCTTCGTCGACCAAGACCGCACCACCAGATGATAGAGCGTCCGGCGGCGATACTCCGTCGATTCATAAATTTTAAATTGATAAGACGCGACTTTGGATGATATCACCGACGCATTACTATAAATTGTCAAAGATCGAAGATAAGTTGGAAACCGTTTATTTGAGAGGTATTCGCGTAAATAAAATTTATATAATCAGATCGTTTTTTATTCGCGATCCCGGAAACGGTTTATTTCCGAGATACGTGCGAATATTCGAAAGAAATCACGTGTACGCCGCCGTTATGCGATACACTCCGTACGGAGAATACTGTCCGTTTTTTGCGGACACGATTTCGGACGTGGACGTCGTTTGTTATCGGAGACCGTTCGATTTTTCCGCACGATATCGCGATTACGACGACGATAACATAAGGAACGTATACGTCGAAGTTATATTGCCATTTTTACCGAAGCTTTCGATTTTACGCCGGTTGAACGTAATCGGCGTGTCGACAAATTATTCTATCGACAACGGCCTGTACACGCTCGTATTCGTCGAACATTATAACTCGAAATGTATAAAAGAAGTATTACGATCCATCGTGTCGAACGTGCGACATCACTTGCCCGACATACCGATGATCGTTTCCAACGTCCATCTGGCTTACTGGTTTCTGCGTTGATTCCCCTCACGACAGTAAGACGTATTACGGACGATGTATTTATCGTGGATTTCGTCGATAATATCGACAATATATGCATACTTTCAAACGAGCGTACGTTGCGACAGAGAGTCCACCGAAGCGTTCGGACAAAGTAAATCCGAATTTTCAAAGTGTTGCATCTGCTGGGAAAATATGCGACCGAACGGCGGCATCGACGTATACGCCGATTCGTCTTTTCCCACGTGGAAACTCAAACTCGTCACTCAATGTAAACACGCTAACGATTGTCACGATATTTGTCTGTGGCATTGGGCCATTCGACAACTGGCAGAATCTAACGAATTCGAGGATTATACACACGGAGAAATTATGATCAAACGATCGTTGTTTAGTGGATCTTTTTCTTGTCCTATATGTAGATCGAATCGAATATGTATTTCTGAACATCGTCTACATGTAAAACTAGTTCCGTATCTGCTACAATTTCTTCAGTTCGAGATGAACACAATTCATTATCTCGCACCCCACCGAGCGTGGCGAATTACTATATAAATATTTCGTGGATATGCCAGCCGTCATATATCGTTCGAACGTCGTGGTAAGAAAATCGAGTAATATAGTATCGAGTAAAAGTAATCGAATAAAATGTCGACCGAGCAACATTTCCGTATGAAATTTAGAAGACTAGCAGATAACACGTGGGTCAGTTCCATCGTAACTATCGACAACGAGGCGACCGCTAAACGTATATCGGATGTGACAAATCAACTGGACTATTTGGTGCAACAATTCGAGAGGTTTACTTCGTCCGATCCACACCAGGCAGCTATTGGAGTCGAAGGAGCCACCACCCAGCATCTACTAAATGCGGCAGTTGTGTTGGGGCACATAGAAAACGATTCCAATAATTTTATTTTTCGTTAGCGTATAAAATAAAAGATTTCAGCTATTATACATTTTTTTGTTCTTCCCAATAGTAAACTACAAGTAGAATACTCTTCTTGTTTTTATATTTCACTCGGACAAAATAAATCCGAATCTTCAAAGTGTTGTATCTGCTGGGAAAATATGCGACCGAACGGCGGCATCGACGTATATGCCGATTCGTCTTTTCCCACGTGGAAACTCAAACTCGTCACTCGATGCAAACACGCTAACGATTGTCACGATATTTGTTTGTGGCGTTGGGCCATTCGACAACTGACAGAATCTAACGAATTCGAAGATTATACACACGGAGAAATTATGATCAAACGATCGCTGTTTAGTGGATCTTTTTCTTGTTCTACATATAGATCGAGTATGTATTTCTGAATGTCGTCGTACCGAAGATTCGAATTGTAGTAATACATGTAAAACTAGTTCCGTATCTGATACAATTTCTTCCGTTTCAAATTACGATCTCGCGCCCCTCCGAACGTAGCGAATTGCTATATAAATATTTTGTGGATATGCTAGTCGTCATATATCGTTTGAAAATCATCGTGTGAACATACGTAAAATCGAATTGTGTAATAAATAGCGATCGAGTGAAAATGTCGAACGAGCAGAAGATCAGAATAAAATTCGTTAGACAGTCGGACAACACATGGGTCAGTTCGATCGTAAATATTAATCACGAGGCGACCGCTAGACGTGTAGCGGGTGAAATGGATTTTCTCGTCGACGAGTTTGAAAAGTTCACCCATCACCAGGCAGCTATTGAAGTCGAAGAAGTCCCAGCTGTTGCCAGCAGAGCCACCACCGAACATCTCCTGAGTGCGGCAGTTGCGTTGGGGCACATCGAGAATAACTCGGAAAATTTAATTTTTCGTTGAAATACGAATATAAAATAAATAATATTTACTATTATATATTTTTTCTCTTCCCGATAGTAGACTATACGTAAAAAACTCCTCTGCTTTTAATGTTCCACATCAATTTCAGAGCTGTACGAAAATCTGTAACTGTGTCATCGTACATGCTCTGCGTGTCGAAATACGAGCGAAGGGAAGACAAATTATCCAGCGTGCAGGCGGCACAATCGGAAAATATAATATCGTTTTCGTTAGTGTTCCGAGACGAAATGTACGACGTTCGTAACTTGAACAGCGTGGCGTTACGAAATTGATCGCATCCTATAGCGAAAAAAGTATGTAGTTTGACGTATATGGTAGACATTACACACGTCAAACTCAAAATGATGACGCAAATGAGTAGCAAGATATATTTGGCCATTCTTATAACCCATTAACAGCCAACGTGACCGTCATGAGATACGAATTTGCATATTTGAAGTTGTTCCATAACAAAATTTAGCTGAAAATTTTTGTTCGCCAAAGAATATGTACAATTGTGAAGATAGATCCAGCGATACAAGGAACCAAGCATGTGAGTCGCACGCTATTTTTCGATGAACTGCGACTTAGTGGAATGATTTCGAATCGAAAATAGCATTCAGAGATATATACCGAAATGTAATGCAATTCTTTCGGAGTAACGTGAAGAGTGCAATCTTTCGACATGTAATACAATTCCGGTGTGGCAACTTGGTGAGCGACATCTACTGATATGTTGCATCAATTTATTACAGTTAGTGAGTGAGCGCCATCTATTGATATGTTGCATCAATTTATTACAGTTAGTGAGTGAGCGCCATCTATTGATATGTTGCATCAATTTATTACAGTTAGCGGATAAACGCCATCTGGTAGAATTCCCTTGAACTTCCAATCAACGTGTACAGTATCAAATCTACCATAGATGTCCTATGAATATCA
This sequence comes from Endomychus coccineus, assembly GCA_958510875.1. Classification (NCBI taxonomy): domain Eukaryota; kingdom Metazoa; phylum Arthropoda; class Insecta; order Coleoptera; family Endomychidae; genus Endomychus; species Endomychus coccineus. The sequence continues at coordinate 198,328,479 of OY294067.1, read as the reverse complement.
TGAAATTATTAAATCTGTGGATGGGGTGGGTTTGATATTGTACAATCTAACCTCAATCGACTTCGCTCTCGGAACTCTAAATTGAATCTGATCAAAATTTTACCCCTTCTACCGTGATTTTCGTCAGAAATCAGTAGATTTTAGGATTTTCGTGACGTCAATTGGCTCTAGTCCAATGAGAATCGAGTATTCACTCAGCTGACCCCAAATTAACTATATAATCAGCAAGCTTCTCGCCCGCGATCCTAAACCTCCTTGACCAGAGTAAGAACAACGTAGTAGTAAGAAGGAGCAGGCCGTCGCGGAGGTTATATATAATATATATATATAATATATATATATAGGGGTGAGGGGTGCTATGGGGGTACGTAGGGCCACGTTGACTGTTTAGATTTGACGCTAGCTCCTTGCGAGAGCTGAAAGTTGCGTTCCATAATTTTCGTTGCCCCCGTGATACGTCACGTCTACGTCACGTGACTATGAGTCATCACTGCTGTAAAAGTTTTTGCAGCTCGAAGAAATCCGCCGATGGATTTCGTTCCAACAAATTTTACTCGCGACGAAACTGTTTCTCGATGACGCTAGTGCGATTTCATTTCTTGAACGAGAGTTACGTTCAAAGTTTTTACAGCTCGAAAAAAATCCACCGATGCGATTTCATTTCTTGAACGAGAGTTACGTTCAAAGTTTTTACAGCTCGAAAAAAATCCACCGATGCGATTTCATTTCTTGAACGAGAGTTACGTTCAAAGTTTTTACAGCTCGAAAAAAATCCACCGATGCGATTTCATTTCTTGAACGAGAGTTACGTTCAAAGTTTTTGTAGCTCGAAAAAATTGACCGATGGATTTCGTTCCAACAAATTTTACTCACGACGAAACTGTTTCTCGATGACGCCAGTGCGATTTCATTTCTTGAACGAGAGTTACGTTCAAAGTTTTTACAGCTCGAAAAAATCCACCGATGGATTTCGTTTCAACAAATTTTACTCGCGACGAAACTGTTTCTCTATGACGCTAGTACGCATGACGAGGAACTTATAAGTTTGAAGATTCGTTCGACGAGAGATTCTAGGCGGACGAAGTTTGTTCATCAGAAAATATTTTACGATTTCATTTCTCGAACGAGATTCACGTTCAAAGATTTTGCAGCTCGAAGAAATCCACCGGTGAGATTTCGTTTCAACAAATTTCATTCGAGACAAAACTGTTTCATTCCTCGAACGAAAGTTGCGTTCAAACTTTTTGTAGCACGAAGAAATTCACCGGTGGAATTTCGTTTCAACAACCAATCGTTCGACGAGAGATTCTAGGCGGACAAAGTTTGTTCATCAGAAAATATTTTACGATTTCATTTCTCGAGCGAGATTCACGTTCAAAGATTTTGCAGCTCGAAGAAATCCACCGGTGAGATTTCGTTTCAACAAATTTCATTCGAGACAAAACTGTTTCATTCCTCGAACGAAAGTTGCGTTCAAACTTTTTGTAGCATGAAGAAATTCACCGGTGGAATTTCGTTTCAACAACCAATCGTTCGACGAGAGATTCTAGGCATACAAAGTTTGTTCATCAGAAAATATTTTACGATTTCATTTCTCGAACGAGATTCACGTTCAAAGTTTTTACAGCTCGAAAAAATTCACCGATGGATTTCGTTCCAACAAATTTTACTCGAGACAAAACCGTTCCTTGATGACACTAGTGCGCATGACAAGGAACATTGCTGGTTTTGATATTCTATCGCAAACATGACAGTCCAATCACATTGGCGTTAGAGGTAGTGGATATGGTGTGAAAAGTGAAATAAAATATTTTTGAATCATTTTATTACTCTTTATTTTGTTTGTGTATAAAACATGCCTCAATAAAGGTCTGCAATAATAGAGTGTCGAAGATACGACTGAACGAACGTCGTTCGGAATTATTACCTTTGGTAGTCATATATTTGTTAACGATATTGGATTGACAAAAAATTTGATAAATGAATTTCCGGTACATTTTGAGAAAGAAATAATAATTAACGGTAACGTTTTCTTCGGTGACCGTTGTTGATATGTTGTTGGTCAGTTTGTTGTTACGTGAACCTATTTTCTCGAAGTCGAACTTTCCAAATTCGCCGGCCAATTGCGGATTGTTGGCAGCGGCGTGAGCGGTGTTGTTCCTAGCTGCTCCATCGCGATTCGTATGAGAATCTGTCTGTAAAATCAATATCGGCCACATGTAGACAAATTCGCTGATAGATGCTGCCGCAGTATCATCGTTTACGAACAGATCATGTGCTGCGTCCTTAGCTATTCTATCACAGCCGATATCTACGAACGACCTATCGTTTTTCGACGGTACGTTTTCGTCGTCTGTGAGTCCATCGTAGGTGTTACAACGTTGAGCAACCACGACGAATTGTTCTTGTTCTGGGAGCGAGAATAAATACGCGTAGATTTTCTTTAGTAATTCACGTAGAATCGGTTCGATGTTTTTGATTGCCTTGTTATCATAATCTCGCTCGGAAAAGTACACCCAATCACATATGAAAGTAAATACTCGTAATATAGCGTGTGGAATATACTCGGGGTTAGCATGAGACGAATCGAATCCGTCACGACGATTATCGGTATCGTTGTCAGCGTCGAAATCATTACAATCGTACTGACTGGTAACGATGCAACCACACTTGATGTCAATTCTATACAGATCGTTAGAATTTACCGGCGATCGTTTGTCTTGCGTGAACTCCTGCTGCTGCTGCCTTCTGTTTTTGATGTTTGAAAAGGTCACGTGAGATGAAGTATTGACGATCATTACGGCGTCGTAAACGGCCACCGTGCGAAGTTCTATCTTAGCGTTCTGCTTTCGATCGTCGTCGTCGTCGTTTGGCGGACGGTCGCGACCATATATGAACTTGTCGAACGTCGTTTGTAGAAGACTTCTCACGCGAGGTTCCGTCGTTCTAGGAATGCGACATATGACGGTATCGATGTTGACGTACAACGCGGCCGCGACATCTGGTCGACACAAGTTTTCGATGATCGCCACCAACACGGTAATTAACATTTTACATAGAATCGTAATAGTTAGAGCCACCGACGGCGAGTATACGCACGAGTTTTCTTTATTCGTCAGCCCATATAGCATGTTCGTGGTCAATTTCAGTACGTTTCTCTTCCCTTGCATAATCATCTTCTCGATTACTTTTTCATCGATGATATTTCGTCGGGTTCCGTTGTACGATGTCCTTTGTTCGTCATCATTACCCTCGACGCTGTTATCGTCGTTATCGTCATCTATATCCACGACCGTATCGTCGTATTGGTATCGTGTCGCCAACGATCTTCGCTCGGCGATCAACTTGGAGAATAACAGGTTCAACGTCGAACACGTATCGGCACCATCGTAAATGACGATAATACGATTCTTCGACGGATTTCCCACGGACAGTATTTGTTTCAAGCGTGTAATTTCGAATCCGGATATTTGTACGTCATCATCGTCGTCGTCGTCGTCGTCTTCATCGTCTTTCGATATTAGGGTACGAGCGCGACGCAACAAATTAATAAATTCTGATTTCGTATCGTTCTTACTGTCTTCCGACAAGTTATCGCTATCGTAATAGAACAAACGAAAATATTTACTATTCACTATATACCGATCTCGTTTCGCGTTCGATACGAACATCATGTCGAATAGATAGTGACAGTGTTGGTCGGAATTTTCACATCGACCGTATCTACGCGAGACGCCCGCGAAAGGATCGTTCGATCGGACATCGTCGGCACCGTTATTATCGAGACCGTCGGGTATTTCTCGTAAACCGAGGCTCGTCAATAACCACTGGACCGGTAGGACGGCCGTATTTTCGAAAGATACGTTATAAACGCTTCCGATCGAACCGTACGCGCTGGTGAAATTCATCTCTATATAGGTATACTTTCCGTCTCCGTCCGTCCACAATCCTTGTCGACCGAAATGCAAGGTGCGCAAACCTCGTATCGGTGAATTTTTCCTATTCCACACGGGCGGAGTACACAATCGTTGCTCGGCCAGAAAAACATCCATAATTTCTCCCTTTTGTTTCGCACACTTGTTATATGTCTTGGTTAACTCGTCGAATCGATACTGTCTAGTTGTTGTGGTAGCAGCAGCAGCAGCAGCAGCAGCAGCAGCATCGACATTCCTATTTTTCGACGACGCAGACAACGAACACGGCACACTCGAAAATACGTTACCGCGATAATTATCGATAATGTTCGATAGGAAACTCTTCGATTCGTATCGTCCGTATCGCAGACATTCGTAATGTACGAAATTTTGTAAGTGTCTCACGATTCGATTTCGAAACGCACGACACGTTTTATACGACGACGCCGACGACGACGACAACAACGCTCCGTCGTAATTCCCGTCGACGGAATATCCAAACACGTCTCCGATCGACGTATTCAACAATTCCGAGACGAACAACATGAATTTACGTACATCGAAATCGCTCCATATATATTCTAAAACGGTCACTTCGAAAACGGTTTTGATTAAATCGATCCATTCGTTCTCGACGGCAGTAGACTCTGTCGATTTTTCGCTATCGCGTTTGCGGAAGATTTTTCTATATTCCTCGGCAGCCTCTTTCGGATAGCGTACGTCGCGTAACAAACATTCCGATCGAATCGTACCATATCGACGGTGCGATCGAAATGTGTTGGCAATAACATGGGCAACGACACGTTCAAGTCGAACGTCATCGAGTTCGAATCGAACGACGGTTGTCCGCTGAACACGTTCATCGATATAAACTCGCCCATAACGTCGAACAATTTCAAATCCATCAGTCTACCCATTATCGGTAGCCATACCGTCCGATACATATCGTATCCGACGAGAGTGTGCAACGTCACGTCCGACGGGATCAAACATATTTTGGACATTTCCGCGACGAATTTCGTGAGCATTATAGATTCCGAATCGAAACGTAGAAATTCGATACACACGTCCGACACGTCACCGCATCTTCTACTATTTTTTCCGTATAACTTCTCCACGAGATTGCACAACGTTCGTTTATAAAACTCACTGGTATCGTCGTCGTCGTCGCCGTCATCGCATTCGGCGCCCGGCAGTTTACGACTATAAACGTACACGAAATAACTATTATGTTTCCGACGAGGGTGACGTGACGTCGTGACGGTCGCAGCCGTCGTTTCGACAATTTTCGGAACCAAACTCAAAACACATATAGTGTCGATCGGTGACAAATATTTTCCGTGTCCACCGGCTCGTCCCCCGTCTATCCGTACGACACACGTGGGCAAATGTAAGAGCGGTTGACAAAGTTCGTTCTTTTGACATAGCGCTCGTCGTCGCTGCGAATTCACGTCGTCGGCCTGACAGTTCTTGAATATGTATCCGTTGTGAGTCCAATAGGCCCAGAAATGCGGCGATCTAGATATGATGGATTCCGTTATGGCATGCACGGGTAACGCGTTGTCCATGCGGTGAAATTCGTATTCGACGATGGGCAATCCGCCATCGTTATAATCTTCGATCATGTTCGTTAGCAAATTATATCGGAACACTTGCCGCGGGTCCTCGTTCAACGAAGATATCGCGTATAGGTCGGCGTGTGTCATGGCGTTTTCCAACAAGAATTTAAGCACCCGAGAACGCTCAGGCAACGTCGACGGTCTGTATTTGATACGATCTTCGTTGTCCGCGTCTAATTTACTTCGAGACGTTTTTCCACCGTCGAACGGTTTTTTCGATGCGGAGGGGTCGCCGTCGCCACCGTCATCTGCCAAACTAGCGAGAATATCTAGCCTGAACAAAATTCCGTGTCGATAATGAGGCTTATGTCTGATCAGCAATTCGTACAAGGAGGAATTCAACGCGTGCATCGACAATCCCGTATTTTTCAACGAACATTTGAACGGACGAAAAAGGTTACGTAGAATTTTCTCCAAGCGAGCACATTTAATGCGAACGATATCGAAAGGTGACAAGCCGTCGTCATCGTTGTCGTCGTCGTCGTCGTCATCCTTATCCTTATCGCAGTCCGCGATCCCACCGCGTGCGGAGCGTCGTACTTTATCTGTGACGCATTCGCTACTTATCATCACGTAAATCGGCACGTTGACCGCGGCCAACGTCAAGCGTTTTAACTTTAATTCCCCATCGATAAATTTGATATCGAACGTGTTCTTCTTGGTGTTGTAATTGCTATCTAACGAAACATCTAACATGTAGTGTAACGTCGAATGGTCGATTTGTTGACGATCGATATCGTCTATATTCCAAGTATCGTAATCTTCATCGGAAATTGTCTCTTCGTCGTTGTCGTCTTTCTTCGGATACACATCGGTCGACATCGCACACATCTGCCCATACGCACTCGGACGATAAGTACCTTTTCGCGATAGACACAGTGTACCACGTACGGTGACCGTGACAGCTTCTTAGTTTTATCGTCCGGCGAGGATACTTCGCGCGGTACAATTTCGACCGAACGTGGTGATAACTAGATGTCGTCGGCACAGCCGTCCAGTCAAATGAACATTTACAACTATCTGTTTTACGATTGTCCGCGTAAAAGATCACGCGGTCCGTTTCATATTACGATATGTCGATCGTCGACGATATTTTCCTTAATCCATAAAATTGTTACGAGACGAGACAACGAGACAGCATCCGGTTCGGACGGAACCACGCGTAATACTGATGCCCGCAGCATACGTCGTGACTATATAAACGAATCGGCCAATACGAAAGATGACGTGGAATGTGTGAAGAAGATCACCGACGATCGCGATATAATATCTCAGCTCGCCAAACGTGGTATTTCTTATACCGCGTGTATGCAAGACGGACGACGTATCGAAGATGACGCCAACGACGACTGTACGAAAACGGACCGTTCGCTACAACATCAATGTGACATTCATCTGATTATGATCGGATCCAAAGTCGAAGAATACATATTCGAACGGTTGAGATGTTTTTTGAAGAAGACGGATTTACGCACGAACGAAAACAACGATAAACACGATATCCTATCACGAACGGGATTAATCGATCGTTACAAACATCGCATATTACGCGGATCGTTCCTGTCGAACGGAAGCTTACAATATTCCGTATTTCGAGAAGTGAATAATAATATGATTTGTCACGAAGTCGGTATACAAAAGGAGAGCACTTTCTACATGTACGATACGGATTTCAACAGAGGTCACAAATTCCACTTGGGCAAGTTGAATAAGTTCAGCGGTAACGACGACGACGACGATAAAGACGACGACGAAGTCTTGATATGTAAAAACAGAGACGGTGACACTATTTCGAAAGTGGACGCTACCACGCTATCGTTGTACTACGATCGTTGTACGCCTAGCTCTTGGCACGATCATATTCATCCCGACGTCGATTCGCAAATCGCCTACATGAAACAAATTAGACAACATTCGCGACCGATAGACAGTCACAAGAATAAACGATACATTTGTTACGCGCAATCCGTACAAATATGTCTGGACAAATTGGACGTATTCGATGGAACGGTTATGGCTTCTTGCAGGGACGTCATTCTCAGAGGTTTAACCTTTTGGGGTATTTCGCACACGCTAAAATACGAACAATCGAAGAGCGAACACAACAAACATTACAATAAACGCATGATGATGATCAATATGAACGACAGATATTCTCAAATTCCGATGAAAGCGTCGTCGGATGGCATGTTCGTGGCGGCACATCGAACGTCGCGAAAAAGAAAACGAAGCACCGCCGTCGACGTGACGACGAACGCGATCGCGGATAATCTTTCGTGCGGAAGAAGGAACGACGATAACGCACGCGTCGACCTCGACACCGATCGCAATTTACGGAACAACAACAGCTCGAAAGACGGCGGTTGTGGTGGTGGTGATGGTGGTGCGAAAAAGATGGATACGAAAAAGATGGGATCGGCAGAGTACAAAAATGGAATTATATTCAAAGCGGATCGACGACAAGACCAATATCATTCGTTGTTCGTACAACCCATCCATTCGCAATTGCACATTCTTCAGGAACTCCAGATGACTTGCCAAAAGCTCCGTGCCACGCACGTGTACTCGTTGTCGGCTAAAAACGTACCGAACGATATCATAGGCTACATATGTTCGCAAGGCATCGGTAATATCAGTACGGCCGGCAAAAATATGCTATTCGATAAATCCGTCGAAATTTCGTTCGGTTGCGAAGATCGTATCGGTGCGCGAATATTAGATTATATGGGCAGAGAATCGTCGAAGCTTTCGAACCGCGACCGTCCACCGTCACCGTTTTTCGTATACACGAACGGTATCGAAAAAGGAAGGATGAATGGCGACGACAAACGCGATGGTCGAAGTGATGCTACTACGATCGTCGTGATTAATAATATCGTGACGAAGTATGCCGTAACGTTCGCACGGGCCGACGTATCGGGAATTTCGCACGAGGAACGACAACGACGGTCTTCGTTGTATCGCGAAATCGTGAAACGATTAAAGTCCGTACACAAATTTGCTGAAATTCTATTACGTATCGACGAAGATGCTCGGTTCCTATGTATCAACGTGGTGGCGGGTATTCCTTTCCGAAAATTCAGCGTTCTCCGACGATTCGGATGCGACGACGTATTCCTATCTCGCTCGGAATTGGAAGCGTTCTATAAATACGTAATTTACGACGGAGACGTTGTCGGCGCCGCCGTCACTTCGAACGATATCGCGAAATACGAGAAATTAGTAGAGACTACCAATTCGTTTCTTTGCGATTCGTTCGACGACGAGTGTGGCGGCGGCGGCGGCGGCGGCGGCAGTCCGTCCGGAGCCCACGTATTATCGTGTTCGAGTCTCGCGGAATACGTCAATCACAAGGCCGCCTTCACGTTACCACCGAAAAGAGTCGTTTCGGTGTGTGCCTATAAATCGTCGTTACCCAATAAAGCGTACATTTCTCTGGCTAAATTGGTAAATAGGAATTTCCAAATCTACGTGGATCCCGAAGCGTTCGAACGGGACGAACTGTCGCGCAATCGCAGACATTTCGATCGATTCGATCTCATCAAACGTTCCTTCGATAATGCGCCTCGTGTACATAGACCGGCGGCGGCCAGCAATATGTACTTTTTGAATTCCGCCTTTGGTGACGTCGACGGCTTGAACGTGGAGGACGCTTACGTGTTGGATCGCGACTTGGACCTACATTTGTGGTGCGTGTTTTCGTATGCCGTTACGTTGGACGAGCCACGAGATGGATATTTCGTCGTTAATTTGCCGTCGATCGCACGATCGGTGAGCGTATCGACGCGCGACAAACGGGGTAACGCTTCGACCGTACTATTTCTCATGGCTACCGTTTACTCGGAGAACGATATAACGTTTCCCGTATTCAAAAATGTTATCGTTCATAAAATATCAAATTTATACGTGTTCTATGTGACGATCGCCGACGAGGCGTTAATACAGGCGGTACGTGAATGTGAAACGAGAGGTCAGCCGTTGCAGGAGGCTTTCCGTCACGTTTCCCTACAATCGTTTTCGTTCGATCCGTCGGTTTCTAATAAAACGACGACGACGACGGCGGCGGCGACCACGATACAAACTTCGTGTAACTCGCCTAGACGTGAGAGACGTCGACGATTGGAATTGACGGTCGTTTTGAAATCCAAATCGTTCGACGGCGTCAAATTGGTAAATTCCTTCGGACAAAAAGGTCTGGCCACGACCCGTACCGATCTGAAGCGCTATCGAACGGTCGAAGGACCCGACGATAAGCCGGGCGACAACATCAACGTGGTAGCTAATAATTGTTCGTTAATTTCACGGTGTGCCAGCGGTCAATTGTTACAAATGCAACAAAACTTTCCGTGTACCATCAAAAGAAACAACAAAGTATACGGTATCGCGGGTCGCGTACCGTATTTCATAACCGACAACGTACCGTCGTTATCGCAGACGCCGATGAGATTCGACGAATTACAAAAAACCGCTTACGTCGCAAATACTCTACCGTTAGCGCTGAACTTGCGAGGTAAATATAACATTAATAATCCGTCGGGTCGGCTCTATCCCAGAGATAGTCAGCACGTTTTGAATTTATACGAAAGTTTCGTGAATTCCTCCTTTCGAATGTATCGATCCACCGGCCCCATCTATACTACCGCAGATGCCATCGAAACCACCTCCCGAATATTCGATCGATATACAACAGATTCGAACTATATTAAAACTTGTATGCGAGAGAAAAAAAAATAAAATTATTCGTAATATAAAGTGTATTATTATCATTTCTCTGCCTCACAACATGTTGTCGATCGCTTTTTCCTATAAACTCACGACACACACACTGTAAGAGATGCTGGTCGTGATATTCATACCCGGACTCAAAGGTAGTTCGATCGAGAAAAATGGTGTTCGAATATGGCCACCAAAATGCTTTACATATAAACCGATATTCGATATGTCTGCGAACGGTAACGTCACCTATCTTTCCAAAAAGGAAGAACAATCATTGGAACTCGCAGAAAATGACGACAACGACGACGACGAAGACGTAATTGTCGAAATAATCGAAAGCATAAAGATGTTCACCGTATTCGATGTCGATATTTATGAACGCTTTCTTGTTAAATTACGTGAACGATTGAATCGAATAAGTCCGCATTTTAGAATAGTCACGTTCGCCTACGATTGGAGACGGTCTGTTGTGATAGGAGCGCAACGTCTGAGCCGATTTATCGACGAACTATTAGCGCGTGACACGACGAGTCGGTTCGTCCTATTAGGACATAGTTTCGGGGGGCTGATCGCTAGATATTATACAGAATGTATTTTGGATCGGAATCGAAGGACAGCAGACAGTACGAATCCCCGCCTTGTAATATGTGTTGCGACACCTCACGGCGGAACATTAGACGCTTTGTTATATCTAATTGGCGAGAAATATCTATCGTTTCTCTCTCGCCGAACATCACAACGCATCGTAAAATCTTACAATTCCATATATGAACTACTGCCGTTCGGAGAACTCTTGAACAAAATCGATCGTGGCCGGAATAATAATAATAATAACGATGATAGTGGTGATGATGATGATGATAACGGTAACGATGAAAACGTTATCGAAGTTTTAATGAGTCGATTCCCCAGCCTGATAGAACGTCACGTTCGAAACGCGTTCACAGTTAGAAAATCACTGGATTATTGTAAACGACCTTCGAGTACTCGATATCTATTTCTCAATGTATCGGGATATCCATCGATCGAAACTATTCGTTCTGATGAAACGATTATTTATTCGCCATACGGTGGTGATGGAATCGTCCCTGTAACTAAATCGAATATACGACATTGCCGTAACAACCGCGGCCGATTATTTTCCAATACGTTACTATCTTTCGATTGTAGCGTACATTTGTCGATGTTGAAACGTAATCATACCGTACGAATGATTTCTTGTGCTATCGAAAGTTTGCTAGTTCCAATTTTACAGTCGCGATTCACTAAAGAAATTCATTTGTTCGAATGTGAAAGATACGTAGATTGGGTCGACGAAAAAAATCTATACGATTTCAAGTGGCGTTTCTCTTCTTTTGCAAACAACAAGCAAATGAATGTTCAAATTTTCCAGGTAAACGATATCGTTGTTGTGCGAGCGATATTACGCTATCATATGGAAAATAATCGCACAATCGTCCCCATGAACGATATGAAACTCTATTTGAACGATTCGAAGTACGCCATAAAATACGACCGCGTTGCCGTTCGTTCCTTTAGACTAGTGTTTTGTATCGGAAGTCGACGTCCGTTTATCATAAAACGTTTATTCGTCGTTCTTCCCGATGCACAATTCGAATTCACGGAGAATAGGAATGGAGGTTATTTACCAATACAACACAAGGCGTTGTAGCGTGAACGTGTCAACATCGATCGAACATGGAAAATGAGATGGATGTGGATTCGCAGAATCGATTCGAAGTATATGGAGCGACAACGGTCAAGAGCAAATTCGACATCACAACATTTTTACGCCATCATCCGGGAGGTATCGATTGTATTCGACCGTTTGAAAACAAGTCTGTGACAACGCCGATGTTACGAAACCGGCATTCGATCGAATCGTATTATTTGCTGAACGAATATGGCGAACAACATGAAAATGTCATCTGTCAGAGTTTAGAAAATTCATTGGATTGGACGAAACCGATGTTGTGCCAAGTTGGTAAACTGGATGCTGCTTTCTATGAAAAATGGGTATTTTTACCGGTTGATCGACCGCTACGACTGTTCGAAAACCGATTGCTGGAAAGCCTTACAAAAACCCCGTGATAACCCATTAACTGCCAACGTGACCGTCATGAGATACGAATTTCACCCTTATGCAAGACATAATTTTGAAATTCCGACAAACGAACAAATTCATCTGACGTTTTACAACGATAATCGATTAATCCGAGACCAACCAAAATGATGTTACGCGCAGCATTGACGTCACGATTCCAAACGATTTTACATTTTCGGCAAATTTGAAATCTATGATCGTGACATCGTCGTCGCTTCGTATCGTCTCTATTTACGGTCATGTTTTTGGGTGGCAAAGGCATTTTACCGAAACATTTCGAACAAGATTGAGTGGTCAAATATTCATCAACACATATAACGTGACATTTATCGCGTCGACGATGAAACGCCTGCTTGAGCATTTCGACGGCGGGTTTTTTATTTTTGCCGTAACTGAAATTTTTTTTCAGTGTTCCATCTCCAAAACAAACCAACACGGAATTATCATCATCATCATCTTTAGCGGGCAATAACTGATTTACCACCTTATCCTCTGCTTTACGACGTGAAATGTACGAGTCCCAGTTCAAGCGCGTATATTTCCGCGTAGCGTAAATTTCGCGACTGGACGATAAGAAATTCGGTCTGTATAAAATGTACTCCACATGAGAGTTAAAATTAGAACCACACTTCGGCGAAACAATCAATTTTTTCTCTATGTTTATACTTTCGCGATATTCAAGCAGGCGTTTTTCAAAGATTCCGGCCACTTATTTCCGTTTACGTCGTCGAGCACGTTCTTTACAGAAATGTTCCTTGAACGTGGCCGATTTTAACACGAAATTGGTTTCTGTTCGAGTTTTCTTATCGATATAGCACGCACCGATATAATTAACAACTCCCGGATCGATTCCTAAATACTTGGTGAAACTTGAACTAGCCACTGTAGTCTCGGGTTGTTTGTTGGTCTTCTTTCGCTTCTTTTTCTGCGGTTGCTGAATCGTGGATCGTCCATATCTATTCATCATGATGGAGCAATCGATTCCGTTGGTGGAAAAACTCATAGCGAAAGACGTCCGCTGCTTGTGGGGCTCGATGTGCATAGTTGTATCGTCGAATTTGCCGTAAACTGAGTGAGATAGATCGAAATATTGCCACCAATATCTTGGAGTTTCCATCCTAAACACGAGAGCGGTAGTTTTGTCCGGTACCAATTTTGCATTACTTAATAATTCTTTCAACGCCGAAGCGTCGTAAAGCAAATGTTTTCGGCCAGACGAAAATATAGGAAACGCCGAGAAGGATTTCAACTTTCTCTCTTCGAACCATCGTCCCAATTCGAAAGTGCTCGGTACCAAACTCCACCAGTCATTTTCTATATTGATGAATTTTTTGTGATAGTCGAAACGGAAATCTTTTAAAAATTCTGCAACTTCTCGGCTGTGGGCGACGTGACGTGGCACGAAAGCGAACAATTCGTCGTAAACTATCGTCTTCCATTCGTAGCGTTTTCGATCACACTCTTCCTTGTATTTTTCATAGAAATATCGGACGACTCGATCGTAAAAATGGACCGTGATGCAATTTTTCATGTTGGTTTCGTGTTGCTTGACACACGACTTGATCAGGTATGTTCGTAATCGGCCGTCGTATAATAACGTTTTGTCTGGCCGCATTGCGAAATATTCTTCGTCTAACGCAACACGTTCTTTTTTTTTGTCGTTTGCCCTGAAGATGGTAGTAGAAATCTTGTAGGTGACTTATGGAAAACTGTCCGATCGGAAATTCGTTCCGATGTAACAATTTCGTATAATGAAAACTGACGTAGAGCGATGCTTCGATGGTCAGTTGAGAAATTTCCAAAACGTCATTTTCGATTCGTTGTCGTAACTCTGGATTTCGGCAAAACTTACGAAAACCGCGTTTTATCGTGAACGTCTCGGTACAAGTATTTACCGTGCTGAATCTATGTTTTTGCTTCAATATTCGATTTGCACATTTGGCCGAAGAAACACGACTGTGGTCTAAACCACCACATGTTTTACAAGGCATGTCAACTGAAACTGAATTGATATCTGTGCTGCAGCCGTATTTATACTCAGGACCAATCGATTCGATGGACGGGTATCGCGATACGTGGAGGAATACGTATCGAGTTCTCGGAGGTCGTGCGCAATAGTCGAGTGATTTTCTAACTTCGAACGCTTCACAAACACGGCGTTCTTTCAAGCGAAGAACATTAGAATTTCGAGGACGTTTTTATCGTTGACTATGAACGTCATAGCAGTTCCGACCATAGTCAGAGTATACAGGTCTGTCGGAGCCTCCCTTCTACTTTTTTAAAATTCGAGTGCAAGCTGATTGGTCGAGCTAGGTGACGTCACCTGGAGAGCGAGAAATGATAGAATAGAGGCTCCGGCAGACCTGTATATTTTGAATATGGTTCCGACCACAATTAATTTTGGATACCAGTTCCAACAGAGGATAACAGGAAGGGGAGCAGTGTAGAGCATAAGAAATAGATTCGAATATTTATTTTCTCGGAAAACAGAAGACAATGTATCCCTGTTTTTTCATTTTGTTTATTTGGGAGTAACACGCTTATCAAGAAGCACTCGTTCTAGGCTAGCTAGAGTAGGTATATTATAACTAAAATAAAGTTAAAATCTTAGTTGAATGGCTACTTTTATTGAGGCCAATAAAATAGAAAAAAAAATTGTGGATGATCCGACGAATATCCCTTCCGCCTTGTCCGGAATGTATGTCTTTCGCTATTTCGTATTGTAAAACGTCGCCAGCCTCGTTATGCGAATCCACTGATCTCGTCCTTCTCGCCCTCGCTTATGCACACAAACCGTCGAATCGATCACTAACACGTGGAAATTGTAGAACGCGCGTTAACAATTTTCGCGATGGAACGAAACACTCACATCGTGTTGTGTGCACTACTCAGTGCCGTTGCTGTAGTTCATCGCGATTCGCATCCCGCGAACGAACACCCAAAGAAATCGTGAATTCGTGTCAACGAGATCATTTCGTTGTCCACCATTTCAGCAAAGGCTCCCTTCGCATCCAGATCGACATTTTGTATTATCTCCGTATTGGAACGCACAAGAGTAGCCCGTATTTTACTTCCCAATTTGAAAACTTTCAATACGGACCACGTGGGACGATAAATTTGTACGACGCGATCTGTATTCGATGAATGTTTATCTGTGTCGCCACACACCCACCGGTATTTCTCGGTACGAAAGGCATCCTCAATCTTCAAATCGAACGGTCTATTACACGATTCGCAACAAGTAGTCGGCTCGTCCAAGGTAGACACGAGATGCAGATAACACATGTGCGTATCGTCGTTGTAAGATATAAATTCGATTTTCCTCGGTCTAGCATGCCAACGGTATAGCGTCTGCAACATATCCTGCGGCGAATTCGATTGAACGACACTCGCCCGTATCGACTTTTCCAACGCTAACCTCACCACGGCTCTAACGGCATTCGGTAATTTTGCGATCAGATCCATCAGGTCCGACGTATCGTCGAGCGAACTTTTGTTCTTCACGTCGTACGGGTTTCCGGTCGATTCGAAATCCTTGTCCGTCGTACACATCCCGGACGATACGATAAACTTCGCTCCCCCCGAAACATGTAAAAATTTTAAATTGATGAAAACGTTCAACTTCAACGAATTATCAGGGCCGGGTTTCGAATCGAGACTTGATAGAACTGGCGACGAAGACGACGATGACGACGATGGAGACGACGATATTAACCTTTCCAATTCTTTGAACATCTGCTCTATTTCTGCCATTTCTGCGAAACTGAATACGGGGTATATCACCATTTTTCGTATGGATTTTAGCAGGTCACCATGCCATTCCACGTTAATCAAACACACCAACGTTTCTAACAATTGAATTACACCGGTACGTTCCATATTTTGGAAAGAATCGCTGTATTAGAACTTGTCGAATGAATTTAATTGGCAACTGTTCCGCTCATATATGCGTTCTTACCCCTCTTTTCAATACATCTCCCGTGTGACTACTTGGAATTGTAAAAATACATCTAACGATACGAGAAAAAACGCATGTGAGCCTCACAGTATTTTTCGATGACTCGACAATGAAATTCAGAGACATCTATCGAAAGGTAATGCAATTGCGTCAGAGTAACGTAAAAATCGCCATCTTTCGAAATATAATGCAATTCCGATGTGACAACTTGGCGAGCGCCATCTTTCGAAATGTTATATCAATTTATTACAATAAGCAGATGAACGCCATCTGGTAGAGTTTTCTCAAACTTTCATATAACACGTGCAGTGTGAAACGTACCATAGATATACTATGTATTTTCAAGAAATTACAAAATCTATGGATGGGGTGGGTTTAATATTGTACAATCTAACCTCAATCGACTTCGCTCTCAGAACTCTGAATTGAATATGATCAAAATTTTACCCCTTCTACCGTGATTTTCGTCAGAAATCAGTAGATTTTAGGATTTTCGTGACGTCAATTGGCTCTAGTCCAATGAGAATCGAGTATTCACTCAGCTGACCCTTAATTAACTATATAATCAGCAAGCTTCTCGCCCGCGATCCTAAACCTCCTTGACCAGAGTAAGAACAACGTAGTAGTAAGAAGGAGCAGGCCGTCGCGGAGGTTATATATATAATATATATATTATATATATAGGGGTGCTATGGGGGTACGTAGGGCCCCGTTGACTGTTTAGATTTGACGCTAGCTCCTTGCGAGAGCTGAAAGTTGCGTTCCATAATTTTCGTTGCCCCGTGATACGTCACGTCTACGTCACGTGATAACGAGTCACAGCTGCAAATGTTTTTGCAGCTCGAAGAAATCCGCCGATGGATTTCGTTCCAACAAATTTTACTCGCGACGAAACTGTTTCTCGACAGAGCTAGTGCGCATGACGAGGAACTTGTAAGTTTGGAGATTCGTTCGACGAGAGATTCTAGGTGGACAAAGTTTGTTCATCAAAAAATATTTTACGATTCCATTTCTCGAACGAGATTCACGTTCCACGTTTTTACAGCTCGAAGAAATCCAACCGGTGAAATTTCGTTTCAACAAATTTCATTCGAGACAAAACTGTTTCTCGATGATGCTAGTACGCATGACGAGGAACTTATAAGTTTGGAGATTCGTTCGACGAGAAATTCTAGGCGGACAACGTTGGTTCATCAGAAAATATTTTACGATTTCATTTCTCGAACGAGATTCACGTTCGAAGATTTTACAGCTCGAAGAAATCCACCGGTGAGATTTCGTTTCATAAATTTCATTCGAGACAAAACTGTTTCTCGATGATGCTAGTACGCATGACGAGGAACATATAAGTTTGAAAATTTGTTCGACGAGAGATTCTAGCCGACAAAGTTTGTTCATCAGAAAATATTTTACGATTTCATTTCGCGAATGAGAGTTTCGTTCAAAGTTTTTCTAGCTCGAAGAAATCCACCGGTGAGATTTCGTTTCAACAAATTTCATCCGAGACAAAACTATTTCTCGATGAACGAGAGTTTCGTTCAAAGTATTTGTAGCTGGAAAAAATCCACCGGTGGAATTTCGTTTCAACAATTATTCGTTCGACGAGAGATTTTAGACGGACAAAGTTTATTCATCAGAAAATATTTTACGATTTCATTTCTCGAACGAGATTCACGTTCAAAGATTTTGCAGCTCGAAGAAATCCACCGCTGAGATTTCGTTTCAACAAATTCCATTCGAGACAAAACTGTTTCTCGATAGAGCTAGTGCGCATGGCGAGGAACTTATAAGTTTGGAGGTTCGTTCGACGAGAGAGATCCCAGGCCGAGAAAGTTTGATCGACAAATTCTGCTCATCAAGACGAGAAATAACCGATACGTTGACTACGATTCGTTTGGCAGCAAAATTACAGATCGTCAAAAGTTGGACGATCGAGTTCTTCTCTTCGCCGCGAATTATTCTACAGTATTATTTTAGAAAAAGTTTTATTTGGCAAACAAAAATTACAGCCTGAATGAAAAAACTTGTTTCGTTCCGATTTTCTCTTGAATCTTGTTTGTGTCAGCTTTGTTCGATGTATTGGTTCGTAAGATTTGATACTGATTTAGATGCCTGCAATAAAAGTTGATCGATGTGTTTGTCCGATAGCGGAAACGAAATATTAAACATATTTCGATAGCTCAATATTTTGTGACAATCTTGAATTGCCTCTTTGAATTGTGTTAACTGTTCGTCCTTCGATAAGTATGCCAGAAAAAGTCTGACGTATTTCATTTCTTTTTGTGTATCGAAACCTTTCCGACGTTCTTCCAGTCCTATATTTTCCGTCGTCGATAATTTACCGGCTTTCGGTGGTTTTCTTTCAATTTTACGGAAAGATTGGTTAAGCGGTACGGGCTTTAACAGATCTTCCTTCATCTCAGACATCACCATCGACGACGGTGTTATTATACTCAATCGACTGATTGGAAGCGTTTGCGGTCCCAACGACGTTGCGTCGATTAACGTTCTGTCCACCGTTATGTTACTAATTTCGTAACAAACAATATCGCACAATCCTATTTCAAAATCCAAATCGACACGGTATAGCTTTCCTAAAATATGAACTAACCACGACAGCAGTACGTTACGCGACTGTCTGAAGTGCTTATCGACGCGCGATCCGTGTTGGCCGCTCAATTGTCGTGACGAATCTTCGTTGTGACGCCTGAATAATTCCAGGGTGAGACCGATCGCGTGCCATTTCAAGTGTCGTTCGTAACTATATATCGGTGTGAGTGTGTATCGATGTAATAATAAAAATAATTCTTGAAACGTGGAAAACTCGTATCCGATCGGTAAGCGATCGTTGGAAAAGAATGGCATAATACTAATAGTGATTCCTTACTAAGAGATGAAGTCAAGTTCGATCACCATTTGCGACGATCGGATGTGGGAGCTATTACGTTCGCGTTGTTATGTACATATCTACGATAATTGGTATTTACCGATCGCTTTCGACCGCGTCTACAAAACGGCGCCATACGCGTGGAGAGTGTGAGTACATATAGGATACGCGCGCGCGTCACAATCTCATTGACAACTTATCCGTCGTTATGTTCCCATGTGGTGGATGTGGCGATGGCAATTATTGTTATCGAACGAATTCGTGCGAACGATATGATCGGTGTGGACAATTCCATGTGATGACTCGACCCATCGTGAATGTTTCTGCGTTGGTAACAACGACCGTTGCTGTTGGACCGGGATTGTTCGCATCGCAACAACAAGCGATGATATATCATCGACCGCCGTACTACGCATTTCCATTTTTCGGTCAGGCGATACCGTTCAATTGGAACGCCGTCCCGAACGAACGGAATGGTTTATCGTTCGATTCGTCAGGACCAGTGTCGTGTACAATGGAGGTTTAAAAAGAAAATTGCCGTTAACTGGAGATTCGTAACGTTTATTCAATTTTTGTATGTTTCGATTCGAAAATAAATATTATATTACAATTGTCGATATTTTAGTCATTCACAGTACGCCAACATCCAAAACGGAAAATATACGCCTCCTCACTTTTTGACTCGTTGAACCGATTCATATTATATTTAAACCGTTTTATCGAGGAAACCAACGTTTTAATTAGGTCGTATTTTACAATTTCGTAACGATTGTAAAAATCTTGTGATTCTTTGTCTAGCGCAATTTTATTAATATAAAAGTTGCAAAAAATAGACGTTTGACGTTGAGTTTTCAAAATACTTCGCATTGCCAGTTTTTTCAATGTAACACCACCTGTCGACGATTCTGTTCGTATCGAGTAGTCAGTGACAAAATTGAAAAAATGTTCAGTGTGTGTTCGTGACATTAGGAACTCATGTATATGTCTAATGTACGAGTTGAAAAAATGTTTTCCTTTTTTGTAATCATCTTCCGAACCAACTATGGGAAATAGTGGAGATTCGATCAGTGTGTGGGGACTTGACAGAAACGGGAAAAGCGTCGAAATCGCCACAAAAATGGAACACAGGTTACGACGATAACATAGAACTTTCAACGTGTTCAAAAAGACGACATCTTCTGCTCTCGATTGTACATTATCGGTGTAATTTTTCGACAACAACGATATAACAGCGATGGTAGCAATTTTTCTATAGATCGGATTCATGTCGAATTTGGTTTTCGTATGATCGGCTGCACAAAATTGTACGAATGTCATGATCAATCTCTGAAGGCGATGTGAATCTGTTAGGAAATGTTCAGCATTCAATTTGGACAGAAAATCTAGCAGATGCTCCAAGGAAATTCTGTAATATTTTGCCTCGGAAAACATGCGTTTCACACACATTACAACGATATCGAATCGATCTTCACATTGTAGTAACGTGGGTAATAAGGCGTGTCCATCTGTACACGATCGAATCAACAAAGCGTAAATGATCGTTGTTCGATGATAACACAAACAAACGTCGATTAATGTATGGATAATTTTTCTCCTCGTTAATTTCGTCAAATCTTTTCTTGTTTTGCTTCTCGTCACTGTCAAGGGGGAGGATCCAGATGTTGACGACGTCGATAACGATAACAGTCGCCGTGGAGAATTTGTCGCTGATGAGCGTAACTTCCACGAGGAAGCATACATATCGGCAAGGTCAAATGGAATCTCCATCAAGGAATACACTTTTCTTGCACGATTCTTCAAATGTATATAGGGAATTTTTTTGATATGTTGTCGTAAGAACGTAATTTGTTCTTTCACATGGTTCGGCACCGTGTTCATCGGAAGATACGCACATTTTCTCATATAATTTTTACGTTTCTCGCGTTCTTTCATCGTAGACGATAGAGACGACGCTCGCATGTCTGACGTGAATTCTGGTAAGAACCACCACAATGTAGAAACACTTCGTGTTTATCCTCCGTTTTATTGTCTGATAATCCCCACCATTCCCAACATCGAAGAGAAAATGGTCGCCAAATGGAGATACCACAGACTATAGTTCAAAAATAAAAAACCACGCTACGATTGTTAATATTTTATTCGAAACGCTAATTTATATAACGGAAATTTCGAAACGTCAATCTATATAACGGACATTTTATCCACTCTACTAGCGTCTCGACCAAGTCATACTTCACAATTTCGTACCGATTATAGAAGTCTTGCGAATCTTTATCTAGCGCAATTCTATCGATGTAACTATAAAAATTGGACATTTGACGCTGCGTTTTCAACATACTTCGCAATGCCAGTCTTTTTAACGTAACGTCACTCTTTGAAGATTCTGTCTGTTTCGAGTAGTCATCAACAAATTGGAAGAATCTTCCTGTCCATGTTTTCCATATCAAAAACACGTGAATATATTCAATGTGGGAATTGAAAAAATGTTTTCCGTTTTCGTAATCATCGTTCGAACCGACCAATGAATATAGTGGACCTTCGATCAGTGCATGGGGACTTGACAGAAACGGGAAAAGCGTCGAAATCGCCACAAAAATGGAACACAGGTTACGTCGATAACATAGAGTTTTTAACTTGTTCAAAAAGACGACATCTTCTGTTTTCGATTGTACATCACCGGCGTAATGTTTCGACAACAACGATATAACAGCGATGGTCGCAATCTTTTTATACATCGGATTCGTGTCGAATTTGGTTGTCGTATGATCGGCTGGACAAAATTGTACGAATGTCATGATCAATTTCTGAACGCGATGTGAATCTGTTAGGAAATGCTCAGCGTTCAATTTGGACAGGAAATCCAGCAGATGCTCCAAGGAAATTCTGTAATACTTTGCCTGGGATAACATGCGTTTCAAACACATTACAACGATATCGAATCGATCTTCACATTGCAGTAACGTGGGTAACAACGCCTGTTCGTCTGTATACGATCGAATTAATAGAGCGTAAATAATCGTTGTTCGATGATAATACAAACAAACGTCGATTAATGTATGGAAGATTTTTTTCCTCGTGAATTTCGTCAAATCTTTTCTTTTTTTGCTTCTCGTCGCCACCGAGATGGATACAGATGTTGACGATGGCAATAACGATAACAATCGTCGTGAAGAATTTGTCGGAGTCGGGCGTAACTTCCACAGAGAAGCATACATATCAGCAAGGTCAAAGGAAATCTCCGTCAAGGAATAATTTTTTCCGGTAAGATTCTTCAAATGTTGATAGAACGTTTTTTCGACATGTTGCTGTAAGAACGTAACTTTTTCTTTCATACGGCTCGACACGCTGTTCGCAGAAAGATGCGTACATTTTTTCAAATAACTTTTACGTTTCTCCCGTTCTTTCTTCTTGGACGATAGCAACAACCGTAGCATAACTACAATAAGGTCGACTGAACTGAACTGAACTGACATTGCTGTCGCAGCCGTATTTATACACTCTCGTCAGCGTATCATCGATCGTTCATCTTTATGTTCCGCATAATGGTAGAATTCGTATCTCGCAGTGGTCACGTTAGCTGTAAACGGGTTGAAATGAATCGCAATATTTTCTAACATTTTTATTCGAATTATACGTGAAATACATTCAATTACTATAGGTTACTTGTTTTATCCGCTTTCTTCGTTGTCGTCGTCGTCGTCGTCAACGTCGATTGGTTCGACAGATTTGACCGATCGGATTCTTCGTCGGACAAAAACATCTCTTCGTCTGCGAACAACATTCTTTTTTGATCGGCTTCTGATACGGCATCACCACCGTTGACGACGACGAGTGCGACGTTCGTGTTCGATTCATTCCGGCCTGAATATTTCTTGAAATATAGCATAGTCAAGAATCGATGAAAATTTATGGACGTTTCACAGTAACAAAAATATTGAAGACAATACGGGCAAAAGCCTGTAGAGATGTTTGCTAATAGATAATCCTCGACATCTCTGGTATATGCTAACGATGACCAGAACGATGCTGCTGCTGCTGCTGCTGCTGTTGACGACGATGATGATGATGATGATGTCTGGTTTTTCGACGACATATCGAATGAGTTGTGTGCTACGGCCACCCTGACGTATCGTCGTACGACCGATCGGTACTAGTCGAAATTGCCGTTTGACAGGCGACTTCTCAGCTCGTTCAGTTTTGTAGGTTTCACTCCCGTCAATCGCATAGCATAATCTACGGGCGATTGATCTTCAGCGATATTGGGAACGAAAGCGTTGATGTCGTAAACGTATTTGTATTGATCGACAATTTCGCGGAGCTTTTCTTTGATATCTGCCAAAACGTACACCGGAGGATCGTTAACTTTGATGAATGATTTGAGATGTTTCTCCAACAATTTTCTATTATTATCATCACCGTAACATTCGCATAATACGTCAACGAAATCGTGCGTTCCCGTGCATACGTCGAAATGTTGCAGAGCATACACGAGATGACTTATACAACGACTCAGCGGTATCGGTGCTACGGTATTATAATTATCGTTCGTCGACAGGAAATTGGTTACGGAATAAACGAACTGACGCACGGTGTGTTTCGTACAATTTTCCAGCATGGCCAGTGTGATTTCCAAAGCACATATATGACTGGGTGTCAGCCATTTCGATTGATGCACGTCTTTGAAATTATATTTTGGTATTAGATTTTTGCACTTGACCCACCGTCCTTTCGTATCGGTACATATGCCATTGAGCAACTTTTTACGATTTTCGCTGTTCAAATAGTCGATATTACGAGATCGACCCATTTTCTGCGTACCGAAACCACCTTTCGCGGGCGGTCTTCTCGGATTAACATTATCCGTTTCTAATTGACGATGCCTGCGTTTCGGTGGAATACGTTTGAAATTTATCAATGGATCTTCATCATCGCTATCGTCGCCGTCCGTACCGTCGTTATCGCCGCCGTCGTCGTCTTCGTCATCGTCGTCGTTATTGTTAGCACCGCGATCGGTTTCCATCCATCGTATACCACGTCTGACGTTCGCCGGACGTACGAGTGTTTTATTCTTACGATTGTTATTATCGATATTATTATTATTACTGTCGTCATCGTCCGCGTCGTCGTTGTCGTTAACGTCAACGTTTCCGTTGTTATTATTGTCGTCACTATTATTCGTGCGGTAGATCGTCCTCATTTGTTTCACGTTTACCGTGGAATTAGACGTATCTCCAGCTCTTTTCCCGTCGTTTTTATCGTTCGCAACGGGAGATTGTTTCGTTTTATTGTAAATTTTGCGCTTTCCGATTCTAATATTTTTACCGTTCACCGACGGTACAATCTCCGTGGACGAAGTTGATGGTAACGGATTTTCGTATATACCTCTTTTCGATGCCAACGACTTTGAAGGTAACTTGGCCGTTTTCGGTGGAATTCCTTTTTTACCGATACTAATAATGTTGATTTTTTTCGTCGCTACACTATCAGTTTCCGACCGCGAATTATTATTATCGATCGTCTTCGACGGAATATTGTAAATTTGTTCCATCACTGGGTTTCGTTGTATTTCTTTCCCGATCGATGGATTTAATTGTTTTCCTTTCCCTTGTGACGTTGATGTCGGAACGAAAACCGGTGAGGATACTGGTGATGGGGACGATCGTACATTATTGGCATTGTGATATTGGTGTTCGAACCAAGAATTACACGATGTCGTTTGATCGTGTAGAAGATCCTCATCGAACGGTGGCGGTGTTGCTATATCGGATAGAGGTGACGCATTAAGATCACTAACGCCGTGATCGAAGAAAAACATCGTAAGGCCATCGGGGTCAGGATATGATTGGATAAAATTCGCAGCCGCTTCGGCAGTCAATAGAGGTGTACTCACTCTTTCATGTTGCTCGTGTTCAGGTTCCTCGATCGGGTCGAGCGATCGCTGTCGATTTTGATTCTGCATCGTCGTCTTATTCACTTACTCATTCAATTACATCCAACGTGTGACCGTGTCATGAGATACATTTGTATGACGTGAAAGGTTCGTCGACGAACCGTTTGGGCGTACGAGCGAGAGTTACAATAACATAGTGGTCGGAATGCGCTTTTTCAGTAAATTGTCTCTGTTTAAAGATCCACCGTTGCCGGTCGTATTCGTAGAACGTCTTTCCGCATCCTCTAACGCGAACATACCGTTTATTTTACGCGGAATTACCGTTCCTCCGGCACCGACCTTCGTGTGTCGCCCGGGTCGACGTACCGTTTTCGCGATAGACGTTCTATTCACGATCGATTTCTTTTTCTTCTTGATTAGCGTTTTATTGGTGGTTTTTTTGCCGAGATTATTCGGTCGAGACAGCCGTCGTCGTCGTTTTTGTACCAAGGAAACGGACGCGGTTGTCGGTCGATACGCTTCACGATTCGTCGTCGTCGTCGTCGTCGTCGTTCCCCTGGTTGCGTGTTTCGCAGTCAACAGATATATGTCAGTTCCTCGACCTAACGTCGACACGTTGTAATAACGTCGTACGTCGTGTATAGTCGGTCCACCGGAATTCGCTATAGGAACCATGTGTGTCTGTTTTATGATTTCATTTCGGACGTCCTGTTTCGACTGATCGAACGAGATAGCTTTCAACTTGGAATTGTCCGATTGCGAATACAACGTCGAAATTAAAGCGTTCAGGCGGGCAGAATTGCTAGTTTTAATCCATTTTGTACTATTACTACTACTACTACTACTACTACCAATACCGTTGTTAATTTTTTTGGTTATTTTCCGTTTTGGTCGTGATACTCTTTTCATGTTCGTTTCTTATAAGATAGTAGACGGCGTAATGGAACATATAGAATCGACGACGATCGCACCTAACGCGGTTTCTTCTTCGTCGAGCGTCAACGGCGTCGGAAGCAGCAGCAGCAACAGCAGCAGCAGCAATTACAATCCGAATTACGGCGTGTCGACCGCCGTCAGAAATGACGCTAGTGCGAAACGAAAGATCGCGCGTGAGATAGATTCGATGTACGCGTCCTTGCGCGACAACGTGATAGATAATAACGAATTTTATTCGTTTTACACGTCGATGACGATCTTGCTGTTCACGCTCTTCACGTTGTATTGTAATTATTCTCGTGCGACTGCCAGCGGAGTTTACTGGATGATCGGTAACTTGATCGTCGTGATCTTTAACGCCTGGATGAATATTTCGATATTTTTACATAATCGCTAGAAATGCCATTTCATCGTGATCTTCATACCCAAAAATAAGATCGACTCGTGTTTAATTCGAATACACACGTACACACACACACATATACACGTACGTTATGCGATCCTTATCCGCCACGGATCGACGGTACGACGAACGGTCGTCGGTGTCGTCGTCGTTATCATCGATTCCGTCGAAAACAATATTATTCATCGTCGTTTGTTGTATAACGATGTTGTTGGTTTATAAAGTATACGTGAAACCGCTCGATAAATTTGCGCGTGTCATCGGAAATTCGGATGCCGACGTTACCGATATCGTCGACGACGACGACGACGACGACGACAAACTTGGACGGCAAAACGATATGTTACATAGCGCTTGGAACTTGGACGATTTACCGTCTGTGACTTACGCCGAAAAGTACGTGAACGACGGACAAATGGAAATTGACGCCGATGCTAAAAGGTGCGTTTCTCGTGGAGGTTTATATCTAGGCCCGGACGATATACCGATAGATTGTACGGAATTGTGTAATTCGAAAGATTTCCGCTATAAATACGTCAACGAAAACTCGTTCGTCGTCGACAGATCGATAATGGCCAAACAGGGCGCCTATTGCGTGCCTACGCACGTGGTCAATTGTAATACGAACACGTCGCGACTAGTAAAAACGTTCGACAGTTGGAAATGTCACCCGAAAACTAGTTTATTCGGCGGCGAAGATGGCTGTGAAATCGTCGGCTGTAACGGATACCTGAAAGACAATTTGACCGGTCGATGTTATCGCAATCGCATACCTACCACGCTGACCGTCGGTGCCGACCCGGAAAATGAACTGATCGAACGTTCGTCGTCGTCGAACAATGCACCAGTCTATCGTTTCCAATGTACAGACACCGAAGTTCATCCCAATACAGGAGTGAGCACGTTGCGAGCGATAGAATCGATACGATACGACTTTATGCATAACAAACTGATAGCTTCCGAATTTTCGCGTTTCGATCGCGTACGAAACGGATGCGCGGCACAAATTTTCAACGCCGTCCCACAGATCGTACCCAATTTTACGGAAGGTACGTGCACCTGCATCGAAGGACTACACCACGACAAAAAGGACGATACGAATAACGATAATAATAACAACAACAACAAGAACAACGATCACAACGGTAGCGACAACGGCAGAAGCGACGATAACGACTACAAGGATGGCACGATGTCGTCGTTGAAAACGATAAAATTACATCAACGATGTTCGCCCTGTTTGAGCGGTTGGTCGAAGAAAGACTCGTACACTCGTATCGGTAGAGCTTGTCGCAAAGCGTTCGACGATTCACGTATCGATCCGCACGATATGCTTTTACCGTGTGGAACTCGTACGTTCGACTCGAAACAAGCGGCATGTGTCAACGGAAAGATATACATTTCAGGAGGATTATCTCATTTCGCCCGCAACGTACTCGACAATGAACCATCCCAGTAGTCAGATATTATTTAGTAATGTATTTACAATTATGTGGGCGAATAAACAAACGTTTTCTATTAGTCGTTGTTGTTGTTTTTTTTTTTTCGCTCTTTCACGGACGTTTTGCGTTATCGCCGAATACACAAGACGAAACCATTATACACGTTATCGACAAGATACACACGACAAATACGAAAGATATCGTTATGGGTAACAGCCATATGACTGCACAAATGGTAATCATCGCGACAGGTATGTACGTTTTATGTACGATTTTTGCGTAATCACGTCTGGTCGTCATGGCCGCTTCGTAATATGTCACATCGTCCAAGTCCAACAGCATATTTCTGATCATCAATCTATTGAAAATCATCCGCATGTCTCGCGTCGAAAACGAAACGTCATCGTCGTCGTCGTCGTCGTCGTCGTGTTCTCCGCCTAATTTAACGTTACCGTGCGTCGTCCAATCGACCAGACTACCGTCCGACGTGACGGTTCTATGACGAAAATAAACGAACGTATGTTTCAATATGTCGAGGGATTCTTCGACGTCCACGGTACGTGTCCCGTCCTTTCTGACGTGTAAACGCCAAAACGTATACGGTGTCATTTCGATTCGTCGCATTCCATAGTTGATTTGTCGTTCCAACAGAGCACCTTCGCTGATTTTACGTAATAGCGCGTCGGAATATGCGGGCACGGAAAACTTCAACGGATCCCATATAAATTGGAAAACGATATCGATCGAAGGACCGATGATCGTCAACCATCCGACTATGCTCAGCGCCGATACGGCTAAGCCCGACAAAGCTATAGCTTGTCTGCCGATAGTCGTTACGATCGAATCTATCAGCACGTGTGTCATGGTATGCGACAGCGAAGTGGCCAGTAATTTGGCGGCGATCGTCTTGCCACCCCGTAACAGGTCAGATTGTAGGAAAGATTTCAAAATTTCCGGACCGATCTTGGTGATCCATTGTTTCAAAACTGCCGAACTCACGTCCGCACTCAACTGGAAAGATAATTCCTTCAGGTTGTGCGTGGTCGATAACATACCACCGATGGCCGTTAAGATTTGTTGCATCGTCTGTCCGAACGACTCCGCGTACACGTCGTTATCGAGTTCGTCGTTATCGCGATCGACGTCGTTCACGTCTGTCGCCTCAGGCGTCATCATCGTCGTCGTCGTCGTCGTCGTCGTCGTCGTCGTCGTCGTCCTTCTAGTTCTCGACGACAAAGCTGCGATCTCACGTCGTAATCGTTTGCTGTGCGGTATCAAGACGTTCTGTACGATATCGCTCGTTAACGTGTTGACCGATGATGTTTCGTTGTCGGCGCCGGTATCGTTATGCATAGATGATTCGACGGTATCGTTGTCGTTCGAACGATCTGCGGACACGGAAAATTTAGCTTGATGTCCGACGATATTTTGTCGCTGCTTGTGGAGTTTCTCCACCAGACGACCGCCGTATTTGTCGTTGCGACCATCTTCGATCTGAGAATATTCGTCCGTCCAGTAGAGTCGTTCACGCTTATCGGCATCGGTCAAGCCCAACTGTGACAGTAGTATGTCGTCGGACACGTAGCGTTTCGACGAATTACGAAATCGCTTCCAATCCAACACGGAATTCAAGAAGGGAACGGTAACGGGAAAATGTCGTAAAAATGGCGGTAGATCGTTCGCGTGCGTATGCTCGAATAGCCGTCGAATTTCGTATACCGATTGTTCGAAAACGTTCGCCGTCATTTTTACCATCCGTATCAGAGACGAACCTACGAATAATTGAACGTAATAGAGACTTCCTTCGAAGCCACAAGCCATGTCATCCTCGTCGTCGCCGTCTGTAGCATCTTCATCTTTCATATAATTCATTTAGAACGATTTGCAATACGTTGTAGCGATACGAGCGCAGGTGATCGGATTCCGATCGGCACCCAATTCGGTCACGTATAACGAAAATCCGACCGGATCGATTTGGTCGGTATAATGTCGCGAAGGATCCACGAAAAACGACACCAAATGCTGATTTTCCAACAGACAAGCGCTCTTGTACCATATCAGATAGGGCGGCACGTTGTGTTCGTCCCCGTGTAAAGACGACTTTGTCGATTGCGACGAAATATCCGACGGTACGTTTCTCGAGCGGGAATTGAAACATACCGGCGCACAGGCGTTCATACGTTTGCCGTGAGGCAATCCGAAACTGAAAGGTGTCGTGTCGGGCTTGCAAGATTCGCTCAAAGGAAACGTCGAGAAACAAGACGTTGTCAAACATCCGTTCTCGTTAAATTTCCATTCGGTCGTTATGGCACGGTCGACGAATTCAGATTCGAACGAGTAATCCTCGATCAGATTCGCTGCCCTGATTTCCAAATTAGTATGCGAGAACATGTGCGAATCGCTTTTCATACATCTATTTCGTACATTGAGTATACTTCGATATCCCGAATAGGATTTAGCGTCTCGCGAATCTTTCGCAGTGAATCCTATTATCGCGGTAACGTCCAAGTCTCCGTCGCTACGGTTCTTGCTATTATCGTTCGTCGATGTCATCGAATTCTTAGTTATTCGGTGGGGTTGGAAAGTTATAGTCAGAAATTTACGGATTGAAACGATGATTTTTCAGTTGTTTTTGATGTAATAAATTATTGTAAAAATAAGAACATTTTAATTTTTTACTATTATTTTGACATGATTTTTCATCTTTGTAGCCGTGATACTTTTCGCAGATCAGTTATTTCCACGGTATGGGTCCATATCATGTTATATTTTCCATGACTTGAATTGAGATTCTTCAAAATTACCTCGTACCGTGTCGGAAACACTATTGAGATTGTGAGTATATAACACTAGTATATTACTTTATCGACTAGTGAATATAATTTGCGAGGATCCCTATAAAGCTAGCACGTAATACACTATTTTTCGGTTCCACTAGTTTTAACTCATTATGTGATCATACGAAAGTTGTAATTTATTCGCCAGCGTTATTGGCAGGAACTTCGTTGAAAATTTTCACAACAGACTGAAACACGCATATCGTGTTACGAGCGCTATCCAAAGCTGTTACTGTCGTTAACCACGGGTCACATCGTTCGAAAGAACATTCTACAAAATCGTGCATTCGTTTCAACGAAACTAAAGCATTATCGGTCAAATCGTTGAATTCATCTTTCGCATCGATATATACGCTCCATAGTTCATCGGTACTGAAACGCAATAAACGGGCTCGTATATTGGTACCCGATTTGGAAACTTTCAAGACTGACCAGGTGGGGCGATAAATCTGCATAATACGTGCTGTCGAAAATGGATGCTTCTCTTTATCGCCACAAATCCATTGCTGTTTGTTGTTACGAAACGCATCTTCCACATCCAAATCGAAAGGGCGGCGGCACAATTCACAGCTCGTCGGCGGCTCGTTCAAAGTAATCGCTGCCTGTAAAAAACGCAAATGTGTATCGTCATTGTAACATATAATGTTCATCTTCTGCGTACCGATATTCCAATTGAACACGGTGTCCAATAAATACTGCGGGAAATTCGATTGCACGGTATTTGTCCACATCGATGGTATCATCGTCAATTCCGCAAAGGTTTGGACAGAACCCGTACACATCGATTTTTTCATTGCCAATTCCGCAACGGCTCGAGCGGTGCCCGGTAGTTTTCTAATTTTTTCTATCAAATACGCGATATCGACAAACATACCATTGTTGTCTAGGTCGTAAGGAAAGCCAGTCGATTCGAAGTCATTTTCTATCGTGCACGCGCTAGAAGACAAAATGTACTTTGGTTCTAAAAATTTCACGTTGATGAATAAATTTTTTGTCGTCGGCGAAGTAGTTCGACCAGGTGACGGAGATGACAACGGAGATCTATGACCAATAATATAATTTTCTAATTCTATCAACATTTCTTCGATCTTTGCTGATTTCTCGTGAACCAACGCGGGATACACAATTTTCCGCACACATTCCACTAGTTTTAATGTCGCCTCCTGATCTGCCATTGTCACTTACTAGATACAGAACGTAACACGTTCTCTTCAACTATGAAAATGAATACCATTGCCAAGTTGCATATATACACATTGGCGGCTTGTGCTATCAACATTTGTTGCTTGCGCTATGAAGTTATATATTTAGTTGTAATATTAATCTGGCGAACAATTTTATCCGCATCATGTTATAGTTGTATATTTAGTTGTAACACCATTTCTAATTTTATATGTAATATTTCTAGCAATACGAAATGTATATCTCTGCTGAGACCTGAATGAAAAATCGCATCCTATACCGAATACCCTTTATTTCGAGTGAAATTCGAATTGGTATATAACGCGAGCATAGTGAGCGGGAACGTCAGTTACTTTCCTATCGTTCAACCAAAAACAACGTCATATTCGAAATAATAACAATGTTACAACCGGCAACTTCTACTAGTGTATCGAACAACAACAACAACAACAACAACGATAATAATCGAGAAAACGTGTCAACCGATCGAGAGGGAACGGTGGAAAACAGACGACCCAAAGAACATATTCCGCCGATGTACGAAAGACCAGGTTGGGAGGACTTATGGGCGATGATTCGACGAGATGACGAGGAAGTCCTCAATTGGAGTGCCGATGAGGCGGAGGAAGATGAATTTGGAAGATGTTATGAAGAGTGGTTGTCACAAGATGATATAGTGAATACTAGTATATCGGACAACAATAAAAATATTAAAATTTAGTCTTGTTTGTTATTTACAATGATTTGCATTCGTGCAAAACTGATTTTCGACACACTACCGGCAAATTTCTTCGAGCTGCAAAAACTTTGAACAAAACTCTCGTCGAACGAGTCACCAAATTTAAAGTTCCTCGTCATGCGCACTAGCTCCGTCGAGAAACAGTTTTGCCTCGAATGAAATTTGTTGAAACGAAATCTCACCGGTGGATTTCTTCGAGCTACAAAAAC
Source organism: Endomychus coccineus (assembly GCA_958510875.1). Classification (NCBI taxonomy): domain Eukaryota; kingdom Metazoa; phylum Arthropoda; class Insecta; order Coleoptera; family Endomychidae; genus Endomychus; species Endomychus coccineus. The sequence continues at coordinate 198,295,643 of OY294067.1, read as the reverse complement.
TTTAAACGAAACTCTCGTCGAACGAGTCTTCAAACTTAAAGTTCCTCGTCATGCGCACTAGCTCCGTCGAGAAACAGTTTTGCCTCGAATGAAATTTGTTGAAACGAAATCTCACCGGTGGATTTCTTCGAGCTGCGAAAACTTTTGCAGCAGTGATGACTCACAGTTACGTGACGTATACGTGACGTAGCACGGGGGCAACGAAAATCGTGAAACGCAACTTTCAGCTGTCGCGAGAAGCTAGCGCTAAGTCTAGACAATCAACGGGGCTCCACGTACCCCATAGCACCCCTGCACCCCTATATATATAATATATATATATATTATATATATATTATATATATAACCTCCGCGACGGCCTGCTCCTTCTTACTACTACGCTGTTATTACTCTGGTCAAGGAGGTTTAGGATCGCGGGCGAGAAGCTTGCTGATTATATAGTTAATTTAGGGTCAGCTGAGTGAATACTCGATTCTCATTGGACTAGAGCCAATTGACGTCACAAAAATCCTAAAATCTACTGATTTCTGACGAAAATCACGGTAGAAGGGGTAAAATTTTGATCAGATTCAATTCAGAGTTTCGAGAGCGAAGTCGATTGAGGTTAAATTGTACAATATTAAACCCACCCCATCCACAGATTTAGTAATTTCATGATATTCATAGGACATCTATGGTAGATTTGATACTGTACACGTTGATTTGAAGTTCAAGGGAACTCTACCAGATGGCGTTCATCTGCTTTTTGTAACAAATTGATATAACTTTTCGATAGGTGGCGCTCACCAAGTTGTCACATCGGAATTGCATTATATTTCGAAAGATGGCGCTTTTTACATTACCTCAACGGGATCGCATCTGACGGAATTTCAAAATTATGTCTTGCATAAGGGTGAAATTCGTATCTCATGACGGTCACGTTGGCCGTTAATGGGTTATAAAACTAGGCAATATGTGAAGGATAGTCCAATCAGTCCGATACGTTGAAGCGATCGACCTAGCTTGAAAACCATGGATAAACGATTGTATGAATTAACAGAACACGAAATATCCGCTCTACCGTTATCGTATCTGCTCAAAATACCGGATTCTATGGAGATTCTTTTTGCATGGCATAAAATACCATCAAAATATACAAAGCAATTTAAACTGATGGTTCGACTACCATGTTTCGTCCATTACGTTCGGTTATCTTTTGAACTGACGAGGATCACTGCAATTACGGAGAATAAAACAAAAACATTTGAGAATATATTTTTATTAATAAATATCACACTTTCAAATTCAATTGTGTCGATGGCCGACTACGATTCCGGACGAACGTTTTTTCGATCTCATCCATCAATCTGCCGACCAAATCGAATTTCAATATGTTATAGCGATCGTGGGCACGATGAATTTCCGGATCCAGAGCCAACCGATCCACATAGTATTTGAAAAAAATACAAATCAGATGCTGATGTGAGAAAACAGTTCGTAATGCCAACATTTTCAACGTTCTCGGTGATTTCGTCAGATGTACGAAAAATTCGAAAAGATCAGTCGTTCCAATTCTCTCACGAATGTGTTGTGTACGATTGTTGACAGCGATTCCGTAATACAGTGGGGCGGCGATGAAAGGATACAGTAATGAAATTGCTATGAAAATCGAACAGAAATTATTGCGATAGCAGTGTACTTTCAAGTTCTCCAAAAAATTAACATCTTGTTCGTTCGACTGCAGATTATTATGAGTGGCCAACAAAAATATAACGGCGACAGTTGCGATTTTGCGATAAATTGGATTACTATAGAACTTAATTTTCGTGTGATCAGCCGAACAAAAACGAACGAATGTCATAACCAATTTACGCACATGACATAATTCCGTCAAGTAATTTGTTATTTTTAATTCTCTCAGATTATCAAGTAACGATCGCAACTGAATTTTATAAAATGTGGGTTCCATAAACATATGTTCAAAGCACATGACAACGATGTCAATGTCCGAATCACATTGCAACAAATCGTGTAATGCCGAATCGTCGTCGTTATACGCTCGGATTATCAGAGCGTATATTATAGTCGATCGATTGGAAAACGCATCGATATACAACAAACTTCGAAAAAAAATACGCCTTATAAAATTGATGTAGTCGACCATGTTAGACGCAACTTCGGTTGATGAATATTTCATTGCTGCTGTCGAAGACGATATCGATGATTGTCGCGACGACTCGAAATTAGTTAGAAAGAGACACATTTCCCACGCACAAATATACGCATCGCTCATATTCAAATAAAATCGCATGTTATCATGACATAATGGTCTATCGCGATCCACATAAATCGAAAGCACGAAAGTTCCCAGCTTATGTAGCACCCGCATGATTTTTTCTCGAATATCGATCGGCACTTCTCGTAGTGGACGAAAAACGTGTTCCGTAGCATAACTGTAACTTTCGTTCTGGTAGTTCTCCGTGGACGATGACGGCAGCGATACCTGCATATCGGTTTTATGTTCCAACTATTGTAATATCTATCTGATGTGTCGAATCGCACTGGTGGCTCCGTGATCACGTTCTCTTTATATTGCTGTCGACGTCTGGAGGAGGAACAACGGATGCGCAGCTTAATTCCGAATCGTTGAAGTCGTTTGATGAAAAGTTGAACGTTACTCTCGTTCGAAGAATGAAATTGTAGGATATTGTTTGGTGAACGAAATTCGTCTGTTGGATTTCTCATCGAATGACTTCAATGACTCGTTGCTAGAAATCACGTTTTTTTGGATTGTTCACTAGCTGTCACACCGGACAATAATTTTTCGTTTTTATCTGACATAGTACGGCAGAATGATCGATTTGGTCGAACGATATTGTACAAACTACGATTGCGAACTGAACCGTACGTTACTTGGTTACCTATATAGATGCAATGTATTATAAACGAAAAAAACAGAAAAATGCAGCCGTATTCGTTTGTGGTATGGAAAATGGTTCTTGAAATATATCCTTCCGTGTATCAACGAATGTTTTATTTTTTCGATGTTATTTCACTTCTAAAAACTTTGAACGAAACTCTCGTCGAACGAGTCTCCAAACTTAAAGTTCCTCGTCATGCGCACTAGCTCCGTCAAGAAACAATTTTGCCTCGAATGAAATTTGTTGGAACGAAATCCCACCGGTGGATTTCTTCGAGCTGCAAAATCTTTGAACGTGAATCTCGTTCGAGAAATGAAATCGTAAAATATTTTCTGATGAATAAACTTTGTCCGTCTAAAATCTCTCGTCGAACGAATAATTGTTGAAACGAAATTCCACCGGTGGATTTTTTCGAGCTACAAATACTTTGAACGAAACTCTCGTTCATCGAGAAATAGTTTTGTCTCATATGAAATTTGTTGAAACGAAATCTCACCGGTGGATTTCTTCGAGCTACAAAAACTTTGAACGAAACTCCCGTTCGAGAAATGAAATCGTAAAATATTTTCTGATGAACAAACTTTGACCGCTAGAACCTCTCGTCAAACGAATCTCCAAACTTATATGTTCCTCGTCATGCGTACTAGCATCATCGAGAAACAGTTTTGTCTCGAATGAAATTTGGTGAAACGAAATCTCACCGGTGGATTTCTTCGAGCTGCAAAATCTTTGAACGTGATTCTCGTTCGAGAAATAAAATTGTAGAATATTTTCTGATGAACAAACTTTGTTCGACTAGAATTTCTGGTCGAACGATTGGTTGTTGAAACGAAATCTCACCGGTGGATTTCTTCGAGCTACAAAAACTTTGAACGAAACTCCCGTTCGAGAAATGAAATCGTAAAATATTTTCTGATGAACAAACTTTGACCGCTAGAACCTCTCGTCGAACGAATCTCCAAACTTATGTGTTCCTCGTCATGCGTACTAGCATCATCGAGAAACAGTTTTGTCTCGAATGAAATTTGGTGAAACGAAATCTCACCGGTGGATTTCTTCGAGCTACAAAAGCTTTGAATGAAACTCTCGTTCGCAAAATGAAATCGTAAAATATTTTTTTGAACAAACTCTGTCCGCCTAGAATCTCTCGTCGAACGAATCTCCTCGTCATGCGCATTAGCCCTGTCGAGAAACAGTTTTGTCTCGAATGAAATTTGTTGAAACAAAATCTCACCGGTGAATTTCTTCGAGCTGCAAAACTTCTACAGCAGCGTTGACTTATAGTCACGTGACGTATGCGTGACGTATCACGGGGGCAACGAAAATTGTGGAACGCAACATCCAGCTCTCGCGAGAAGCTAGCGCTAAGTCTAGACAGTCAATGGGGCTCCACGTACCCCCATAGCACCCCCTGCACCCCTGTATATATATATATATTCATAACCTCCGCGACGGCCTGCTCCTTCTTACTACTACGTTGTTCTTACTCTGGTCAAGGAGGTTTAGGATCGCGGGCGAGAAGCTTGCTGATTATATAGTTAATTTGGGGTCAGCTGAGTGAATACTCGATTCTCATTGGACTAGAGCCAATTGACGTCACGAAAATCCTAAAATCTACTGATTTCTAGCGAAAATCACGGTAGAAGGGGTAAAATTTTGATCAGATTCAATTCAGAGTTCTGAGAGCGAAGTCGATTGAGGTTAGATTGTACAAAATTAAACCCACCCCATCCACAGATTTAGTAATTTCATGATATTAATAGGACATCTATGGTAGGTTCTACACTATATACGTGGCAGTTCAAAGGAATTCCAACAGATGTCACTCGTACACTCACTGCTACAAATTGATACAACATACCAACAGATAGCGCTCACCAAATTAACACAGTTATCACGCGTGGTAAAATATCGAAGGAACGTTAAATGATTTTGACAATTCTGCGTATTTGTTGTACGTCGCAAAAACGCCTCGTATATCCGAACTGAATAAAATATTGTGACAAAGTACAAAAGTCCCGTACAGAATCCAAATCAATATCAGAAGCTCCATGTCAGACTTATAATTGAGACGTATTTCACAATTATGTTTTACATAATGGTGAAATTCGTATCTCATGACGGTCGTGTTAACTATAAATAGAGTATAAATATATTCAATTTTTTATTGTTTATTAGAGTTACATATAAATAAAAACTTATGTTATTCGTAGTCTACGATATCGAATTTGCCCAAACATAGCACCTGGAGAGTTGGCGGAGATATTCTGTTGTCAGGTCCAATCGCTACCGATTTCATTTTTTTGAAACTGTTCACGAGACTGACCACTTCCTCCATATCATGCCGTAGTGACCGATACAAAGTCCCGGAGGGTGCTGTCGCAACAGTACGCAAATTCATGATCTCGCCGCGAAAAGGTAGAAACGCGACCTTGAGGTGTCTGTGGGTAATTTCGCGTACCAACAGGAAACACTTCAACACGTAAGACGCGAACGTCGATTCGAGTGACGTGTTCACGTATAAAACAATTGGAATTGTGTAATGTATATAGACGTGATCATCCCTCATTTTATTAATCCACCGATACCACTCCTCCTTCGAAGGTGTGAAATTCTTGCCGACATAAACGACCGACACGTAACGGCATTTGGTAGAAGCCCCGATCATGAAGGACACGCAACTCCCAACGATAAACCAATCGTTCGTCGGAAATAACGGTTCTATGAATTTCACATATTCCTTAAAATGCGGGCAGGTAAACTCTTTCGAGCAGGTAAACTCTTCTACGTCGTACATGGTGGTTAACACGCACCGGGTGATCGTTTCATGTGACAACACATTGCCGGAATACGGCACACATATGTTACGCGACATGTCGAACAAAACTGAATCAACACTTGCTTCGCGACCACGTTTATATGTTTCGTGTGCACGATGGGGTACCCGGTCCCCCATAAGGCACCCGCGTAAAACGAGCAAGGGACATATCCGCCCCGAGCGGATATGAACCAACGGTCGCGGGTGCCTTATGGGGGACCGGGTACCCCATCGTGCGCACGAAGCGCGCCCCATTCGATATATTCTAAATCACTTAAACTCATTTACCGCCAACGTGACTGTCACGAGATACGAATTTCAAAATTATGTTTGCGCACTCGCATCACACACAAAAAAAAAAAGATGTGATGAATATAATTTATATTTTAATTTATATTTAATTTTAGAATACAGTAAATTCATCAGTATCCCGCACTAACGTTAAGCTACAATTTTTCGAAATAATTTACTTCTATAGGATAGATTTTGTTCTTCCATTCATAATTCAGACGCTTCCGTCGGATATGTCGAATCGGGACGACAGGTTCAACTGAAAAATGAATAAAACATTATAATCCGAACAATCTTCAAAACATTATATCACCTTTGATGATAACGTACGGAATTTCCGTCCATCTCACGATTCTCTTCCCAACAGGAGCGTCCAACACTTCCCGGTCCTTCGACAATTGAACTGAAATAGTTTTATTATTTCGATTTTATATGGGATGTGGATACTCACAAGCTGTCGGTGACATCTATATGAATGACTGCACGTGATTATCCTCGGACTGTATTATTTGTAGTAAGGCCGTGTGTGACGTTGAACGGGGCTAAGCTGTTAATCGAATGGATGTTTTTACATACATGACTCTCTTTTATATAGGTAATGATTTCATAATTGCACTTTGCACATGTAGAAACAGTTTCAAATATACAACGAATGTTTCTTGTTTTGTTATTTTAATTGGTGATACGATGTTAGCGTTTGTTGTTCGATGTACGCATACAACTAGTGTTACTATCAGTGGCTTCAAAAACGTATATAAGCGCCGTTGAACAGATACATAAGTCAGTTGTCTCCGATTATCCGTCATACAAAGATTTACAGTTCATACAAATTCACCAGCAATTATCCAGTTCTGTGGAAATTTTATATTTTGCTGAATTTTTCAACCCGTTAAAAGAAGAATGGTCACCGTTCGGACATACTTTGAACGGCAGTATAGTCTACAAACATAAAAAACGAGGTTTTGGTCGTGGCAAGTTCCATGCGTTAGTGCGGAGAGTACACGATGTCCCATCGACATATTGGATAATCATAGGAGAGTTCATATCCGTCATACTTGGAGTTAGTACCAATTACACGTCTGTGGCTACTTTAAATTTTATTGAAATTTTCGATCCGCCTGGAGAAGATTGGATGAAGATATGTTGAACGAGCTCGAACACCGGTTGTACTGTGTACATGGATAGCAGGGTGAAGTTCATATCAGTTCAAGTTTCACCCGTTGTACGCGAGAACAGGATCGTAATACCCAAAGAACTTTTCATACTCATCGTTCCAGTCCAAATATTTGAAGTGATAGTAATGTCTACGGTATCTACAATTGTTTCTTTGAATTTTTCCATTACAACATCGTAGATAGTAAAAATTTTGTTTTTGATTGTATTTCGTGTAGGTACTTTAAAAAGTGGTCATCAAATTTCGAAATCCGTTGCTTTCAACAGTAGAAGATGTGGCTTTTTGATTCTGCACGTGTTCCATTGGATATATACTCTTCGTATCTTGCGCGAAATAGTGAATTCAAAAAAGTTGACAACTTGTTTCTCCCATTCAGTATAAACACACAGTACTGCGTTACGTATAAAAGAGTTCCTGATTTTAAGACTGGAATCATATTTCTCTGCGACTGTTGAGGATGTCAATTTCCGATAAACTAAAGGTCTTCTCCTACTGGAAGTTGTATTTGCCGAGATAGTTGGCTTTCCAATTCTCAACATGCTGCTCTTGAATTCGCTCAGTCCCAGCCTGATGTTGGTTGATTTAGAGAGGTATTTTTAGCATCTCAAGCATTGAATAATATTCCTCGGTTGATAACACATTCACGATGAGAATGTTTTTCATATTCGTATCTCGTTCTAACGTTAAGCAACGATTTTTCGAAATAGTTTGTTAGAGTAATAGATGGTGAAAAGTTATAAACTGGAAGGATACACGTAGTTTCCACCAACTTCTACTCTTGGTGATCCGCTATTCCACTAATTACTCTGGGTGTCAGGTTTAATAGGCCAATAACTGGGCGTAAATCTTCGTACTTCGCACTAACGTTAAACAATAATTCTTCGTAAAAGCTTCTCTCAAGTATATTTTCTGCCAATTCTCCAAAATACAGATTTGCTGTGGATATTATGTCCAATTCTTCCCTCCGTTCAGTATGAAACACGATAGAATTTTCAATATACAGCATTGAATCAATGATGTTTGAATTAGATTTCTTGTAACGTTTTCGTCATGCTTTGGGTTTATATTCTCTCGGTGACAATGGAAACATGGAAGCGTCATTCCTTGCTTAACAATAGAAAATTTATTTGTAATCATCTTCTGTTAATGATGTTTTGTAAAAAGGTATATAATATGAAATAAAAATGTACTCTGTATAATTTTTTTTTTGTGTGATACCGTCATGAGAATGAATACATCTGGTCTTTTGTAACGATAATCGATTAACTCAAGACCAATCAAAACGATCCACTCGAAACGAAAACGAATGTGGGCGAACGAAATTTCTCTACTGGATTTCTCACGGAACGATCTCGATTTAGTTATGGAAACTCGTCGTATAAATCAAAAACTAGTTCTATTTTCTAAACAAATTATACATCTTCTCATATAGTAATAAATAATTCGTTCGTCTGATGGAATTTCAAAATTATGTTCCGCATGACGGTTACGTTGGCTGTAGGTGGCCTATATAACCGCCGTTCAACAGACACAGAATTTAAATCACGTAGAAAAGTGGGAATTGTTAGAGTTGATCGGTAAGAAATGAATTCGACAAATTTCATTCACTAGCGAATATTTTACAATTTCAATTTCCGAACGATAATAACGTTCAATAAGAGGAGCGATTGATACGTTGACAACCGTCGTTCAAAAAGTAAAACTGTAAAATATTGTCCGATGAACAGAAGCTGTCAATCCGTTATGTGTCATATTTCAAAAACTATTCCTAGTTTCCAAACAAATTCTACATCTACTTGTATAGTAATAAATAATTCGTTCATCTGATGGAGTTTCAAAATTATGTTCCGCATAAAGATGGAATTCGTATCTCATGACGCTCACGTTGGCTGTAAGTTGGCTATATAACTGCCGTCGAACAGACACAAAAAGCAGTAGTCTCGAATTGAGCATACACGACGCTTCATTATTTTTCGGGACGTAAGCGATGAACGTGCCATATAATACTTTCGTTCGCGGTGTGTTAACTACCGTATATGATGCCGAAAAATGTACCAGTGTGTGCCCGAGTGTGATGGAAAATATAAAAATGTTTCAATCGCAATTTCCCTCTAAAAATTGGATGATCGTGGGTCAATTTGTATCGTTTTTGTTGGGGGAAATTGCAGATTATGATTCTGTAGAAATTTTATATTTTGGCGAATGTTTCATCCCGTCAAAAGAAGAGTGGGCACCACTCGGAGTCGAAGACGATTCGGACAGCAGTATAGTCTACAGGCATAAGCAGACGGGGTTTTTGTTGTGGCAGATTGAATACGTTAGTGCGGTATTCACATCATATATAATGGAATGTTTCTTGTTGTTACGTCAAAGCTATTCGCCTTCTTGCAGACTCGCATTCCTACCACATCGTTGGGAAATAATGGATGTACGCTGTGGGAAGAAACGTTCCAAACGTCGAATAACGACCAATAGCAAGAAATTCCCACTAACACTGCAGATGTTGTGTTTGAATATTACCACTTGACGATCTACGTATTCAACAGTTCAACTCAGAAGTCTCCGATAGAGCGTACACGATGACGAAATTTTCGTTCGTGGCATTGTGACCACCGTTTAATTTTTGATCTGCTCGGAGAAGAGTGATAAACGAAATGGAGATAACACGTGAAACGTTTGTGCGCTCCGTGTTATCCACGGTATATGACGCAAAGAAATTCACAAAATTGTGTCCGAGTATGATGGAAATTGTAAGATGGTTGAAAGCCCAACTTCCGACGAAAAATTGGTTCATTGAGGGGGATTGTGTGTCGTTCATGGTCGGGGCTGCTAATAAATTGAACTTGGTGTCAGTATATTACTTTGGGGATAATTTTGTTCCCTCTGACGAAGAATGGTGTCGGCCCGGATGGAATCTGGGAGGGTATGTGACATACATAAATATATATCTGGGAATGAAACTGATATTATATGTGGATCCTCGCGTCGACTCGATGTTCACGTCGTACATGTTGAAGTGTTTCCGGGTGATACGTGGAATTGATGTGACACCCCACAGGGTTGCGTTTTTGCCGTTCCGTTGTGAGATAATGGACTTGCGTGGTATGGGAAGTCGTTACAGGTGCACGGACGGCGACAAAACGGTGTCGAGCGGAGCATCTCCGTCAACTCTGCAATTGTTATGTTTGGATCGCATATTATGAATTGAATTGAATAAAAATACCGAATGAATTGTTGTTTTTTTTTCGCCTTCCTCGTTCACAGTATTGTATTTTCTGCTATCAAAAATCGCAAATAACGTTCCCCACTGAAATATTAGGTGTAAAAAAATGGATAGCGTACACAACGCGGAATCTGCGTGGTGGATATTCTGTTGTTGTTATCGTACGTGCGCCCGAAAGAAGTCAATGTTAATCCCGGAGCACACTCGCAATCGGAAGTGATCGGATAATGAGTATGAACGTTCATGCGAGCAAGGGAACTCGACCCTCCGCTACATACCCCGTCCACCTGTTCGCCGTTGTCATTTATCAAGGCGGGAAAGAGCGAAACGCATTTCCAAAAAGCGTTAGAAAAATTGAACGTCCGCGTGTAGTAGAGCGAATACCCCCTTGATGGTATTGCATTGCTTTTTCTGGCGAATAGAAGTTGCAGCATTATTATGGTCGTCGTCGTTCGCTGTATCATTTTCCTTGTTTCTCGGCACGCACAAACGCGTATCCGAAGAACATTCGTAAAATCCATTATACGCACTGCTACACGAGTCGATACAATCTTGATTGTGAGTACAACGTACGGCATTAGTAGCACAATCGGTAACGTTCGACTTGTAAACGAATCGTTGTAACGATTCAATTTTTGTCGTCACATCTACACGTAGAATTTTATTCGTTTCTATTTCTATATTCGCGATACGTCTATTCATTTCGGATATTCGTGGCAATATTATGAAATTACCGATAACGATGACGCTGACGACGACGACGACGACGATAATAATGATGATATTAGCGCGAACGAAGATCATAACTATCTCTTACGTCTACTCGACGTTATCGATATCTAAGAATTTATCGGCTTTGTTGTACATCATAATTTTCGATCTTTTGATGGCATATCCGACTATCGGATGAGCCGCACGGGGCGGACTCGTACGCGTGTCAGACGAAGACGACGGTATCCTATTCACCGACTATATAATCGATATCGCTCTTGTCGTTCGTGAAACGATAACAACCGTTGCCGAATCGACCGGTGTTACCTTCTAGATAGTCGTCGTCGTCGTATTGCAAAGTGGCGACGGAAACGTCGTTACTACGACAGAAATAAATCGATTTGTCAGGCGTGTGCGTCAATAAGCATTCGCTATGAGCGAACGGTACGAAAGTGAACGCATCGAAAGCACAAGGATCGGGTACTTTACGCGCCTGCGGATGACCGAACTTCTCTCTGAACGTCGGTTCTATCGCGTCGTCGGTTACGTTCAACAAAGCGATGTTCTTGGGATAGACGGTTTCGTCGTAGCTTTCGGACGAATGCTCGGCGAACGTGGATTTTCTACACACGGGATGATTCGTGATCGGATCGCGATCGGGAAAAGTGCCCGAGATGCAACGATCGCACGATAACTCGTCGATTATGTTTACGTATCGTGTGGGATCGCGCCAGTCGGGGCCGATCAATTTTCCTTCAGAGCAAGCGGTCGGCACGTCACAATCCGAATCCAACAGGATCGTTTGACTGATAATTTCCGGATATTTACACAAACAACTGATTTTGTAGCCGGCAGCTTCCGTGTGCGGTTTGACTAGTACGCGATCGCCCGTATTCGTGTTACAAGGATCCAATCGAATAACGCCGTCACCGGAAGCGATCGCGGAAGATGATCCAGACGACGACGACGACGACGACTCGTACACTTTCGAAGCGTTGCTAAATACCGGAGTACAATAACCGAGATCGGCATTTTCGTGCACGTCATAGATTCTACTACCGGTCATGGCGCCCGTTTTCTTATCGATCGTGACGATTTTAATAGGTTCGTCGTAACGGACGCATTTCGCGTTCGGCTCGTTACAATACGTACACGAATCCGCGTCGAACCTGGACGCCTTCAGAGAACAAGTTCTCAAAACGCTATCGCAATCCAAGCCGGTCAAATGTAACTTTTCGTTTGTTACGCCGTTACGATAGAGATTCGAGCGAATCGCTTCGTTGACCGGATAATACTTGAAATCTTTTTCTTTTTCTTTTAGCCACAGCGAATTGTCGGAGAACTTTTTCAGATTTCCGATCAACATCGTATTCGTGACGATAATGATAAATATTATACAACAGAAAAATACGGTCATCCTATCATATACATATATACGTGATAGTTCTTATGGAAGCGTGTCGAACAAAAATCGTACGTATAAGAACAGTCGAAAGACGCTAAGGAGAAAAGGGAACGATAATATGGATCGCGATTTGTTACCGATCACACGCAACGATCTCTATATGGAATATGTACGTGAACATTTTGGACCTCACGTATCTTTCGTTTTTTCTTATTGCATAATTTTATCTTCCATATTGATTTGTACGTTTTTTTGTTTGTATTCCACGTTCGAACTTTCGTCGCCACGACAATCGTAATCGTCGTCGTCGTCGTCGTCGTTATAAGACGATATTTGTTATTTTTCTTCACGTGCCGGACGAGATACACCGACCCGACCCCTTAGCTAAGCGGAGATACCTGTTCGAATCGTGTTGTTTTTTTTTCGTAATACGAACGACGGAATGGACACGTTAGCCAAAGGTTTGAACAAATTGAGACGTGTCGATCGAGGAGTAGCCGACGTGCCCGAAGGTTTAGCAGCTCTGAAACGTTTGCGAACGAACGAATTTAGCGTTGACGCTTTATCTCACGGAGCCGGTAGTCGCATCCCTGTCGACGTTATACAGCCCATATCGCACGTATTACGTACGTTAATCGACGAGGTCGAGTTCGTCAGATTCACCGGTGGAAACATCGGCCAATCGTATCGGCCCCTATCGAAAACCGTCGTCGACATCGACGGGAACGCTCCGTTAGATAACATAGCACATCATTTACGACGCGGCGATTTGGATTATGTTATCGACCGTTATCGAAACGTACCCGTCGAAAATAGATCGTCGGTCGTCGACGGGCTCGTAAACGATTATTTGGATAAGGTCGAAGTGAAGGAGGTATTCAAAAAATTAGCTGTAGAAAATTTTCCCGATCACGAATTCGATCGGATAATGTCCGCTAACGAAGCATCGTTGAAAAACGTCCTGACCGGCAACGAAGACGTACTAAATCGTAAAATACGTACCGATCTACCGTACGGCGGTTTAGATCATCTTTACCGGGCGAATAAGAAATTTCGTAAATTGATAAACAATCTACAATCGCTACCCCGAAAAAGCGGCGGAGGACGACGATATATCACCTTTAAGGGCGTCTTCGTCACGTTGACCGTCGGCGTCGGTCTTTACGCTTTGTTCAGTCACATCGTGGAGAACGCCAAACGAATGGCCGGCTGTTGGAGAATTTACACGACTCGTTCGGGTGAACTGGTAACGTGCAAACTGGTCCAATGCAGTTGTGCGCACGTCAAAGTGCAAGTGAAGAACACCTGTAACAATTTGCCGCGCTCGTTCCATAATAGTATATGTAAAGGATGGCCGTCGGAAGTTATGGACGTCAAAGAGCCGGACCGGAGGCAATGTCGTCGTTGCGATATCAACGCACCGAAAAATTCGTTACAATATTTGCCGATCGAAGATATGATCGATCCCAAGGATATTTACGTGTGTAAAGATACGCCGAATATCGGCACGTTGCTGTCCGACATCATCACGGAATTACCGAAGCAAGTATGGGACGGAATGACGGACACGGTCGGTGTGCTACTATACGTTTTCGAATTCTGCTGCGTGTTCGTACTGGGCGGTATCTTTATAGCTATCGTGATGAAGCTTATCGACGTGTACGAAAAATTCGACGGTGGGAACGGGAACGATAAGAACACTCACGCAGACTCGATAGCGGGAAATGACATCACGGGCAACCGTATAAAAGAGGCAGGATAATCGTACCAGAACATCAGTTAGTTCCTGCCTTTTGCTGTTGTTATAGTATTGGTGGTGGTAGTGGTAGTCGTAGTAGTAGTAGTAGTCATCGTGTTCCAACCCAGTCATCCTCACGGCTATTATCAGTATGTACAGATTCGTGTATAATTTCCGATTCGTTTCGCCGACGAACGAAGATGTACGGTAAAAATTTGGAAGAGGACGGAGATATCATCGATAGATCGCCGTCACCACGCTTGAATAAACCCGAAATGTCGTGTCCACCACCTTGTCCGAATAAGAATCATCATCATCATCATATACCTACGATACTACAGAAGAGACGCGAGATCGGAGTCGACGATAACAACGACACGGTACCGAAGTGTCGGAGCGGTAATCCGTTCGCCGACGTGCTCGATAGTCAATCGTTCGATATCGATTCGCCGGAATCTCTGTCACCTACTTCGCCGCCGGCATTTTCACCTTCGCAACGGACCCCGTCAACTTCGACAACTAACAAGAAACCATCGCCGAGTAACGTGGTTATCGACTCGGACCCCGACGAGGAGGATGTTATCGTCCAGGACATTATCGTCGACAGATCGCCGTCACCACGTTCGTATAAACCCACGATGTCGTGCCCACCACCTCGTCCGAACAAGAATCGCCATATACCTACGATACTACAGAAGAGACGCGGGACCGGCGGCGGCGACGATAAAAAGGACGTGGTATCGAAGTGTCGGCGCGTTCAGTTATTCGCAGACGTGCCCGAAAGCCAACCGTACGATATCGAGTCGCCAGAATATATGTCACCCGGTAACGATGGATTTGGTTCGGCCGAAGATGATTTTGTTATCGGCGGTGGTGGTGTTGTCGCTTCTGTATCGGGTATTACCGATAAAAAACGGTCCGATAATAACGTTCGGCGGTCGGACGAGAATAAAAGAGAACGCACCGACGATATAGTGGATTCTTACATGGAGCGGAATCAATCGATCGCCGTGAAATATTCCTACATCGACAAAGAACAAGCGAAATTGTGCGTGGAGAAAATATGTGGGAGTCGTACCATCGGGAACGTTGCGGCCAACGTGAAATCTGTAAAGTTGCCGATGATGACGAAATATCACGTCGGTGATACGGCCGATTTCGATAGAAATAACGAGAAACACATATCTAGCTATTTGAAAATGTTCTTTTTCACGTTGTACGATCGTAACTCACAATTGTGCGTGGACGCTTCGTTCGACCCGTTGCCAGAAAACGTGATCGCCGGCATAACTAAAAAATTACGAGTAGCGTTTCCGATATCGAGAGATCGTAGCGATATAAAGTCGTCCAACACGAAAGCGTTGTCGTTCGATATAAACAATTTCGGTTACGGTTGCGTCGTGTTGGCGTCGCTATCGTCGCGCTCCACTTCCAATCAGAAGGAAGAATTCAGTTTCGATCTGATAAATCGTGCCGGTCCCATCACGACGAACATCCAAACTATCATGCGAGAAGGTTGTAGACAAATAATGAATCTCCGTGAAACGTGGCGCGCGACGTTGGACGCTTCAGACGCTGCCGACCACGACAATTACCAGCGTTCGCTGTCGGCGAGTGGAAAGTATTCGCGAGTGGTGGCACTCAACGAAAAATCTATAAACGATGTACAATTGGTGGGAATCGCGAGACATTCGTCGTTCGACACCTTTATAAGTTCGCGTGATGAAATTACCGGAAGCGCGTTATATCTGCAGCCCACGACCGGTTTTACGAAGAGTGCGAACGCGTTCGGTTGTTTCGCGGTACAAGACGTGGAAGAACAATCGTATTTGACCAGTTGCGACCTGGAGGATTTGCGAGACGAACAAATTTACGTATCCGCTGTGAATTTCAAGCTATGCTGGACGGAAACTAACAATTGTTATCTGAAGGGGTACGTTCGCTGGGGATTCAAAGTACCATCTAATTAGCAGGCACAACCATCGCCACCGCCGCCGGAGCCCCGTCAACATGAATAACGACGACGACGACGACGACGACGACGAAAAACTTAATATTATATAGCTTTGTTCATTGTATAATAAAAATTATTTTTTAATCGTTTATTTCAATGTTCGATTTCCCGTTCGTACACGATTCTCTCCCGTTCGACGTTTTTTTCTATCTCTCTCGTACAAAGAGAAAATTGTCGTTCTCGTCTACACATAAGATGTCGTCTTCGCACGTGAACGAAAACAAAATCTTACCCCGTTCGTCGCCTCGTCGTAATAACGATAAAAACTACTACTACGATGACGATTTCGGCGGCGGCGGCGGCGGCGGCAGTAATGGACACGGCGGTGACCGAAATCTACGAGAAAATTTTAAATCTTTAGCTCCGTCTGCGAACGACGTACCGTTCGATAAATACGTCGACATATTAGAGACGTACTACACTGATGCGTCCAATTTATTCTCGCATCAATACGTATGGTATATGAACTTTATTCAACCCAACGTGTATACTATGATTCTGGAGTCGGATCGTTTGAAAAAAGTGTACTCGAAAAAAACCAAACAAATTAACGACAACGTGCCCATCACATCTCTTTCGATATACGAACATTTACTCGCTCACGATCGCTACGCCACCCTCGAAGTGGCTGATGATATCAGAACGTTGACGAAAATGATAAAGTCCATTCCGATCGGTAGCGGCGAATTAACGTGGAAAGTGCGACAAGAGTATTCCCGAACGATAAACGGCATTTCTAAAACGTACATTAGCAATTTGAATTCGTGTACGACGCGACAAGAATGAACGAGTAAGGAAAAATTGAAATTACAAGAGGAAATCGGTAATATCGCGTTGTTTATTACGAACGAATTGGACGAGTCCGTGTTAAAAAGGTCCAATAAGTCGTTTCGTTCGATAATCGAAATTCTCGTTCGCTGGACGAATTGGACCGTCAATTTATTACCGATGGATAGACAGGATCAGATACGTAAAATATGCGAGAGATTCGATAAACAAAAACAACAACAACCGGGACAGTCGCAACAAAGTCGTAAGTGGACGACGAAAACGAACGAGATGTTCGAAATGTGCGTGAATTTCGTTTATCAGATACGTGAATTTTATTCGCGATCGAAATTGCTAAAAGACCTACCCGTGTCACTTCCGTCGTCATCGTCGCTCGTGAGTTATAACGACAAGCGCGACAATTCCGACGGTTACGACGACGACGACGACAACGACGATAACTATAACGTATTGTTACATCGTACGTTGGCTTATATGGCGTTCGTCGAGTGGATGATCGAAACGTGTCGCGTATACGTTACAGATCTAACTATCGTGAATATAACGAATTTCGTGATAGAAACGATCCGAAAGAACGAAAATATGATACAAGAGCATCGAGATCGATTGGAATCGTTAACTCGAACGTTCGAAAAAGACTCCGAACGAAACGCCGACGCGATGGAATATCGTCACAACGAACTAGCCAACGAGAAGCGTAATTCAACTCAGACGATCGAAACTCAACGAGCGATCATGGCACAGATGCAGACGCAAATCGACGAATGTACGTCTGAGAGTCTACGGGCGAAAAGCGTTTACGACGAGAACGTCGCGACCGTCCAACAATTACGTACCGATTTGGTCGAGGCGAAAAGACAATTTTCCGAAGTCGAGCGTACTCGCGAATCGGAAAAACAAACATACATAGAACAGATCGATAAGCACGATCGGAAGGTGGCAGAGTTGAATTCGCAAATCGCCACTCTCGAACAAAACGATACGTTACAACGCGAAAATATAACGCATTGTAATCGAATACGAGAAGAACTCAACCGGGAGAATAACGATCGGCTACGACGTCACGTTCAGGAATCGGAGTCGCGTCATCGATTAGAAATCGACGGATACGTGCAACAAATAGCACAGCTAAATACGAATCTGGTCGTCGCGCAAGAAGAAAAGAATCTCATGTCTAACGAAATGATTCGATACGCGGAACAGCAAGATGCGTATTTTCGACAGCAGTGCGTCGCCGATCAGGAAAAATTCTTTTCGGGAGAGAAACGATACGAGTCCGTCATAGAAGCAAAACAAGATCGAATCGTACAGCTCGAACGTTTCACCGAAACTTTGACGTTAGAAGTGAGCGAATTGAAATCTCATCGATACTTTCGATCGGTATATCGTCGATCTGGAAACTAACGTCGAGACAATCCGAACGGAACGTGACGATCTTCGGAATAAATACGATGAAATTATGCAAAATCGGAAAAAAATCGATAGCGGTGGGACGATGACGACGCTACGAAATGCAAGTTCCGGTAACGGAGCTGGCAACGACGATGACGACGACGACGACGACGATGAAACGAGGAAACGTCAAAAACAACAATCGATAGTGATGATGAATCGAGTCGGCGAATTGTTGAACGGCTCCAGCGAGATTTTCGCCAATACCGATAAAGGTGGTGTTGTCGGTGGTGAATTCCGCGCGTATCTACAGATATGCTTCGGAATAGCGGAAATAGTTTTATCCACGATGAAACAGTCGTCCGCTATTTTCCGAAGGATGCGAGCGATCCATGAAAATTTAAATCATAATTTAATATTGAATTTCAGATCGGAATTCGACGATATCGTCCTGGAATATAGACGGTTGAACGGTGGTAGAGGCATACCGGTGCCCACGACACGGAACGATCTTTTGTCGTTGATAACGAAATTCGCGTTCAGTACCGGCGTACTAGCGCGAGAGGTGAAAAATGCTCAGATATGTAGACGATACAAACAGATGCAACATAAAATATGGATCACAAAACTGTCGGTCGACACGTCGCATAAAATATTATCTTCGCTCGACTATCATAACCGATACATTTCTCGACGCGACGACGACGACGACTCCAAACTCGATACGAAACGTGGAGGTGGCGAGGACGGTGATGGTAGCGTCGTCGAAAATACGAACGAGACAACTCCGTTCGCGACAGATTCGTCGTTTGTCGATTATTTTCTAGATACAGTTCTCGATAGTAGCGTACACGTTCCTAGCGGAATTCGAGACAGTCTGGCTGCTTACATATTCGAACATTATTTCGTCGGTCCGCTATACAATAAGAGCTTGATCGAAGAAATCCTTCACGATGAAAGTTTCGCGTTCAAACTGACCGTCGGTCAGAAACGTTAGCGCTTAGCTGAGTCGAATAGGTTCCGTTCGTATCGAACGACGCCTCGATCACGTACGTGATATGTAGAAAGGGAACGAGAGGGGGACGGGGGTGTGAGATTGTCGGATAACGTCTATCGATACGGACGTTACGAGATTTCCTATTCAGTAGTGTGATGTCGTCGGAAGGAGACAAGTAGAAATTAAATTCGTTAGATCGTTCACCTGTCGCATATATATATACTATGAATAATAACGATCACGATTATCATCGACAGATATTCTATTATCCGTCGAATAAATTCCGTATAGGATCTAAAGAAGAAACGAATTTTTTCAAACATAAATGGATCAACAAGACAGATCGTCAGGGGGCGAAACGAATTTATAACGTATTCCCTAGCGACGTTTGTCCGTGTGAAATTATCGTAGCGTTCAACGTACTCGACGCTATCTCCTTCACGGACGACCGATTGGCCGGTAGTAACATTTCGACCGACGACGGAACGATAAGCAGGTTATCGTTCACCAACGAATACCAATTGAAAACGCAATTTTTCTGGAAGAACATCGATCCCACCGTGGTAGCGTTCAATAAACATTTCGTTCGTACCTTCCACGAACGTTCGTTACCGCAGCATCAGCAACCGTCATCTTCCGCATCCCCGCACGACGACGTCGCCATCAACGGAATTTTGTCCAAATGTCGATTCAACACGGCGGCGATAACGTCGTCGTCATCGTCAAAATATAAGGATTATAATACGAAACGGAACGCCCCTCTTATAGCCAAACAGTCGAAACATATCAATAAACATTGCAATCGCGATCGAAACAATAGGAATAATATCGAAATTATTCGAGAACTTGCACGAGCATAAGGAAAAGATATCGAATACCTTTCAACCGGCGTCAATAACAATAACAACAACAACAACAAGACGAATATCGAAACACACCACCCCACGATCGCCTATGACGACGTCGTCCGGAGAGCACTTTTAAGATATTCACAAATCGATTATTTTCTACAATTCAACGTAATCCTAACCGACCCACGAATGTACATATCGAAGATATCGAAGAATAAAAAATTCAAATTGCGAACGAAAATGTTACACGACGAACTTGTCGGTGACTGTATATCGTTTTGGGGTCTAACGATGGAAATTGAGGATAACCACGACGACGACGACGACGACGATGACAACGGCGACGACAACGACGACCAGAATCGTACCGTGATCCACGATTATGGACAGATGTTACCGATCAACGACAATCCGTCACACGAATGGTACAGATCGAGCTCGCAATGTAAACACGATAAGGGTTTCACCTATCGCTACGAACAGAAACGATGCAGCGACGAAATGATTCACATATCGAAATATTGTATCGTATACGGTCGTCGTGTATCGTAATTGATAAGATAAGATAAGATAAGATAAGATAATTTATTGGTCCGTAAAAATTGTACAAATAACATAAAATTTAAGTGCAAAAATTATGGGACAAGTCATAGTTAGGGAGATGTATCATAATAAAACTTATTCTAGGACACAACTACAAATACAAAGAATAGAATAATTAATAGAACATATATAATACAAATATAGATATAGAACAACATACATACAGACGTTTACAATTTGTAAAATTCTTCCATTGTATAGAGACCTTTGCTTATTAGAAACATTTTTAATTCCTTACGAAATTTTGATAACGTGTATCTTTCAAAATATTGATGCCTACTCACAAGTTTGTTATAAAGTTTTACCCCCAGGTAGCGCGGGTTTTGTTGGCAAACTGTTAATCTAGCCATCGGTGGATGGAGAAGATTTGTTTGTCTGGTGTTATGGTCATGTATATCAGAGCATTTTTCCCAGTAATTATTGGTTTTAACATATATGAGTAGCGAATATATGTAGAGTGATGGAAGAGTCATTATACCCCAATTTATAAATATATTCCTACAGTGTGTTCTACCTGATGCTTTTGCCATATATCGTAGAGCCCTCTTTTGCGCAATGAAAACCCTCTCAACATTATGAGCGGAGCCCCAAAACATTAGTCCATAGGCGATTGTGGATTGAAAGAGACCGTAATAGAGCAGTTTCAGTACATTGATCGAAACGGTATCTCTAATATTCTGGATCAGAAAACAATAGCTGCTGAGTTTTGGTAAGAGTTGCTCTATATGCGACGCCCATGTTAATTTTTGATCAATGTATAGGCCTAGAAATTTAGTAGCACAGACATTTTCAACAGAATTTTCATCCACCCTAGCTAACACGCTGTAGTCAATGACCTTGTTTTTAGGGCAAAATTCAACAACTACTGTTTTCTTGCAGTTTAATTTAAGGTTATTGAATAATTTAGCGAAAAAATGGTTGGATTATACAAGTAGGAATAGTTTTAAAAATACAACAAATTTTTGTTATATTATTATTTCCACTGCACAAATTGTATTTGATTCGATTCACAAATATAAATTTCACTATGTGTTGTATTTCAATAACTATTATATTTGTACATGTACTCGATTATATGATTGTACTATCTCGACGAACGGAAGTCGAAAAGTACTATAAATGGAAAGAGCCCATAACGGGCAGCATCATTTACGATTTAACAGAGCGTGAGATGACATCCGGTGTGTGCGAGATGAATAGTATACATGAATTGAACGGGGAAAGTTCCCAATACTATTACGATTCAACGTTCGATGGGCAGATGCTCGTAGGAAATCAACTACAACAGCAGTCTCAGCAGCAGCAGCAGCAGCAGCAACAGCAGCAACAAATACTGAATTTACAACTTATCGAGGTAAGCTATATTATTTCGTATGCGACTTTTTGTAGTTATTTTACACATATTTTGTCGTAGAAGTTTAGCGCAGTATTGGCATCGGACGAGCTGAGCAGTATGTTACCCGACCAGTCGCAGCCACAGGTACAACAAGGAACTTCGTCGATTGAGGCTGAAATGGTGTTTCCGAAACCACCAGAAACCATAGTACCTCTGTCGCAGCCATCCACGTCGTCGTCGTCACGTCGATCGCTCAAACGACCTAGCCCTGGAGAAATATCGTCGCCAAGGACGTCTCGTCCGGTAGGGAAGATACAACAGGAGGTGGCTGTAAAAAAAGTCAGAATAGATTCGCCACCACAACCGTCGCCGTCGATATATGAATCAGACGCCGAATCCATCCGGTCCGTCGCAGCTACACAGAAATCATCGTCGTCGTCGTCGTCGTCGTTGTCATCGGTGGTGAATTATCAACAAACGTTCAGAGACAAGTACGAAGTGTTCCGTTCGAGATTCGCACAGCTGTCAGAAATCAAGCAGAAATCGATGAACAAGATAATTCGTCGGTCCGGTAGTGTCGTTCTCACATTCGCTCTCGTCGAATATGGGGAAATTTATCAACCATCGGCAAATCTACGAGAAATATACGACAGCATATTCAAACACAAAGAGGATGCCAATAACACCGTCCCCCACGAATTGCTACGACTGATACGTATGACGTGTGCGGAAGCGGAACACGCTGGCTGTGTTTGCCGTAGATGGACAGAAAGGAGATCGACATCGTTGATGACGACGACGACGACGACAACGACGATGAAAACGGCACAAACGCAGACTACGGAAGAACCAAACGTAAGCCAACAGATACAGCCTCCACAATCGATTCAGAGAATGCATAACACACCACATTGCAATCGTATTCCGAAAATTAACTATTTCGCTGTATCGTTCACCCAGAATTTAGCACATGAAATAACCGTACCACTGATGAGAAGCTATTTTTACAATAATCCAGACGGCACCGCCACCAACTCTATAAATATAAATATATTGTTACAGTTGACAAATTCCGCTACCGAAGAAATTTCATCAGCCCTTATCGAAGAAACGTTATCGTTCAAATTCCCAGTAATCATGGAAAAATATTTTTCGCTATTGAGGCGATCCAGGAACGAATATATATCGGCGAATCATCTGGACGATGTAAAAAGAGATATCAAGTGACGGTCCAAATTAACGTGTTAGTAAGTAAATTGGAGAAAATTCTGAAACAATTGAAAGACGAATCGCGTACGATCCCGAACGGCCAAGAGGCTGCCGGATGCTATGTCCAAGACGTGTGTGGAGAATTTTTCAAGACGGTTCCCAATATTTTAAACGATGTCGAAAAAACCGACCAGGAAAATGCACGTGTCTTGAAGTCTGCGTGGAGGAATAAATTAGTGGAATTACATAGAAGACATTTCCCCGAAGAATTGAATGGAACGGGTGTCGTCGAATATCTATACAATTGTCTGCTTCGTGGTGATCACAATCGTGAGGCCATCACCAAAGAGGCCGATATGATGTGTTCGATCGCCACGAACGAGACCGTTGGCAATACACATAACGTCTTGCGTCCCGTAACACATGCGATGATAATGGAAAATTTGCAAAAAACGATAAATAATTGACTTTTGTATCTTAAAATTATAAATAAAATTATTTAAAAAAAATAGGGCTTTTTATTCATTCTAGCTCGAATTTGACAACCCCCTCGTACAATCGGTGGACGTTTTGAAATCCGTATAATTATAGTAAACTTCGAACGGCGTGCTTCTTGTGATTCGAACAACGTCGAGACTTGTACGATAGATCGTAGTATGTTCTGCATCTTACGCGAAACTACACATAGTTCGAGAAATAAATGCGTTAATTCGTACATCGTGTCGCTCGACAGGCGTTCGAGGTTCAAGGACGATCGATCCTAATATATCTAACTAAATCGATGGCACGCGTGACTTCTACGAAATAATACGCAGTTGAAATTCTCGGTATTCCGCGTGATACGATGAATATATACGAGGCGGTCTGGAGCGCTTTTTCATATCCGTAGCACGTGTCGTGTTTGACGGACAAATTTTACCTAAAACAACAATTGTGAGTTTCTAGTCTGAGTGCAAATCATCCAGGTAATACATGTTTTGCTATTTCGTTCGTTCGTTGTCGAAATTCATAGCGTAAACGTTAACAACCCCTTCGAACATTACGTTCATGCGAATCTTTGTTATAGAACTACGAAGCAATTTCATCTTCACCGATTAAACAAATTCTCTCTCATAAAATGACCGATAATTCGCCACCTACATCCTCGCAAGAGCAACGACGATCGCAATCACCACACGACTCGTCTGCGGAAACAGAATTTGTACAAGAGTCAGCAACGAGTTCAACCTCGAAGTCGTCTCGATCGCCTCTCGATCCTCTCGAACTACTACCGCAGCATAGTCGTCAGATGCCCATGTCTGTAATGCAACCACCGTCGCCGTCGTCGCCACCACCACCACCACCACAACCACCGACGAAACCGACATCGGTGGTAACGCAACGACAGGGGACTAGGAAACGTACGCTCACGTCGACGCCATCGATATGCGAATCGAACGTGGAATCTACGAACTCCGCTGCCGCGGTATCAACATATAGTACTGCATCGTCTGTGATGGATCACAAACGACTTCTCAAAGATAGTTACGAAATTTTCCGTCCTACATTTTTACAGCTGCCGCAAGCCGATCAGAAAGCGACGAGTGAAATAATTCGCCGTTCGGGTAGTATAATACTAACGTTCGCCCTACTCGAATACGGTAGAATTCATCGGCCGTCAACATCTCTGAAAATACTATACGACGACATATTCGGCAGCAGATACGACGCTGACGACGACACCGTTCCAGTCGAATTGCTATCGATAATTCGTAAGGTGTGCGCGGAAGCATCTCACGCCGGTTGCGTTTGCCGAAAGTGGAAAAGAAAAAGGTCGCTGTCTCCCGCCGTATCGTCGGTAATAGCGGCGGCGGCAAGTGAACCGAGTACTAGTCAATATATACCACAGCATCCGTCCAAGAGGCCACGTCGTTCGCTCGAAACGAAATCGCCTCCTCCCAAAATGAATTATTTCGCCGCGCCGTTAGCGAGAAATTATGCTCGGGAATTGACCGTTCCACTGATCCGTAATTATTTCTACGACAATCCAGACGGCGGAGATAGCGGTGACACTACGAACACGAATATATTTCTACGATTGACAAATTTGGCGATGAACGAAATTTCGTCTGCCATTTTTGACGAAACCCTATCGTTCGATTTCGAATCGATCGTACGTCGATATTTTCTAGAGATGAAACGGTTCCGAAACGAATTCATACAGACGCGAGACCTCGACGATGCGAGAAAATATCAAATTACGATTCAGATCAACGTGTTAGTCAATAAGCTCGAAAAGAAATTGAAACTAGTCAAAGACGAATCTGACGAGATTCCTAGTCAACGAGAAACTATCACGAAGTACGTCGACGATGTATGCGGACAATTCTACAGAACCGTCCCGAACGTATTGAATAACTTGGACAAAATGTACGAGGAAAATGTACGAACGTTGAGGTCTGTGTGGCGAAATCGTTTGTTAGAAATACGCGGCAGCTATTTTCCAGAAGAAACGGGCGACATCAACGTCGTCAAATATTTATACGATTGTTTGTTGCGCGGAGATCATAATCACGACGCGATCACGAAAGAGGCCGACGTGATGAGTACAATTGCCACGGACGACGAGACGGAAAACGATGATACGCAAACTATGCTCAGCACTCTGGCCCATTCGATGATTATGAGAAAATTGAAGGATTTTTCCACAGGGGAATAATCAATCGTAGTGGTGTCGTCGGATGATCGTTATGATGATGATTATGATGATGATGATGATGAATTCAATAAAACAACAAATAAAAATGTAAAATTCTTTTTATTTTTCCACCTCACTTATTGGCACAGTTCTCGTTATTGTGACATTTCGAATTACACAAAATCTTATTCCTAACACAAGCGCACAATTTCGTTCCGCACTTTTGTCGACACCAACACCGTACGAATCCTTGTCCCGTACCGTAAGATTGAGCGATGGCCACCGAGCGCAAAGATATTTTCTTGTCGGGCACTTCGCTCGCATCGATTAATTTCCGCTCACAAACGCCAAATTGGGAACGGCAATACAATTGCTTCAGTATACCGTTACGCGTACCGAATTGATACAGTCCGTCGGCGGCGTTTCTTCGTAGTACCACGGCGAACACGGCGCGAGCGTCACATTTCGCACGATCGACGTCCGGCACGGTTATACGAACCGTCGCACCCACCTCGACGGTAGGATTCAATCTGTCCGAGGTTTTCTTCATTACGATCGCCTGTCGTTTCAAACATGTTTTCGAATTCTCACGCTCACCGACGATTCGTTTCGTTTTCGCACACAACGAACACAATTTAAGCGTCACGTATGTCGCGAGAGCAACGTCGTCGCTGTCGTCGCTATTCGCAGGCCCCGGCGACGATAACGCGCTACCTTGTACGCAAGAGACGTGCATCGAACATTTACACCGGTCACACTTATCCGTTGGCGTAAACACTTTTGCACATACCGAACACTTTTCGTTCGATGCAGCCGTCGACGACGTGGACGGCTCGTTTGTCGTGTCGTCGTCGTCGTCGTTATCGCTTCCTCGCTCGGCATTGTCGTTGACGTTGTCATCATCATCATCGAAATCTTCACGATCGCGCAGATCTTTCTCGGTAGCAACCGCGATACGATCGCCGCGAGCAACGTAACTTCCGCCAAATTGTGACGACGCGATAACGTTTTCTAATTCTTCTTCCGTGCAAAGGATACGTGACAATTCTCGCGGAATGGGAATCGACGACAGTCCCATCTTCACCGGACACCCGAACATCGCTTCGTACGGAGACCTACCGATACCGGCGTGGTACGATCTGTTCTTCATCAATTGTACGAACATCAAACCGTCGCTCCATCTCGTCGTTATGTTGTCGGCCATCCAAACGCTTATCATGTTCTCCACGTCTTGATTGGCACGCTCCACGCTACCATGACTGGCGCTATGTCTAGGTTTACCGTGAACTATTCGGAATCCCGGGAATATAACGGTCAAATGTTCGATAATGCTGTTGCAGAATTCTCGACCGTTGTCGGATTGTAGAATATTGGGAGCGCCGAACAACGTGAAAATTTGCAATAGATTATAAGCCACTTCTTGGCCGCGTTTCGATTCTAACGCTCTCAGAATCACGAACTTGGTCAAATGATCCTGATACACCATGATGAACTTGTATTTACGATCTTTGGACGATTGTAGATCGATCAAATCGACTTGGCATCTGCTGTTGAACTCCGAGAACAGTAGCGGTTTTACAACGATATTTTTCTTTTCGCGCTTTAGCTTTTGCTGACAATTTTCACAGACGCTAATGAAATACTTCACGTCCGATTGCGTGATATTTTTGTAACGACGCGACAATTCCTTGTAGGTACGAACTCGTCCTCTATGTCCCAACGATACGTGCGCATCGTAGATGACGTCGAACAACTCGTCGTGATGCACGTAAAATAGTATATTCGTCAAACACGCGGCAGACGAATCGATCGGTTTACTTTTCTTTTTCGACGACGACGACGACGACGACGACGCGCCTACCGGCTTGATCAGTTTATCGATACCGTTAACGCGCAACACGTCGAATTGTCTCGTCAACCAATAATATCTAGGTGTTTTTTTAACGTTCGATTTTCGCAGTTTTCGAATCTCGTCGATTAAAGACAAATATTTTTCTTGCGATAAAGATACCATGTTTGTTCGGACACTTTTTCCTTCCAATAAATCGTAGAATCTTTGCTTCATAACATCCTTATTTCTATCTGGCCTATCAGCGATTTTTTTCCGTTTCGACGATGACATTTCGTGTGACAAACGAGCGGAATAAATTGGGGATATATATATGAGAGAGAGAGAGAGAGAGAGAGAGAGAGAGAGAGAGAGAGAGAGAGAGAGAGAGAGAGAGAGAATGAAACGACGACGGACGGAACGGTTCGACACGTACACGTTCGCACTTACAATAATATATCGTCGTCGATCATCAAGGCTACGAGACCGTCCATTTTCAACGAAGCGGGTAGGAAATTATCGACCGGACCGAGTACGGTACGTTTATCGGCAATTTTCAAGATTACGTTCAAATCGATATCGACCGTGACGTTTTGTAGAATTTGCAGCATCTGATTTTCCGTTTGCCACACTTTCGCTATCGTATTATTACTACGAATAAACTTTTGGGCGTATTTCAAGCTTTCGGTTAACGTTTCGCTGGCACGCTGAGGCTTGTTTTTCATGATAGATAGAATCTCGTCACTCCCCTTCGCTCCGGAATCTATTATGGCTCTGCACACGTCGTCGTCGACGTTATCGGTAACGAAAAAAGAATTCGAATCCGCGTCCGCGTCATCGTCGTCGTCGTCGTCACCGTTGGAACGTTCGAAAGCCATATCGTTGGCGTATTGCATAAAATCGTAGGCCGTCATACTGTCGTACAATTGGACTAAACACAACAGTACGTGATTGAAAATATCGACAGTCTTACTTTTCGTCCGTTTCCTTTTGTTACCCTTCGTATCGACGTCGTCATAGCAAACGTTAGCGAGATATACGTATTTGAACACGCGACCCCATTTCGGATGGCGTTCGAACGACGTAATATTCTTTCCCACCTTATCGTGTAAACGGAGAGCGTGCGTCTGCGAAAATTCTATTCTCGTTTTGCCAAAGTAAACGTACATGTTAAGGTGACAATTTATACGCAACAACACTTCCAACGAAACGGCCTCGCTTACGATAACCGTTACGGTGGTCGTATCACCGTCGTTGTCCATGTTCATCGATTTGTATCGTCCCGAGTGTACGCGCACACATCGTCACACTATCGGAGGTGTGTATGCTATAATAACAAATGACGGGATCTCGCTTGAATATTAATACGACGTGAAACCTGTTCAGATCGTCGACGAGTCCGGGAAAAATTTCGTAGGGAATCCCGATTTGATCGATCGTCATGTCGGACGTCGCCGGTAGCACGGTACACCGAAAAGTGAAATGATATCGGCCGGGGGAAGCTTCCTGCTTCACGAAACTTCTACGTCCTTGCGTTTGCTCTCTCACCGACTTGTTGAGCAAATCGCAATTCTTCACGGTCTTCTCCAATTTCAGCATGTCCGCAGCGTCGATGTGATCGATCGGTGTTTTTGACGTTTCAATTTTATAGATACGATTGACGAGAGTGAAATACGGCTCGGTCAGTTGTTTCCATTGAGGCGTCACCCAGATGCGTCGCTTGCCGTAACGATATCGACACTTTATAATGGCCGGACCCAGCGATTTGATGAACGTCAATAGTTTGTAGAGACGCTTCTCGTTCCGTCGAAATACATCTCGGCAATTGGAACAACTGTTTGCGTGCGATTTCATCCGCTTACGGGCGTTATTCACCGAACTGTTGCTGTTATTTAACGATCGCAAAATTTTTGCCAACGCCCGAAATTCGTCCCATTCTAACAGGTTCCGGTCGGGACCCGTTTTCAACACACGCGTATCGTTCGTTTCGTCAATTTCCATGTTGTTCTCCAATTCGATCACGTTGTCCACGATTTCGTACGAATCCAAAGGTTGTCTATTTCTTCGACGTAGCGGCGTCTTACCCGGTGTTGACGATAACGACGAGGACGACGGTAGTAACGACATCGTCACGTCGAGCGTTACGGGGGAAAAAAAAGTATCAATCCGGAAACACATCGTTACAGAGTGAAATACTCGATTGAATAATAAAAAAAACTTAAACTTCAATATCGTTTATTACAATTCATAATTTGTGTGGTCGTGAGTGGGGGTGGGGGCGTGGAGGTGGCCAAGGAGGCGGTTCGCACAAATGAACGCGTGTTACTGTTCGGCGAGAATAGTCCATTTGAAATAATCTCTATCGGTAACTAACGAAAATTTCGAACGTCGGATCGAAAACCACTCTCGGACAAACGGATACGAAGTGGCATCTAATACGAAAATATTCCGAGCTCTTTTCGTGGCAATCGATCCCTGCAACCATTCCAAAAACGAATTCATATATCTGATTATCGAAATATTCTCGATGGCTAACGATTTCTCTATCGTATCTTTTCCGATAGTCCTCTGCCTTTGTTGGGGATTCATACACGCCAACAACACGTAACACGTCGAATATTTCACAAACATTTCGGTAATAACGTTGTTATTGATGGTTTCCATAGTCGAACAACCGTCGATTATTATCAAGCCTTTTACAGACTTCGGAGAATTTACATACAATTCGCGCATAACCTGATACGTAGCAGGGTAATAGTTATCGACTATCGAATTGTAATTGAACGACGGCCACGGTGAGAATTCGTCATCGCTATAAGTTTCCTTCAATTGCTGGAAAAGAGAAGAGCTATCCATGATGGCAGACACACAGTTACCGACCGCTCACTAACACGACTACTCGACATACGAAATTTCTCTGCTGGAAATCTCACGGAACGACTTCAATTCAGTTATAGACATCGACGCGATAAATGTTACGTTATATGTGTAGACGAGTATCCCACCACTCAATCTCGTTCGAAATGTTTATAAGGGTGAAATTCGTATCTCATGGCGGTCACGTGTTGGCGGTGAACGGGTTAAATAAAACGCTATTCACGATATAAGAGATGGCAGAAACGCATACACCGCTCACCACTCAACAATCACGACAGCGTACCATTCTCTATCGTATAAACGTTGAAATCGACAGCCGCTGTATCATACACACCGAGCAAAACATCGGAAGGAAATGTGAATGTAAAGTCCGAGTGATACGTGATGAATCGGTTGGTGTCGATCCGTCTTCTCACTCGTCCCCTTCGTGCTCAACGACCACCAAGTCGTTACCCGCCGCCGCCGCGTTGTCTCATATGAAATACATCAACCTATTGAACGGCAACTATTCTCTCGTATCTTTCGTCGATTTCGTCAAGTATCTCACCCTATATCGGAAGCGACCGTTGCGAATGACGTACGTCAAGAAAATTTTAACGACTATAGTAACGTATCTGAAAAATACCGACCAGTTGGACGCTTACTTGTCATCGGACGATCGACAACGTCTTTTCGACCGGTTCGGTATGCTTTCATACAAACATCTCGAATACGAAGTTCAAAAAGATCTCCACGTCCTATCGAAAAATCACCAACGTCGCATCTTGTCGCTGAACAAACATCGTCAATTGGTATTCTCTGACGATTCCGTCAAACGAATGTTATCTTGGTGTATCGAAACGCTGAAGAATCATCATCAAAAGTGGCGGCAGCAGCAGCAACAGCGACAACGACAACGAACTACCGATCCATCAGACAACTTTTTATTTTCGTCTTCCATTTCGTCGCTCACACCAAACGACGATTCACCGATGAAATCTCCGTCGCATGCGATCGCGAAACTATACATAGCCGATATCGTTTTCAGCACGTTATTCGTATTGTCATATTTTACGGGAGCTCGTATGATAGCTTCCCTGTATAGTCTGAGCCGGAACGAATACGAAGAGTTACTGAATAAAGGTCAGATAGATGCGATAGGAAAACGTGATGTAGTTTTTACGATTTTCCTCGTGTCCGACATACGCAAAAAGTACCACGATTTATTTCATTTGATCCTCGACATACATGCCACGTTCGGCAACAAGAATGTCTCAGACGACGTGCCGTTCCTTACGCTATACTCGTCGAAAAAGCAATTACATTTGCGTTTCGATCGTTTATATCGTCTATTATTCGGAAAAGATCGTCCACATTGGGTGCGATGGCACGCGTCAAGGCGTTGGTTTTTGGGTGAAATATTTTCCAAGTACGGTGTGAAACATGCATCACGAGCGATCGAGCATAGAAGTATCAAAACAACGATGAGATACGTTCAACTTTCGACTCACGATGACGACGTACACGACAAATTGGATAAAACATTTCAACACGTCTTGGAATGACTTCATTTGGCGGGATCGATGCTGCCATCTATCGGTGTATGATATGAACTGATTTGATTGGGAGCGGTGATCGTCTTGGCGACACCTATCGGGAAAACAATATATCGAATGTCTACCATAGATGTCTCACATAGTTCACGGAAAATACTAAATCTGTGGATGGGGTGGGTTTAATATTGTACAATCTAACCTCAATCGACTTCGCTCTCAGAACTCTGAATTGAATCTGATCAAAATTTTACCCCTTCTACCGTGATTTTCGTCAGAAATCAGTAGATTTTAGGATTTTCGTGACGTCAAACGGCTCTAGTCCAATGAGAATCGAGTATTCACTCAGCTGACCCCAAATTAACTATATAATCAGAGAGCTCCACGCGCGCGAACATAAACCTCCTTGACCAGAGTAAGAACAACGTAGTAGTAAGAAGGAGCAGGCCGTCGCGGAGGTTATATATATAATATATATATAATATATATATATTATATATATAGGGGTGCAGGGGGTGCTATGGGGTACGTGGAGCCCCGTTGACTGTTTAAACTTGGCGTTAGCTTCTCGCGAGAGCTGAAAGTTGCGTTCCACGATTTTCGTTGCCCCCGTGATTCGTCACGTATACGTCACGTAACTGTGAGTCATCACTGCTGCAAAAGTTTTCGCAGATCGAAGAAATCCGCCGGTGAGATTTCGTTTCAACAAATTTCATTCGAGGCAAAACTGTTTCTCGACGGAGCTAGTGCGCATGACGAGGAACTTTAAGTTTGGAGACTCGTTCGACGAGAGTTTCGTTCAAAGTTTTTATAGCTCGAAGAAATCCACCGGTGAGATTTCGTTCCAACAAATTTCAATCGAGACAAAACTGTTTCATTCATCGAACGAGAGTCACGTTCAAATTTTTTGCAGCTCGAAGAAATCTACCGGTGGAATTTCGTTTCAATAATCAATCGTTCGACGAGAGATTCTAGACAGACAAAGTTTGTTCATCAGAAAATATTTTACGATTTCATTTCTCGAACGGGAGTTTCGTTCAAAATTTTTGTAGCTCGAAGAAATTCACCGGTGGAATTTCGTTTCAACAACCAATCGTTCGACGAGAGATTCTAGGCGGACAAAGTTTGTTCATCAGAAAATATTTTACGATTTCATTTCTCGAACGAGATTCACGTTCAAAGTTTTTACAGTTCGAAGAAATCCACCGATGGAATTTCGTTTCAACAAATTTCACTCGAGACAAAACTGTTTCTCGATGGAGCTAGTGCGCATGACGAGGAACTTATAAGTTTGGAGATTCGTTCGACGAGAGATTCTAGACGGACAAAGTTTGTTTGTTAGAAAATATTTTACGATTTCATTTCTCGAACGAGATTCACGTTCAACGTTTTTACAGCTCGAAGAAATCCAACCGGTGAGATTTCGTTTCAACAAATTTCATTCGAGACAAAACTGTTTCATTCCTCGAACGAAAGTTGCGTTCAAACTTTTTGTAGCTCGAAGAAATTCACCGGTGGAATTTCGATTCAACAACCAATCGTTCGACGAGAGATTCTAGGCGGACAAAGTTTGTTCATCAGAAAATATTTTACGATTTCATTTCTCGAACGAGATTCACGTTCGAAGATTTTGCAGCTGGAAGAAATCCACCGGTGAGATTTCGTTTCAACAAATTTCATTCGAGACAAAACTGTTTCATTCCTCGAACGAAAGTTGCGTTCAAACTTTTTGTAGCTCGAAGAAATTCACCGGTGGAATTTCGTTTCAACAACCAATCGTTCGACGAGAGATTCTAGGCGGACAAAGTTTGTTCATCAGAAAATATTTTACGATTTCATTTCTCGAACGAGATTCACGTTCAAAGATTTTGCAGCTTGAAGAAATACACCGGTGAGATTTCGTTTCAACAACCAATCGTTCGACGAGAGATTCTAAGCGGACAAAGTTTGTTCATCAGAAAATATTTTACGATTTCATTTCTCGAACGAGATTCACGTTCAAAGTTTTTACAGTTCGAAGAAATCCACCGATGGAATTTCGTTTCAACAAATTTCACTCGAGACAAAACTGTTTCTCGATGGAGCTAGTGCGCATGACGAGGAACTTATAAGTTTGGAGATTCGTTCGACGAGAGATTCTAGACGGACAAAGTTTGTTCGTTAGGAAATATTTTACGATTTCATTTCTCGAACGAGATTCACGTTCAAAGATTTTGTAGCTCGAAGAAATCCACCGGTGAGATTTCGTTTCAACAAATTTCATTCGAGACAAAACTGTTTCATTCCTCGAACGAAAGTTGCGTTCAAACTTTTTGTAGCTCGAAGAAATTCACCGGTGGAATTTCGTTTCAACACTCAATCGTTCCACGAGAGCTTTTAGACGGACAAAATTTGTTCATCATAAAATAATTTACGATTTCATTTCTCGAACAAGATTCACGTTCGAAGATTTTGCAGCACGAAGAAATTTGCCGGTAGTGTGTCCATAGTAAATTGTATGAACGTAGAACGAAAATCAGTTTTGCACGAATGCAAATCATTGCAAATAACAAACAAGACTAGATTTTAATATTTTTATTGTTGTTATTGGTATTGTTAGTGTTCGATACAGTTTCCAACCACTCTTCATAAAGTTGTTGGAATTCGTCGTCTTCCGCCTCGTCATCGGTCCAATTGAGGACTGCCTCGTCATCTCGTCGAATCATCGCCCAGAGATCCTCCCAACCTGGTCTCTCGTACATCGGGGGAACATGTTCTTTGAGTCGTCTGTTTTCTACCGTTCCCTCTCGATCGGTTGACACGTTTTCTCGATTATTATCGTTGTTGTTGTTGTTGTTGTTGTTGTTGTTCGATACACTAGTAGAAGTTGCCGGTTGTAACATTGTTATTATTATTTCGAATATGACGTTGTTTTTGGTTGAACGATAGGAAAGTAACTGACATTCCCGGTCACTATGCTCGCGTTATATACCAATTCGAATTTCACTCGAAATAAAGGGTATTCGGTATAGGATGCGATTTTTCATTTTCGTATTGCGAGAAATATTACATATAAAATTAGAAATGGTGTTACAACTAAATATACAACTATAACATGATGCGCAGATCGCTCATCACTCGCGAGCGTATAACTACGGCTGTGACATACATGTCGATTCAGTTTCAGTCGACATGCCGTGCAAAACATGTGGTAGATAAATCACAGTCGGCGTTTCTTCAGTGAGAACGTGACACGAAGCCACCAGTGCGATTCGACACATCAGATAGATATTACGATAGTTGGAGATATGCAGGTATCGCTGCCGTCATCGTCTACCGAGACCTACCAGAACAAACGTTGCGGTCACGTAACGGAACGAGTTTTTCGTCCGTTACAAAAAGTGCCGATCGATATCAGAAAGAAAGTTACGAGGGTGGAATATAACTTGAAAAATTTCGTAATTGAGATTTTGCACGATCGTGGTATACAATTATATCATAAAGATATGCGATTTTCTTTCAATGTCGTCGATGCGTATATTTGTGGATGGGAAATGTGTCTTTTTCTAACCAATTTCGAGTCGTCACAACATCCATCGATATCATCGTTAACATCGATATCGTATTCGTCAGCAGCGACGGTGTGTTTATCAAGCGAAGTTGCTAACATCGTTGACTACATCAGTTTTATGAGGCGTACTTTTTTTCGAAGTTTGTTGTATATCGATAATTTTTTGCATATCGATGTGTTTCACGATCGATCGGCAATCATATACGCTCTGATATTCCGAGCGTTTAACGACGATAATTCGTCATTACACGATTTGTTGCAGTGTGACTCGGACGTCGAAATCGTTGTCATGTGCTTCAGATATATGTTCACGCACCACACGTATTACAAAATTACTTTGCCGCATTTACTCGATAATCTCACAGCATTGAAAACGAAAAATTACTTGACGGATTTGCGTCATGTTCGTACACTGATTATGACATTTGTTCTTTATTGCTCGCCCGATAACACGAAAATTAAATTCGATAGCAATGTCACCTATCGAAAAATTGCGACTGTCGCCGTTATATTTTTGTTGGCCACTCATAATAACCTGCAATCGAACGAAGAAGATGTTAATTTTCTGGAGGAATTGAAATTACATTGTTTTCGCAATGATCTATGTTCGATTTTCATAGCGATTTCGTTGCTGTATCCATTTGTGTCGAACCCGCATCCATTGATCGACGTCCCGTTGTACCACGAAAGCGATTCCATCGAGAATCGTACACGACATATTCGTGAGAGAATTGGAATGGATGATGAGAGAATTGGAATGGATGATTTTTTCGTACATTTGACGAAATCACCGAGAACGTTGGAAATGTTGGCGCTACGAACCGTTTTTACAAATCAGCATTTGATGTTTATTTTTTGTAATGATTATATCAACCGGTTAGCTCTGGATCCGGAAATTTATCACGTGTACGATCGATATAATATATTGAAATTCGAGTTGGTTGGCAGATTGATGGACGAAATCGAGAAAACGTTCGCCAGGAATTGTAGTCGGCCATCTTGTCCGCAAGGAAAAAAGTGTAAATTATCTTAATAAAATTATTAATATAATTGTCTTGTTTATTTCTTGTTACCCCTGACCATTTTCAAGTGTATGTAGTGCATTTCAGTCATGGTCGGGTATCTCATTTACCCCAACATGTTCGCCATGAGATACGGTGTCAGTCGACATGCTGTGCAAAATATGTGGTCAATTAGATCACAATCGCGTTAAGATTTGCTAGCTATCAGAGAGGAACAATATATTCGTTCGATCAAAAATAAACGTACAGGTGCTTGGGGCTGCACACTGGAAACAGTTAGTCGCGTACGGCTATAGTGGAATGCCTGATTGAACCGCCACACGTTATGCATGGCTTGTTGACTCGTTTCTTTTTGAACACTCGATGTATGCATTTTTTCGAAGTACTTCTCATGTGATCTGGACCGCCACACGTTGCACACGACATATTGTGATGTTGAACGGTGTTTAGCTGTTGATCGACTGGATGTTTGGTATATGCACGATCCCCGTTTATATAGGAGACGATATTCATTATAGCAGTTCTAAATATACAACAGAAGTGTTATCATTTCCATTTTCCGAACTAGCATTACATCGATTCGCGATTACGAATTTTGTTATGGGAGAGCATTCCCAAGTCGCGTTTCGATAATCATTTGTCATCAGTTCGACTAAATCACGTGTTCAGTATGTCGCCAAGTAAGAAATCCAAACGTCGAAAAATCGAGTGGACCACGATGGAGTTCACGTCAGACATTCGTGACGGGGAGCAACATCATTGTACAAGAGAAGGTTGGTCAGACATTCGTGAAGACATTCGTGACGGGAAACAAGGGGATCGTACAACAATGGATTGGTCAGACATTCGTGACGGGAAACAACGGCATCGTACAACAGAGGGTTGGTGTGACGGGAAACAACAGGAGGATTGTGCGAGAGGAAAAATAGAAGATTGGGACTCCTGCGAATGGGGACAAGATCGTACAAGAGAAGAAAAGGGCTATTGGTCGGACCCTGGTGGAGGGGACCAGGATTATCGTACCAGACGGAGAGAGGATTGGTCCGACCTGTTGGATGCATTATGGCGACAAAATGAGCAGGAGGAGAATCGCGAACAATATGCAGATGAGGAATTCGAACTCAAGCGATTATATTTCGATTGGCTCGGGGAAGAGAATGAATGAAAATATATTATCCAATGATCTGTTTCTATTTTTACCTTTGTCATTTTCGTTTTTGTGTAATAAGAATATACCGCGCTGCAGTATATTAGAACGAAATTCATACTTCATGACGGCATATCGATTCTAAATATAAATCTTGGCAAAACGATAAACAAAAATATACGTTTTAATATTTTAATGATCAGTCATAATTTATAAATCAAAAATGACGGAAAATCAATCCGTGAATTTTTTACTATAACTTTCCAACCCCCATTTACACATGTCACATTCATCTTGTGGTATTGGTGGACCTTCCATGTGAGTTCGCCAATCTGGGCGATTGTAGTGGACGAAACATGGTAGTCGAACCATCAGTTTAAATTGCTTTGTATATTTTGATGGTATTTTATGCCATGCAAAAAGAATCTCCATAGAATCCGGTATTTTGAGCAGATACGATAACGGTAGAGCGGATATTTCGTGTTCTGTTAATTCATACAATCGTTTATCCATGGTTTTCAAGCTAGGTCGATCGCTTCAACGTATCGGACTGATTGGACTATCCTTCACATGTTGCCTAGTTTTATAACCCATTAACGGCCAACGTGACCGTCATGAGATACGAATTTCACCCTTATGCAAGACATAATTTTGAAATTCCGTCAGATGCGATCCCGTTGAGGTAATGTAAAAAGCGCCATCTTTCGAAATATAATGCAATTCCGATGTGACAACTTGGTGAGCGCCACCTATCGAAAAGTTATATCAATTTGTTACAAAAAGCAGATGAACGCCATCTGGTGGAGTTCCCTTGAACTTCAAATCAACGTGTACAGTATCAAATCTACCATAGATGTCCTATGAATATCATGAAATTACTAAATCTGTGGATGGGGTGGGTTTAATATTGTACAATTTAACCTCAATCGACTTCGCTCTCGAAACTCTGAATTGAATCTGATCAAAATTTTACCCCTTCTACCGTGATTTTCGTCAGAAATCAGTAGATTTTAGGATTTTTGTGACGTCAATTGGCTCTAGTCCAATGAGAATCGAGTATTCACTCAGCTGACCCTAAATTAACTATATAATCAGCAAGCTTCTCGCCCGTGTTAGAGTAATAGATGTCTGGGGTTGTAAATTGGCAGGATAGACGTAGTTTCCACCAACAACCACTCTTGGTGATCTGATATTCCACTAATTACTCTGGGTGTCAGGTGTAGTAGGCCAATAACTGGGCGTAATATAATACACTTGTTTATTTAACTTGAATACTTCAATACAATATGATAATAACTCTGAATAACTAGTCGGCCTGGTCGTATCGCTCTCCCTCGAGTGATGCCAATCTGACTTGTCTTAGTCCGGGTTGCTTCTTATACCTCCAATGTTCGATCATACGATATACGTGGACCAATTGCTTCACTGTATTTCATTCATGACCATATAAGGTAATCTACATCAACGGATGTCGAGTTAGTCATCCAGGGTACACATCATCGGTTCTCATGTTTCTTAATCTGAAGCTTAGGTAATACATTATTTGCACTATAAGTGCTTAGTCTAAATCTCTCGCGCCAATACCCGCGATCCTAAACCTCCTTGACCAGAGTAAGAACAACGTAGTAGTAAGAAGGAGCAGGCCGTCGCGGAGGATATATATTATATAATATATATATAATATATATATTATATATATAGGGGTGCAGGGGTGCTATGGGGTACGTGGAGCCCCGTTGATTGTCTAGACTTAGCGCTAGCTTCTCGCGACAGCTGAAAGTTGCGTTTCACGATTTTCGTTGCCCCCGTGCTACGTCACGTAACTGTGAGTCATCACTGCTGCAAAAGTTTTCGCAGCTCGAAGAAATCCACCGGTGAGATTTCGTTTCAACAAATTTCATTCGAGGCAAAACTGTTTCTCGACGGAGCTAGTGCGCATGACGAGGAACTTTAAGTTTGAAGACTCGTTCGACGAGAGTTTCGTTTAAAGTTTTTGTAGCTCGAAGAAATCCACCGGTGAGATTTCGTTTCAACAAATTTTATTCGAGGCAAAACTGTTTCTCGACGGAGCTAGTGCGCATGACGAGGAACTTTAAATTTGGTGACTCGTTCGACGAGAGTTTCGTTCAAAGTTTTTGCAGCTCGAAGAAATTTGCCGGTAGTGTGTCGAAAATCAGTTTTGCACGAATGCAAATCATTGTAAATAACAAACAAGACTAGATTTTAATATTTTTATTGTTGTCCGATATACTAGTATTCACTATATCATCTTGTGACAACCACTCTTCATAACATCTTCCAAATTCATCTTCCTCCGCCTCATCGGCACTCCAATTGAGGACTTCCTCGTCATCTCGTCGAATCATCGCCCATAAGTCCTCCCAACCTGGTCTTTCGTACATCGGCGGAATATGTTCTTTGGGTCGTCTGTTTTCCACCGTTCCCTCTCGATCGGTTGACACGTTTTCTCGATTATTATCGTTGTTGTTGTTGTTGTTGTTGTTCGATACACTAGTAGAAGTTGCCGGTTGTAACATTGTTATTATTATTTCGAATATGACGTTGTTTTTGGTTGAACGATAGGAAAGTAACTGACGTTCCCGCTCACTATGCTCGCGTTATATACCAATTCGAATTTCACTCGAAATAAAGGGTATTCGGTATAGGATGCGATTTTTCATTCAGGTCTCAGCAGAGATATACATTTCGTATTGCTAGAAATATTACATATAAAATTAGAAATGGTGTTACAACTAAATATACAACTATAACATGATGCGGATAAAATTGTTCGCCAGATTAAAATTACAACTAAATATATAACTTCATAGCGCAAGCAACAAATGTTGATAGCACAAGCCGCCAATGTGTATATATGCAACTTGGCAATGGTATTCATTTTCATAGTTGAAGAGAACGTGATACGTTCTGTATCTAGTAAGTGACAATGGCAGATCAGGAGGCAACATTAAAACTAGTGGAATGTGTACGGAAAATTGTGTATCCCGCGTTGGTTCACGAGAAATCAGCAAAGATCGAAGAAATGTTGATAGAATTAGAAAATTATATTATTGGTCATATATCTCCGTTGTCATCTCCGTCACCTGATCGAACTACTTCGCCGACGACAAAAAATGTATTCATCAACGTGAAAT
Organism: Endomychus coccineus; assembly: GCA_958510875.1. Taxonomy (NCBI): domain Eukaryota; kingdom Metazoa; phylum Arthropoda; class Insecta; order Coleoptera; family Endomychidae; genus Endomychus; species Endomychus coccineus. The sequence continues at coordinate 198,254,404 of OY294067.1, read as the reverse complement.
TTTTAGAACCAAAGTACATTTTGTCTTCTAGCGCGTGCACGATAGAAAATGACTTCGAATCGACCGGCTTTCCTTACGACCTAGACAACAATGGTATGTTTGTCGATATCGCGTATTTGATAGAAAAAATTAGAAAACTACCGGGCACCGCTCGAGCCGTTGCGGAATTGGCAATGAAAAAATCGATGTGTACGAGTTCTGTCCAAACCTTTGCGGAATTGACGATGATACCATCGATGTGGACAAATACCGTGCAATCGAGTTTCCCGCAGTATTTATTGGACACCGTGTTCAATTGGAATATCGGTACGCAGAAGATGAACATTATATGTTACAATGACGATACACATTTGCGTTTTCTACAGGCTGCGATTACTTTGAACGAGCCGCCGACGAGCTGTGAATTGTGCCGCCGCCCTTTCGATTTGGATGTGGAAGATGCGTTTCGTAACAACAAACAGCAATGGATTTGTGGCGATAAAGAGAAGCATCCATTTTCGACAGCACGTATTATGCAGATTTATCGCCCCACCTGGTCAGTCTTGAAAGTTTCCAAATCGGGTACCAATATACGAGCCCGTTTATTGCGTTTCAGTACCGATGAACTATGGAGCGTATATATCGATGCGAAAGATGAATTCAACGATTTGACCGATAATGCTTTAGTTTCGTTGAAACGAATGCACGATTTTGTAGAATGTTCTTTCGAACGATGTGACCCGTGGTTAACGACAGTAACAGCTTTGGATAGCGCTCGTAACACGATATGCGTGTTTCAGTCTGTTGTGAAAATTTTCAACGAAGTTCCTGCCAATAACGCTGGCGAAAAAATTACAACTTTCGTATGATCACATAATGAGTTAAAACTAGTGGAACCGAAAAATAGTGTATTACGTGCTAGCTTTATAGGGATCCTCGCAAATTATATTCACTAGTCGATAAAGTAATATACTAGTGTTATATACTCACAATCTCAATAGTGTTTCCGACACGGTACGAGGTAATTTTGAAGAATCTCAATTCAAGTCATGGAAAATATAACATGATATGGACCCATACTGTGGAAATAACTGATCTGCGAAAAGTATCACGGCTACAAAGATGAAAAATCATGTCAAAATAATAGTAAAAAATTAAAATGTTTCTATTTTTACAATAATTTATTAAATCAAAAACAACTGAAAAATCATCGTTTCAATCCGTAAATTTCTGACTATAACTTTCCAACCCCACCGAATAACTAAGAATTCGATGACATCGACGAACGATAATAGCAAGAACCGTAGCGACGGAGACTTGGACGTTACCGCGATAATAGGATTCACTGCGAAAGATTCGCGAGACGCTAAATCCTATTCGGGATATCGAAATATACTCAATGTACGAAATAGATGTATGAAAAGCGATTCGCACATGTTCTCGCATGGAGATTCGTTCCACGAGAGATTCTAGCGGACAAAGTTTGTTGGTCAGAAAATATTTTACGATTTCATTTTGCGAACGAGAGTTTCGTTCAAAGTTTTTGTAGCTCGAAAAAATCCACCGGTGAGATTTCGTTTCAACAAATTTCACTAGAGACAAAATTGTTTCTCGACGGAGCTAGTGCGCATGACGAGGAACTTTAAGTTTGGAGATTCGTTCCACGAGAGATTCTAGCGGACAAAGTTTGTTGGTCAGAAAATATTTTACGATTTCATTTTGCGAACGAGAGTTTCGTACAAAGTTTTTGTAGCTCGAAAAAATCCACCGGTGAGATTTCGTTCCAACAAATTTCATTCGAGACAGAACTGTTTCATTCCTCGAACGAGAATTACGTTCAAAGTTCTTGTAGCTCGAAGAAATCCATCGGTGGAATTTCGTTTCAATAACGAATCATTCGACGATAGATTCTAGACGGACAAAGTTTGTTCATCAGAAAATATTTTACGATTTCATTTCTGGAACGAGAGTTTCGTTCAAAGTTTTTGTAGTTCGGAGAAATCCACCGGTGAGATTTCGTTTCAACAAATTTCATTCAAGACAAAACTGTTTCTCGATGGAGGTAGTGCACATGACGAGGAACTTATAAGTTTGGAGATTCGTTCGACGAAAGATTCTAGGTGGACAACGTTGGTTCATCAAAAAATATTTTACGATTTCATTTTGCGAACGAGAGTTTCGTTCAAAGTTTTTGTAGCTCGAAGAAATCCACCGGTGGAATTTCGTTTCAACAACCAATCGTTCGACGAGAGATTCTAGATGGACAAAGTTTGTTCATCAGAAAATATTTTACAATTTCATTTTACGAACGAGAGTTTCGTTCAAAGTTTTTGTAGCTCGAAGAAATCCACCGGTGAGATTTCGTTTCAACAAATTTCACTCGAGACAAAACTGTTTCAATCCTCGAACGAGAGTTACGTTCAAATTTTCTGTAGCTCGAAGGAATCCACCGGTGGAAGTTCGTTTCAACAATCATCAATCGTTCGACGAAAAATTCTAGGTGGACAAAGTTTGTTCATCAGAAAATATTTTACGATTCTATTTCTCGAAAGAGAGTTACATTCAAAGTCACTGAGAAATGAATTCGATAAATTTCATCCACCAGCGAATATTTTAGTTTCAAATTCTGAAAGACAATAACGTTCAACAGAGAAACGACTAATTCGTTGACCACGACTATTCGTTACGAGCGATGGGTAATGTAGCAAAATTCTGAATCGTTGAAGTCGTTAAATGAGAATTTTGACCGACGACAAAGTTTGTTCTTCATAAAATATTTAACAATCCCAATCCTCGATCGAGAGTAACGTTTAGACATATGAATGGTTGATACGTTAACAATCTTCCGTTTCAAACGATGAGCGTTTCGACAAAATTAGAAATCCTGAGTTGGCTGGTGAACAATCTAATTGACGAAATTTCTTCACGAGAAAATGGTTTACAATTTCATTTTTCAATCGAGAGTAACGTTCAAACATAGGAACGATTGAAATGTTGACGAAGAAATCCACCGGTGAGATTTCGTTTCAACAACGAATCGTTCGACGCGAGATTCTAGGCGGACAGAGTTTGTTAATCAGAAAATATTTTACGATTTCATTTCTCGCACGATCGTTGGCGTTATGCGCGATAAACGTGGAGGGGCGGTATGAGATCATCTTCGTACTATATAATCGCAATCACACCAATATTTAGATACCAGTATTCCGATCTCGGTCGTTCCAACGTCGGCCATTCGTTCGAGATGTAGTGCGGTATTCGAACTATGAATCTGCACGATGGCACGGACACATCTGAATACAACGACGATATTTGTGACTTCGAAAAACTATTACGATATGACAACACGATCGTCGATGCCGACTACCAAGAGATATGTTTGAATTTCGAAAATTTTAACAACGTCGATGGTATTGTCGACGGGAAGCCATCAGATGAATTGTCAGAAGTGCAACAAGAACGACCGATGTGGCAACGAGGTCAGTCCGAAGAAACGCTCGTCAAATATGATTTACGGGTGCAACCTAAAGTAGACGATAACCCCGTAAATGACGAATATATATTAGTGCGACAACCGTCTAGCGATGATGGCCACAACGATGAACACATCAAACAAGTTCGTAGGAATATCTTGGCAGCTCGTACCGAAGCGATAGATAACGAAACGAAAAAAAAGAAGAGGAGAAAGAACAAGAAGGAGCGGTTTGACAACAAACGGATATTATCGTCGTACGACCGATCCGTAAAAAACAAATATTATTATTACATCGCGCACGAGAATAACCACGAATACAAGGTCGTTTTGGATGCATTCGTAAAATGTGTGAACGCGAAAGACTCCGACAGTGCTACTTGTGAGAAAATTTGTGCGAACGAGACCGAACCGACACTCTTCGTACGAAGCGTTTACCGCGTACCTGTTTGTTATTTGGTGCTACCGTATATAGTAATAGTCGAGGACGAAAGTAAACTCAGGGAAATCGGAAACATTCAGAAACAACGGGTCGACAGGATATCGTTTTCTAAAATCGAGCTGTTGGATGTGAGAGAAGACACGTATCGACATAGTATGGACGTTCGCACCAACGGTACGATTGACGGCATCGATACGAAAACTGCTCGATTCGTAGGTGATGCCGGCATGAAATTTATCGATAAATTGTCGGAAATTGATAGTTGTTTGATGAGAAAATTATACGGGTATAGGGATTACGAAGAATCAAGTGGCGAATCGCGAGAATTATATATTCTGCGATATTTATTGAATCGGAAAGGAACGTTCGATATAAACGGAAATGGCGCTTTCCTATTTTATAGTGCGAAAATATTATTTCGACAACCGGATTTTGGAACGATCGTTGAACCGTTATTTTCGGACGTTCCGTTGGGTGGAAAACTCGCGATCGAGCCAAACGTAGGAATGATAGTGAAAAACGATAAGATTCTCACGTGCGTAGATATATTGAAATTAGTCGATCACGAGCGTATCGAAGTAATCGATGATGACACACAATTGCGAATCACTCGACTGCTGAGCGAATTCTTATGGGCGCGTGTTTGTGTTATCGACGGCGTTCATAATGGCATTGCGAAATGTATACGTGGCAAGAAGAATTCAATGAAGGTCCTTCGATGCAAGAATGCTGTAACGCCTATTTTTATGGGAGACGAATTTGTGGCAAGAACATCGATCAAATGTGAAGATATTACGGTCAAATACGATGGAGTTCGATTGTGGGTGCACAAGAATGATAATTGGAATAAGAAATATTTGAGTAACATTGGTGTGAACGCTGATAGGATGAAAAACACGCACTCGATGGTGTATTCAAGACGTAGCTCACAATATTTGATGTTTTCGTGTAATGTTGAGATTATCAAAAATCAAGGTGTATTATTTCTGATTAAAAGAATTATTATATTTTAACGATTTGTTTTTTTTTTGCCGAATACGATGCTTCGAGAGGTATGATTCTTGCCAAGCTCGAATCCGACAACCCAATATATTTGGTTGACGTTTTGATGCTTGCTGCTGACTAGATTCCGATAACTCAACATATTTTGAATATCGCGAAAGGCTATGGCAGAAATAAAAAACCTGCCATAGAGCTGCTTGTACATGCGTTCTATCGCCGACGCGATAAATGACACGTTGCTTGAAATGTTTCGGTAAAATGCCGTTACCACCAAAACACACCACTACCACCACCATAAATAGAAATGATACGATCGTAGATTTCAAATTTGCCGAAAATGTAAAATCACTTGGAATCGTGACGTTAATGTCGCGAGTAACATAATTTCGGTTGGTCTCTAGTTGATCGATTATCGCTGCAAAACGCCAAATGAATTTGTTCGTCTGGCGGAATTTAAAAATTATATTTCCTATGAGAGTGAAATTTGTATCTTATGGCCGTTACGTTGGGGTACGTGAGTTACGTGAAATGAATCGCAATATTTTCTGACATTTTTTATTCGAATTACATATGAAATACATTTTATAAATCGTACGAAAAATTCTTTTCATTAGCACTCGTAACATTTCCGTTTTAGAATTCGCATTATTTGGAAATGTGTTAATGTTCGCAATATATTAACGATTTTGGGAATTTCGTTCGTTATTATACTAATCATGTCGTCGCTTTGTTTGGCGAGTATATTTTGATTGCTACAACCTCGGAGTATGTACTGGAAAAACCGGTGAATCGGGTGAAGCTCGTCTTCGCTGCCAAAATGTCTAATATAAATCTCTCTCATCGTCTTCCTCCATGCTGTCTTCAATGCGCCGATTATTTCGAGCTTTTCTCTCTTCCGATCATGCATAATCGGTAATAGTATTTGCGTAAATTTTTCCACCATCTCTTTGGTATAGTTATCAATCGATTCGGATTGACGCGCGTGATCAATAATCGGGTACGCTCGGATCGCATCCTCGATCGCCCACATCAACAAGTTCATATGAACAAGCATCTTTAATTTTTCCACTTCCACGTTATACTTCTCGAAAATTATCTCCAAATTGTTTTTCGTTAAATCTACGTACCTTTTCAATACCCAATGAAACTCAACGGGACGATCATTTGCGTTCATATCGGCATGAATCGATTTCATATTCAAATTAGTGAGTTCGATAATTATATTTTTTTTCGACACACCACGGATGATTGATAGTTCACGAAAAACATTTCGGTTATTAGCGATGCGGTAATGGGTTGGCCATAGCTTATCGTGAACGGTAATTTCATTTCGATCGCTTCGGATGACATTTGGTTTATACACCGTCGATTTGATCTCGTCGTTCGATGTTCCGAACGAATTTTCGGCGATTTCGATGCGGACGATTGAGGTTATTGTGGTTGCGGTAATGACAATGGTGAAACTTTCATGATATGTTGTTCGTCGCAAGTCATTTCCGATTTTCGTTTTCTCGATATTTCACTACGATGTTCCGATTTTCCCCATAAATCGACACTCGATGGATAGCTGGTACGTAGCGAGTGTAGTTTGGGATTCGGTATGGTTACGCTCTCCTGTTCAACAGCGAGATTTGCGGTGATTTCGGGTACCATATCCGCAACGGAACGTTCGATATCATCTTGTATCATATTGATTATTACTGCGTCGATCGTTGTTCCTCCATTTCTCGCTACCAACGTATCAATTTCTTCTAACTCTTCCGTTCTCGATTCTGGTTCGTTGTCAGGTTCATTTCCATTACCAGAAAGTGAATTTAATGACGGCGATTTTTCTTTCACACACGACGATTGTTTTTCTATCGAATGTGACCTGTTGGTAGTTATTTCGTCGTTTGCGATCGACGTGCTACTTCCCCTCCCCTTTTCTGTTTTCGATTCTGGGTCTGGGTCGCCGTCCGCTTCGTTTTCATCGCCAGAAATTGAAATTGACGGTGGAGACTGATCGTTAACGCGAGACGATTGTTCGGCTATCACGTCGATCGATATTCCATTGTTCTGGACCGATGTGCTGTGTTCTTCTCCATTTTCCGTTTCCGATTCTGATTCTTCGTCCGTTGTGTCATCATCAGAAGAAATTGTATGTAACGATGGCGATTTTTCATTGACGTAAGATGTTTTTTGTTTAGCTGTCAAATATGACACGTTGGTCGTTCTGCCACCGGTCGTGATCGATGAACTGTTTCTTTTATTTTTTCTTCTCTCCGATTCTGACTCGTTGTCCGTACCATTCTCATAGCAAGATATCGAATCTAACGATGGGGATTTCTCGTTAACGTATGATGATTTTTCGTCAATCGAGCGCGACCTATAACGAACTGTGAGATTCTTCGATCGTTCGCGTTCTTGTGATGACACAATGAAATTTTTACCACTAACATACGACATTTAGATAAGTCGTATGCACACGTATCAGATAACACGCTGACTTGTATGGAATGTCCTTATTCTACATGTTATCGGGCTCTATATACATTCGATTCTCCCCTCCATACAACGAATCGATCGTGAAAATATCTATCTTTGTCCAAGACAACGCGTTCTTCCTTTTGTCGTTTAGGTGACTGATGGAGAACCGTCCGATCGGAAATTCGTTCCGATGCAACAATTTTTTCCATCCCAATGAAAGAGCCGTTCCATTACGACGATTCGAGAACCAAAATAACGTTCAACTGTCGTGAACGATATTTTTATTTTCTCCCATTTCGTCGTAGTAGCGAATACGTCTTGTATTGTTTTGACAGATTCCTTTCCCTGCCCCATTGGGAGCGTTAATAAAATATGGAACGAATTGGGATTGTCGTATCAATGTTATTCTTCGTTGATAATCTACTTGTGAACCGAATATTCTAGGAGCACCTCGGAATACCGTATATATATATTTGCGTTCTACTGCTCATGTTGTAATTCATTGTTCGGTTAGTCGAGTCGTGTGTCTGATATCAAAACGGGCGGTATGGGTGTTGGCACACTAAAACGTATTTTGGATGCGATTGGCGATTTCGTATTCGAAGATTGGAACGACAAAATCGATATCGATCCGCTTACAACGAAATATCTTTACATCGACATCACCGGTATCCTACAAGACGCGTTGCGATACGCCATGATACAAAATAAGGATGAGATCAAACGTTGCTCCTACGATGATGCGTATCAGAAGAGATTGGGTCTCAGAAGATGTGGAGAAGAATTACCGTTCACTACGATCGCTTTGGAGGTATTTTAACGGAAGGTGTTAGCTAATTTACCGATGGGGTTCTTACAAAATGTTAGGAAAATTTATATTGGCGCCGATAGACGTCCACCGACTGGCAAAATCAGATCAACACAAACGGGTAAATTCTACGATAAAGTTGTACGTGTATGAAAAACGTAAATTTGATGAACCGTTTTCGCTAAAAATCAATTTTGTTGTTCGAATGCGCCACCTGGAATGTTTTGGTTATTTGTACAATGTACAAGCTCATTTTTATTAAGCCTTTTTTACAAACAAAATTTTTGGAGACGGTTTCAGTAATGGATAAAAGGGGGCACCCATTGGAATTGTTAATGATGAAGGAACAGTTGTGGCGGTATTGGGACATGTCCAATATATGCCAAACATGCAATCTGTACGACAACTTTCTGAAGCTTCCGGTATTAGCCAATCTAACGTTTTCAAAATTTCACATAAACACAAGTTCCGTCCGTACAAAATTAAATTAATTCAGGAATTAAATGATGATGATTGGGATCGAAGTCAAGAGTTTTGCGAAATTATGGTCGAGCGTATTAACAATAACCCATTACAACATAGGAGAAACCAAACTTAGAAAGCCAATTGTAAAATTCGGCCAATTCGAATTCCTTCTGCTCGTATGAATCAAAATTGTTCTCGTGGTCCTGTTGTCGCCAGATCACATCCCACAAGTGGGACTAATCTTCTTTCCTGTTTGTATCACAAGGGTCAAACCAATCCCACGTACCTCCTGCGCTACTCTGTTTTCCGTCACAAGGTTCGGACCAATCTATTTGTTTCCATTGTTTTTTTTTTCGATTGTTTACTACAGATAAGTTATAATTGTTGACCGATGCAAAACCCATTTGTAAAATTGAAATTATAACATAAGAACTTTCGTTCTGCATTCGGAACTATTTCTTCATCTACCCCATTTACGACCAATGTGACCGTCATGAGATACGAATTTCACCCTTACACGGCACATCATTTTGAAATGCCACCAGACGAACAAATTCAAATGGCGTTTTGCAACGATATTCGATTAACTCCAGACAAACCCAAGTTACGGGAATCTCGTTGGATAGTTGGCCCGACTAATAACGTATCGTTTAGACTGACTCCGGTAATGCTTTTCGCAGATCCATCAAATACTACGCGAAGCTTTGTAGTAGTACAGGAATCTTTGGAGGTAAATAAAAATGTTTTGTTGTTTTGTTTGAATCTTCATTCAAACTATCGGACACAATTTCCATATGTCCGAGATCTGTGCCCAAAGAATAGAAGTCATTTTTGAATGGAAATTGCACTACATAACGTCCGTGTTTATCGCGTTTATGCGTTTTTGCAAAATGAGTTTCACATACCATCTCATTTCTTGTTCGGTTTACTTTTGTGTTTTGGTATTTTTTGAGCTCTCAGAATTTTAACAATTTGAGTTCTGAGTTGGTTTATTGCAAGATTATATGAAATGTCTAGCATTGGATGCCGTACATTCATAGAACCCCAAGCACCTAAGTGCGTTTGCTACAAAACAGGATTATTTTTTCCCTAATTTTATTCTACATTCTCAAGCGAAGTCCCAAAACAGTTGTGCTCCAAATAAAATGTCGATTGGGCTAGATAAACTAATTTGAGGTAAATTTTGCGTAATTCTTGGTAGCACAAGATGTAAATAATAATAATTTTATTTTGGATAGTAGACTTCAGCGGACAGCTAATCTTGGAAAATCTTGTCTTTCGCATGGATTCTGCTATACAATAGCTCGACTTGATGCCAACCATTACAGGTGACATTTTCAGTTCAAACCTCAAGTCTGTCCTGAAAATGCCACCTGTAATGGTTGGCACCAAGTCGAGCTATTGTGGCACGGAATCCATCGGGGACAAGATTTTTCAATAATTTTATTTTTGGCACCTGGTTAACATTTTGATTATATGAAAGAACAACTTTATACCACTTTTATTAATAATAACGTGAAAACGTAACTATAGTTTCAACACCAAAGTACCATCATCAAACAATTAGAAAAGTACGAAGAAATCAATGAAACAGTTCAAGTGTAAATAGAGTAGAGTAAAGTAGGGTTGGGATCGAGGGATCAACGGAAATTCCAAAAACAGGTAGATCTTATGAAAGTATAGTATTTCATTGGTTCCTTCATAATTTTCTAATTGTTTGATAATGGCATTTCGGTATTGAAACTATAGTTACGTTTTCACGTAAAGTGGTATTCAAACAGAGTAATTATTCTTTCATATAATCAAAATGATAAATTACCATAAAGTAACGGCTTCCATCATCGATTTTTTGGTTAACATTTATAAAATCAAAGACATACGATAAAAATGTATTACTGTACAATTGGGCAGTAAATAAAAATCATATTCACATTGTGTTACGTGGTTGTTAAACAATCATAATAAAAATAATCCACTTATTTGATTTTTGTTTCAACACAAGTAATAAAAATGTCTTACCTTACGGTATACTCAAAACACTGTGGGTAGTGTACGAATAACATAAAAACATATTGTATGTCTGACTTTATATACTTTTTGAAACTTGAAATTTGAAAGTGAACACCCATGACATTTAGCTGCAATAAAGTACAATCTTTACTCCAAATTGGGGCTTAGTATCAATAAAGTACAGTTGTTAAAAAGTGCAATTTTATTAAGGTCATACAGTACTATATATAAGAATGAAAATCTTTCCAGACATCACATACAATATACCAGGTGAGTACACACATACTTAAATCACTCGTAAATTTTGCTGCCATTGCTGAAGATTGTTATGATTGTAAATGTTAATTATAAAATGTTAATATTCTAAATGAGAAAACCTTTTCATTTATAAATATCTCAAAATATGCCAGTAGACTCGGCCGATTTTAATATTATTTGTGAAGATATTTTCCAGTTTGTCTGAAACATACCGAATGGAGCAAGAGATAATGAACGACGAATAATTAATAGAATGTGTGAGGAGACATAAGGTTCTATATGATTCATCGATCCCCAAATGCACGAATAACGATACAAAAAATGATATATGGAGAGAAATCGGAGGAGAAATGAGAACACAAGGTAATAACAATTTTTTAATACAATTAGTCGCCGGTACAGCGTTATCGGTATTTTTTCGTGTTCGAATTCGTCTATTGTAAATTCGAAATTTTTGAGACAAAATATTAAACTTGCTTTCAACAACTCTCCTGATACGACAATGGTGGTAGCTGTAAACACATTCTGGAACATTCAAATTCTGACGTGGATATGGTAGCGTCCGACTATCATATATGGCACTTCAACATTTGTATTGGGCCAAATTTTATTTGGTGATACTTGCAGTGTTCCTCGTTGGAGTCTTTTGTCTAGTGAAGAATTTGCAAAAATTCCGCCATCGCTGTTTTTGCCATATTCTCAGACATTAACAACTTATAAATTGTAATTAACGTTTACAAGAGCCATCAAAACAATTGAAAACGATTTTTTATAATCAAAACACAACGATCCAATGTTCCCAAGCAGTTGAGAAAGTTCCAAGTTGTGTTGAAATTTTTAGCAATTACTAGTACTGTTTGAGCTATCGAATCGCTGCATATGATTTTGCATGATTCATGTATAATCTTTTACGATGTGCTATGTCGTAAGCAGAAAAAGAAAGAACAAATGTAATGCTAACTTTTTTTCGTGAAAATTATTACTTTTATTCTATTATCAAACTACTTTTATAGGTCAACTCTGCAAGACTAGATGGGGTAATATCAGAGACACTTTTAGGAGATATTCGAACAAAAATACAAAAAGTGGTAAAATACAAAAAAAGTACAAATACGCTGATCGGTTAAATTTTTTGAAGGACCATATTGACAGAAGAGAGACAAAAACTAACGTAGGATTTGACAATACCAAACAAGAGGCTGAAAAAATTGTGCACCAGAAAGGAAGTAATTCTAGTGATGAAATAGAACATGATATAGCTGTCCCAAGCCAAGAGACAAAGGAATATCGGAATGGAAAAATACAAAAAACTAAAAATTGCAAAGATCGTTTGTCTGCTCCTAAACAAAGACCTGAGAAACGCACTAATGAAAGGGAAGTGACAAATTCTCAGTCTACTGTGCGAGCTACTATCACAACAAAAGTAAACGCTGTTGATAGCTTTTTAATTTTTATAACACCAGTTTTAAATTCGATGTCACCTTTACTTTTCCATTTTGCGAAAGCAGAAATATTTGCGATTGTACAAAAATACGAGTTAAAATCATTTCACGAACAAAATGGCCAAGAATTAACATATGTTGAACAAATCAAATGTTATTAGGAGTTCGGCAAACGTTATTTCAGCTGTTCCTATGGTATCGTATGCATCGAGTGGCGGTTCATATTCATCAATGAGCACGATAGAACCATCTGGATGTATTCCATCATCGCAATTACCAAACATACCAACTATGAATGATGATAATACAAGCTCTTCTAGCTTTCCGGATTTGTATGATTGTTTCCGCAATTTTAAATAAAGTATATCTTAGAAAAAATGCTCTAGTTTTATTAGTAAATAGCAAATGAAGTGATAACTTAAGGATTGGGACATTTGAAAACGTTAGTATACAAGACTCCTGTTCGAAACCTGGAAGATCGAATCCCATAATTATTTCATGTAGGGTTATTCAAAATATCCCAGAAATGTTTCATCGAATCCGAGAATCAATGCGTTACCGTACAAACGTGTGTATAATGACCGAAGGGGGTCATTTCGAACATCTCATATGATCTCTATTAGTTTTTAATTCGAGAATTTAGTTGTTACATTATTTCAAGTGTAATTTAAATAGCATATCGTCGCTTAAGATGTAATACCTATCAACCCACACTTTACGCCAAAACAACATTTTGGCTTCATTGGACTCATGGGATGTATGTTTATGTACGTGCAGACAGCTGTTTGAAAAGTTTTGGAAAATGACTTGGGATCAGCGCAAAGTTTTTGTGGTTAATAATGTAACACTCTCAAGTGTCAAAAGGAGATATACAAAAAACCAAAATTCATCAAGAAATTGTTCAATATTTTATAGTTTACCAATAGACTGTCTAAAGGTGAATATTTGCAAGAAATTGTTTCTGTTTACCCTAAGTCTAGGAGAATTTCAAATGAGCTCCTGGATTAAATCTGCTGAACATAGCATGCACAATTCGAAAGATTACAATAATATAGAAAATAGAGCTGCTCACCCAAGAGAAAAGAAAATTGGAGATAAGGAATTTTTAAAGCAGTTTTTTGATGATTTGCCTACACTGCCATCTCATTATTGCCGCCAAACATCATCTACATTGTATTTGGATCAAACAGTGCCTTCCAAAACAGCTTTATATAATGAGTATGTTTCAAAATGTAAGACTGAAAAGAAAAATTGTATGAGTCGAAGATCTTTTGAAGATTTGTTCGTAGAGAAAAACCTTGCTATTTATCAGCCTAAAAAAGATAGATGCGATCTTTGCTGCCAGTATGATGTCGGAAATTTAGAAGAAGAGCTTTTTACGAGACACATTGCTAAAAAAGACAGAGCAAGGCAAGAAAAAGCGAAAGACATCGATTTAGCCGGAAATGAAGAGGCCGTGATACTGATGATAGACTTACAAGCTGTAAAAGTATGTCCCAGTTTAAACGCAAATGCTTTGTACTATAAAACAAAATTATGCTGTCACAATTTTACAATTATGAACATAAAAACGAAACACGTAATGTGTTATTGGTTCAGTGGGGTAGACAGTGATCTCTCAGCTTCAACGTTCGCTTCATTGGTGGTTGACTATATTTCAAGATTTACGGACAACAGCTTGCCAATTTTAATCTATAGTGATGGGTGCACCTATCAAAATAGAAATAATATAATGGCCAATGTTCTTCTTTTCATATCTGTTGCCAGGAATCAAACTATTGTACAGAAGTACTTAGAACGTGGGCACACACAAATGCAGTGCGATTCTGTTCACAACAGAATTGAAGCTAAAATAAAAGAAACCAGAGAGATTTTTCTTCCTTCCGCGCATTTGTCCATTAGTCGACAGGCTCGAAGGAATCCCTTTCCGTACTGTACCGAATGGGTAAATTATGACTTTTTTCGAGATTTCTCTCAAAAAGGATATCAGATGTATGGGAGCATTAGACCAGGAAAGAAAAATATAACAGATATTCGAGCCATTAAATATTCTCCCGATGAAAAAATCTTGTTTAAACTTAACTTTGACGATTCTTGGACAGAGCTACCGCAGCGGCGACGTCGAAAAGAAGTTTGTCGTGATTGGCCACAACTGAATCCAGAAAATAAGAAAATAAAAGCCCAAAAATTCAAGCACCTACAGGAGCTTAAATCAGTTATTCCTGCCGATTGTCACCACTTTTATGATAACTTAGGCCATATCTAGTTGTATTATATCAAACGTTTAGTTTTCTCTTGTATGTTTCATATTATTAAAAAATAAAGTTACAGTCAAGCCACACTTTGTTCTTATTTTTGTAGAATCAATAGCTCGTAACCCACCTGGAATATCAAAATGTGGTTTCATATATTTTTATTTATTTCAGAAATATGCGTAATTAAATTTTAGTCCTATATCCATGTTTTATTGGTTGAAATAGATTACAGGTTCAAGTGTAGTTAGTTTTTTTGCTCTCCTGCACAAACAACCATATGTGGGTTACGAGCTATTGCATCTTAAACGACGATATCTGTCAATTCTGCATTTGTGTACATTTCCATTTTACTGAAATTCTTATTATTGCACATACTAAAAATCTGTATTTTTTCTTATTGAATTATCAACTCCAGCGAATACTCATCCAACGCGCCATACAATGATGGGTATGCTAGAATATTAATGATGACCAGCAAGCTTGAGAGATAAAATAAAATAAATAAAATAGAGTTTTATTTACAAACAATCAATGTGTATTGTTCTTTGAATAAATATTTTGTGATAACGTTCAATAGCAACAAGCAGCTGAAATCGTTCTTCTTATGACCCGTTCTCGATCCTGTGTAGCGTTCAGCTCTTTGTCGACAGATTGGTACATCATCTATAACATAAGGAAAATTTGTTTGAATATGTGGAAGTATATTACTAAGAAATAATTAGTTAGAATTTATCGAAATAAAAAACGAGTTAATGTATGCAAATACTAAAATCGGAATTTAAAAAATTGATTACTGATTAGTTATAATATACAAAATGTTCTATCTCAGTCGGATCACCCAGTATATTTCTTGTCCATAGTAAGTGGAAAAATCTCTCGAAACACGTCGAATGATTTTATTTGGGACATCTCTTGACGTATATTTGAGGATTGAACGAGTAATCCCCTAATAGGGGTCACTTCAACCCCTCAAAATTGAACATGGAGAGGAATTGAGTAATACGTCATTTGAAAGGTCTTGGAAGCCTCTTCAGAACGGTGTACGAAAAACGCAAATTTAATGAACCGTTTTCGTCAAAAATTAATTTTGCTGTTCGAATGCACCACCTTGAATATTTTGGTTATTTGTACAATGTATAAGCTCATTTTTATTAAGCATTTTTTTACAAATTTAAGCAATCTTCAAAAAATCACATTCGTAAAAAATTGAATTGTGTTGTCATGCTTCAACGAAAAAAATTAGATCTGTGTTTTTAGGTCAAATATTCAAATTGTCATCCAATAATGATCGCCATTCAAATTGCCCTCGATGAAAAAGGGACCAATGATATGGTTTTCAACAATCCCTGCCCAAACATTAATCTTTTTGAGGGTATTGCGTGTGTTCTTCTCTCATCCAGTGAGAATTTTTGTAGACTAGTAGCGACAAATTTACACTCACCAGAAAACATAACGTTTTCGTTATCTAACATGTCCATCCTTCGCCCATAAAAATAAGTTCTCCTATCAAAATCGTCTTCCATAAGTCCTTGAGTAGATATCCTTTTTGTATGGATGCATTTTATTTTCTTTCGATGTTTACTATTGATGTATGGCTAACATTGAATGCATGGGTTATATCTGTAATTCGAATGGGGTTGAATATGGGGTCGCATTTTTAAGTGTGAATTCATAATACTTCGGAAGTTGGAGAATAAAACTCGGTCTTGTTGGTGGATGGATTGACCTGCGTTTCAATTAAGGCCAGTATGTCTGCGGGTCGTATATGTTTTTAAATTTTACACAAAACTTTTAACATTTAATTTAAAAATGCTGACAAATTGTTTCACCACACTGTGGCTAGAATAGTGGGAATGTGTTCACAAAATTGTTAACGAGCGGTGAATTATGTGTATCGATTGAATTATATAATGTTAATGATGAACCCGCTGTAGATTTTCCCGAAGAACAAGAAGAAGTAGATAATTCTTTTTTAGAGGAAGATGCCTCGGAACAAATTTCGAACTTATGAATTTAACAAATAATCAAAGTGAACTACCATACATAATATTTCCAGAGTATAATTTAAAATTCTTACTGGATATCGGTAGCACAAAATCATTCGTTGATCCTGAAATCGCAAAAAAATTCTTCGATAATTTAATCAAAAAAGACCCATTCCAAATTTCTACCGCTCGTGGCACTTCAATAGAAAAGTACAGTACTCTCATAAAATGTTCGAAACTATTTAAGATAGAAAATCCTTCTTTAAAATTTCACTCATTTAATTTTCACAGCTTTTTTTCATTGTTTACTAGGATTATACAATCTCAAAATAAACTATCATAAACTACCCATTCAATCTAATTGCATTGCAGTTACACCAAGATCAGAACAAAAAGTGAATATGGACATTACAAAACATTTACTAGCAGAAAAATTCGACGAATATAAACAAAATTGTAATCTAAATTGCAACAGTATACATACCGGAAGTATAAAATTTGATATTTCCAACGTCCGAACTGAACATATGAACTCAGAGGAAAAGAAAATTATTACTACTTTGAATAAAAACGCTGATGCTCTATCACGAATTCAACTTAACGTTTTAACTGCTTCTAAAGCCCCAAAGCAATTTTTGACTATATAGAAAACTTCAATAAAGGACTCACTAGAGGATCCCGATAGACAAATGGAAACTGAATCTTTAATGGTAGAACCTGAAGATGTAAACGATTTAGACATAGATACTATTCACTCTAACGAGGAACAGCCCATAATAGGGATCCAAATTGCAGACTGTCCAGCAAATTTTGGAAAGAACCAAATCATTATTTCAGAAGGAAATTATGAACCCTCAGTTCCGTCAATAATAAAATTGTATAAAGATAAACAAATTACGAACAATAAATGATTAATTTCATTAAAAACTTTATTGTACCGAAAGTTAAATATTATTTATATTTCGAAGACCCCATTTACGGAAAATTCAGTAAAGTGCTACAGAAATATTTCAAAAGCTCTGAACTCAATATGATTAAATGTACAACAAAACTCGTAGATATTATCGAAGATAGCGAAATAGTACAAACTATACAAAACTATCATGAGAGTAAAACGAATCATAGAGGACTAAATGAAACAGAAAATCAAATAAAAAATGTATATTATTGGCATAATCAACGAAAATCTATACAAAACTATATCAATAATTGTGAAATATGTCAAGTAACAAAATATGATAGAAACCCCTTAAAACTAAAATACAATATAACGCCTACTGCCGTCAGACCTTTTCAGATCTTACATGTCGACAATATTTTTTGGAGAACGTAAAATTTTTAACAATAGTCGATTCATTTTCCAAATATACCCAAGCTTATAAATTAAATTCGACTCAAGGCATAGAAGTTGTTAATAATCTCGTAAGATATTTTACACACCACTGTATACCAGAGCAAATAATATCAGATAAGTGTACAAACTCATAAGGTAAAAATGCATTTTATAAAAGACTTATATGATCACTTGTTAATACTTTCTAATACTATTTTAAACAGAGAACTCCATCACGTTTTACAAATTGAATACCCTACATTCCAGCATAATGAAAACTAGAGATCTATTCTTGGCATTACAAAAAATATCTTCACTTTATAAAGAAAGTCTACCATTCAAATTGTAATACGAAAACATATTAGATTTAGATCGATAATAAAAATTAATTGTAAAATCGAATCTTCCACAATTAATTATTTCTTATCGGTCCCAATTGATTATGACCAAGAGTTCGAGCTCTACTATTTACACCCAATTCCAACTAAATACGAATCAGAATTTGTAACCATAATTCCCGATATAAAATATCTATTGAAATCGAAAAAAAAAAAACATTATTAAACTTCTAAACGACATTTGTATGAAAGATGAAATATATCAATGTCCTAATTACATCCAAAGTAATCATAACTCATTATGCGAGAAGGGAATATTACTAAATAGAAATTCAAGCTAATGTCAGTATATTCATTCGAACATCCCAGAAAACCATATGGAAATCATTCCTGAAATTAATCAATATCTTGGAATATTCCCCCAAAAAGAAGGAATCAAAATAAAATGTCAAGAAGGGACAGAATCCAGACAACTAACGGGAATCTACCTGATAAAACAACACACATGTAAAACGTATTTCCTGGACGCAGTTCAGCGCAAGGTCCAACGAACATTTGAGAAGTTACAAGCTCAAAAAAAAAAAAAAGACTCTAATTACGCAAATCACCTGTTAGAACATAACTACGATTTCACCCTTGATCTCGATATTCTACATATTCAGGAAAAAGGACATAGAAATATTGAAACACTCAAAAACAATAATAATAATGTGATATTAAATGATCAAATCGACACTTATAATTCACCGCTTGTTAACAATTTTGTAAACACGTCCTTACTATTATCCACCCATCCCTCAATTTGTACTACATTCTAATCCCTGATATTTAAGGACATACTTTTAGATTTAGCTTTAGTTGATAACTCATCGCTTCGATAATGCCACAGTGTGGTGAAACAATTTGTCAGCATTTGTAAATTAAATGTTAAAAGTTTTGTGTAAAATTTGAGTTTTATTCTGCAACCTTCGAAGTCAATTTATAATTCAAATTTCACGTATTTCATGATTTTTGTTACATATGTACAGTAATCGAAATAATGAATTTATTCCATTTGGCGTTTACACATTGTCAATAAAGAGTGTAATTTATAAAAAATACAAGTAGATTCAAAAGTCTACGGGAAAAATTATAAAACAAAAACAGTTAATAGGAATTTGGGACCATATGAAACAAAAAAAAGTGATAAAAATGTAGCATTAATTCAGAGTAAAGAAAATGTACATCTAAAAAATTTGAGACACGTTATTGTTACAAATGGACACTTCATCTGCCTCGCATCATTCTCAATTAAATCAGTAAAATGTAATTATTGACTAACCTCTGTATATCACTGCTGACTGCCCGGCACAATTAGTGAATGGATACTACAGAGAAAGAATCTTATCCTCATATAAAGTCAGGAATCCGGTACATGTAATCCTTCGAATATATTGTAATTTTATTGCTGTACTTAAAACTCGCCATATAACAACTTTAATTGAACACGATAAAATTAATAACTATCGATAACGACTTCGAGATAGGTCAAATAATGAAGGTCCATTCTCCAATAAAATTACAATGTATGAAGCGTGACACTACTCATGGTTTATTTGTTCGAACTATACATTTATCGCCAACCGGTAATAATTAAATCTATATTTAATAGTTTTGTTTCCAATTTCATTTCTAGTTAGAAGTAATTGATCAAAAATATGCTACTATGTATACGACAATCCATTACGTCGTTATTAAAGGTGACATGATATTTTAATTATGTTTCAATTAAACCCGTTGTCACGATAAGATCTTTCCGATGGATGCTTCGGAATAGATTATAAATGAAATATAAAATATTGATAATAAATATAAGTTATATTTATCAATTTTTTTTACTCCATGCAACTATTTCAAAATGTAAACACAATTAAATTGACATCCACGACTTGAATACAGAAACAGATAGTGTTACTCAAATTGGAGCCAGTGGTTCTGTTAGTGTTGCCTGATTGAATTTTAACAATTCTACAAATTCGATGAATTCTAGTTGTGAAAAATAAATATAGCTACTTACCCAAGAATATATATCATAATATCATACGTACCTTACAAATTTTGCCGATGCAAATAAATTAATGGACGCTTTTCTAATATTGAACGATAACTCCACAATTTCAAATTTTATTGACAGATGTTTCAGTTGGAGATGATTCTACACCAAGATAAAACTGCAGTTCTATTATAATTCGAAGTTGGGACCCACAGCTTCAGAAAAGCGTTAGAAAATTGAGAATCACCTTCGAAAACACTCATGTCATATAACTCGCGGAATAATATTGTTGTAGTAATTAAATTAAAACATATGACCTTTAGCTGCAATGAAGTACAATCTTTACTCGAAATTGGGATTAAGTATCAATAAAATGCAGTTGTAATAAAATGCAATTTTTATTCGAAATTTTATTGAGGTCGTACAGTGACATACATAAGAATTAAAATCTTTCCAGACATCACATACAATATACGAGGTAAATACATAAATTATCCGCAAATTTTATTCTATAACTTCCTTATTAGCAAGTTGATTATTTCTAGAAATTAATTCTCACACACATCGTTTTAATTTCTTTGTTATTTACAGAATTCAAAATCGAAATTATTTCATGAATTACTTATCATAATTAGCAATTGATCATTTCTAGAAATTAATTTCCACCATTATCAACGTTTGTTTTTTTTCGAACATATAAATATATTATAGGAATTGAAATTAGTTCACTCATAGTTTCTCATGTATGTTGAGATTTTTATATGCTTTGCTTTCAGTTATGATGAGTTCAGTGATTGATAATAAATGCTGTAAGTATTTAGAGGGGGCGAGCTCTTCTTCGCCGTAATCACCACCCAGCCGATCTCCGGAGAATGATCTAGATCTTTCGTATGTTATCACACTCTGAGTAATAGATTCGTCATTAATTCTCGTTTTATTTACATTAGATGTTCAAATCCACAGACATCAGATAAAATAAGTCGTCAATCTCCTGAAGATACCCATCTAGATCATTCGTATGTTATTACATTCTAATTGGTTGGTTAACCATTAATTATTATCTCTTTATTTATGTTAGATGCTATAGTACAACATCGTCCGTGCATAATAAAATATACATAAGTGGAAAAATGGATGATATTGGTTATCTCCTCAATGAAGTAAGTTTTAATCTTTTTTATTTCAACATTATTTAACAATCGGCATCTGATGTTCATAGTTCAAGAAGATAGACCTTCGCGGTATTCTTGAGGAATCTGTTGAAAAGTTGGAGAGGAGTATAGAAATTTGTAGAATTGAACTGATTGTATATGGTTCGGACCAGGTTTTCTTCAAACATATAAAAGCTGTAAGTAGTAATTACTCTCTCAATTGGAGTAAATACTAATAATGGTATTGTATACTTCTAGATACGGGACATCCAACGATCGAGAGGGTATCGTTATATAATAGACTTTGACGATTAAAATTAGAATTATAATGTTCATAATAATGTTCATTATTATTATTATTAGTATTATTGAATTTTGAAAGTACTTAAGTTATAACTCCATGGTTTATATGACTACGGTTAGCTACGCTGTGGTCTAGAGGTGACAGCATATACTCCGGAATATTTACTGGAGAAGGTTTTCATTGATGTTCAGTTTCTTATGGGCAAATGAAAGCCCATTTTTATTTTCCAATATATCCATGTGAATTATGTCAAGATACGGGACCATATCAATTTCGATTCATTTATGAAATTGCAGATTTTTACATATTAGTTTTATTTGACCAATGATGCATATTGTTATTATTTGGAAACAATAAACATTTTGAATTGTTCGTATTTCGTATCTTTCCTTTTAACCCCTGCCCTTATTTTATTCTTCGATTTTCTCTGACGAGTCATGAGTCCTTTCCATCTAAATCGATCCCAAGGAAACCGTTGATAACAATTTTGGGCGAATCGGTCCCACTATTTTCCAGATGGTTCCCCAAACGGACAGAACGTTACTCAAATTGGGGCCAGTGGTTCTATTAGTTTTGCCTGACCGAATTTCAACAATTCTACAAATTCGATGAATTCTAGTTGTGAAAAATAAATATAGCTATTTACCCAAAAATATATCATAATATCATACGTACCCGACAAATTTTGCCGATGGAAATAAATTAATGGACGCTTTTCTAATATTGAACGATAACTCCACAATTTCAAATTTTATTGGTAGATGTTTTAATTGGAGATGATTCTACACCAAGATAAAATTGCAGTTCTATTATAATTCGAAGTTGGGGCCCACAGCTTTAGAAAAGCGTTAGAAAATTGAGAATCACCTTCGAAAACACTCATGTCATATAACTCGCGGAATAATATTGTTGTAGTAATTAAATTAAAACATATGACCTTTAGCTGCAATGAAGTACAATCTTTACTCGAAATTGGGATTAAGTATCAATAAAATGCAATTGTAATAAAGTGCAATTTTTATTCGAAATTTTATTGAGGTCATACAGTGATATATATAGGAATGAAAATCTTTCCAGACATCACATACAAGATACGAGGTAAGTACACCAAATCATCCGTAAATTTTATTCTATAACTTACTTATTAGCAAGTTGATTATTTCTAGAAATTAATTCTCACACACATCGTTTTAATTTCTTTGTTATTTACAGAATTCAAAATCGAAATTATTTCATGAATTACTTATCAGAATCAGCAATTGATCATTTCTAGAAATTAATTTCCACCATTACCAACGTTTGTTTTTTTTTCGAACATATAAATATATTATAGGAATTGAAATTAGTTCACTCATAGTTTCTCATGTATGTTGAGATTTTTATATGCTTTGATTTCAGTTATGATGAGTTCAGTGATTAATAATAAATGCTGTAAGTATTTAGAGGGGGCGAGCTCTTCTCCGCCGTAATCACCACCCAGCCGATCTCCGGAAAATGATCTAGATCTTTCGTATGTTATCACACTCTGAGTAGTAGATTCGTCATTAATTCTCTTTTTATTTGTATTAGATGTTCAAATTCACAGACATCAGCTAAAAGAAGTCGTCAATCTCCTGAAGATACCCATCTAGATCATTCGTATGTTACTACATTCTAATTGGTTGGTTAACCATTAATTATTATCTCTTTATTTATGTTAGATGCTATAGTACAACATCGTCCGTGCATAATAAAATATACAAAAGTGGAAAAATGGATGATATTGGTTATCTCCGAAGTTATCTCCTCAACGAAGTAAGTTTTAATCTTTTTTATTTTAACATTATTCAACAATCGGCATTTGATGTTCATAGTTCAAGAAGATAGACCCTCACGGTATTCTCGAGGAATCTGTTGAAAAGTTGGAGAGTAGTATAAAAATTTTTAAAATTGAACTGATTATATATGGTTCGGACCAGGTTTTCTTCAAATATATGAAAGCTGTAAGTAGTAATTACTCTCTCAATTGGAGTAACAACTAATAATGATATTGTATATTTCCAGATACGGGACATCCAACGATCGAGAGGGTATGGTTTTACAATAGACTTTGACGAAAAATCTTGTCTTCCGGATGGATTCCGCGTCACAATAGCTCAACTTGATGCCGACGTTTCGTAAACCATTACAGGAAGCATCTTCAGGGCAGGCTTGAGGCTTGAACTGAAACTGATTACAAGATTAACTGTCCGCGGGAATCTACTATCCAAAAAATAGACTTTGACGATTAGAATTAGAATTATAATGTTCATTATAATGTTCATTATTATTATTATTAGTATTATTGAATTTTGAAAGTACTTAAGTTATAACTCCATGGTTTATATGACTACGGTTAGCTACGCTATGGTCTAAAGGTGACAGCATATACTCCGGAATATTTACCGGAGAAAGTTTTCATTGATGTTCAGTTTCTTATGGGCAAATGAAAGCCCATTTTTATTTTCCAATATATCCATGTGAATTATGTCAAGATACGGGACTATAAAAATTTCGATTCATTTATGAAATTGCAGATTTTTACATGTTAGTTTTATTTGACCAATGATGCATATTGTTATTATTTGGAAACAATAAACATTTTGAATTGTTCGTATTTCGTATCTTTCCTTTTAACCCCTACCCTTATTTTATTCTTTAATTTTCTCTGATGAGTCATGAGTCCTTTCCAACTAAATCGATCCCTAGGAAACCGTTGATAACAATTTTGGGCGAATCGGTCCCACTATTTTCCAGATGGTTCCCCAAACGGACAGAACGTCACTCAAATTGGGGCCAGTGGTTCTATTAGTTTTACCTCACCGAATTTCAACAATTCTACAAATTCGTTGAATTCTAGTTGTGAAAAATAAATATCGTTACTTACCCAGAAATATAATATCGTACGTACCTGGTAAATTTTGCCGATGGAAATGAATTAATGGACATTTTAGTTGGAGATGATTCTACACCAAGATGAAACTGCAGTTTTATTATAATTCGAAGTTGGGGCCCACAGCTTCAGAAAAGCGTTAGAAAATAGAGAATCACCTTCGAAAACACTCATGTCATGTAACTCGTGAAATAATATCGTTGTATTCGATCTAATGTACAAATAAAATAATATACACTTTAGCTAATATATAAATCAACCGCGAAGAATTCAATTTGTATAATGTGTGAAATTTCATGCTTTAAATAATTATATACATTAGCCTTAACATATATATATATATATATATATATATATATATATATATATATATATATATATATATATATATATATATATATATATATATATATTTCTTCTTAGGTTCTCGCGGACATAATGTGTAGAACTGGATTTTCGAGTATTGATCCGCGTTGTGTGGTTTCGGTCCTCAAAAGGACCAATTTCACGACGTTTCGGCAAAGTCGCATTTGCCATCTTCAGGTGATTCGACCGTAGAGTCTGGAAAATCTTCGCCTAGATTTTCCAGACTCTACGGTCGAATCACCTGAAGATGGCAAATTCGACTTTGCCGAAACGTCGTGAAATTGGTCCTTTTTCCACACAACGCGGATCAATACCCGAAAATCCAGTTCTACATATACATATTTATATATTTGTATGTTTTCTTGGTATATTGGTCCGTATATATACTGATAATGAAACGAAAACTCTGTTTTGACGTTTCGACAATGTTTATTGCCTTTATCAAAATTGTTAATTGAATTAGTGTTTCCATGTAATTTAGAAAAGAATAGATGATTTCGATTAATGAAATGCGTCTGCAGCCGACTTGTGTTTTAAGATCCAATTAAAACTGCAGAAAACATTGGATCGGTTGTGTGTGAAAGAGTAATGTATGGCTAACTACAATTTGAAATAGATTGAATTTGATTAAATACAAGACATTCCAAGATTGTACAATTATAAATATCTATGAATTATTGTATGAATTAGTTATTCTATGATAAGCATTTCAGATCTATCATGACTATTCAATATATCATAGAATAACTAATTCATACAATAATTCATAGATATTTATAATTGTACAATCTTGGAATGTCTTGTATTTAATCAAATTCAATCTATTTCAAATTGTAGTTAGACATACATTACTCTTTCACACACAACCGATCCAATGTTTTCTGCAGTTTTAATTGGATCTTAAAACACAAGTCGGCTGCAGACGCATTTCATTAATCGAAATCATCTATTCTTTTCTAAATTACATGGAAACACTAATTCAATTAACAATTTTGATAAAGGCAATAAACGTTGTCGAAACGTCAAAACAGAATTTTTATTTCATTATCAGTATATATACGAACCAATATACCAAGAAAACATACAAATATTACAAATGATTCAAGAATATCAACAAAAGAATATATATATATATATATATATATATATATATATATATATATATATATATATATATATATATATATATATATTCTTTTATTGATATTCTTGAACCATTTGTAATATTTGTATGCTTTCTTGGTATATATATATATATTCTTTTATTGATATTCTTGAACCATTTGTAATATTTGTATGCTTTCTTGGTATATTGGTTCGTATATATACTGAAAATAAAATGAAATATATATATATATATATATATATATATAAATATATATATATATATATATATATATATATATATATATATATATATATATATATATATATATATATATATATATATATATATATATATATATATATATATATATATATATATATATATAAATATATATATACACATATATATATATATACACATATATAATAAAGATTCTTGATACTATTTATACTAATTTAATTAATTAATATTCTTGCAAATTCCTACTTACGTCCTTATAATGTAAAAGTTTACTTTAGGTAGAATTGTCTAAAGTATTTCTCACAGGCCAGAGACCTTCTTTTATCACCTAATAAATTATGACATCTGGCGCTTAAATGAACACTTGAGATGGTCTCGTCTGTTAGCAAAGAGGATAGAACTCTTTGTCTGTTAGTCTCTCGCAGACATTTATGAAATGTGTTCGTATTTATTGATGATTCTACTTAATAGTGGATTTTTAATTTTTACGCTGCAACATTGCTGTGTTATAGTTCCGATTTCATGTCTCCGTTCGTTTCGCGACGTTGGCATTTAAACGAAATTTGTGCGATGAGGACGCTTTGTGTTATTACAGTATTTCTAAGTAATCAGGTTATTGTATTAATAAGTCTTCTGATGATGGTCGTGAGACCGAAACGTACGTAAAGACGAGGGTAAAAATAAAAATATATGTGTTAATGTGACCTATTTCCCGAGAATTGTGTATTTATACACATATATATATATATATATATATATATATATATATATATATATATATATATATATATATATATATATATATATATATATATACATCCCGCTATATTCTGAGCGTCCGTACATTGCCTGTTTACTATTCTCTCGGCGTCCATCTTCTACTGAGCGTCCGTATGTGGACGCCGAGGGGTATCCCCATCGAAATTTTTTCAATGGGCTCGTATGGTGTCATAGAAGCGTTTGCCGAAAATCGACTAGGACGCTCAGATTATAGTGAAACGTATAATTTGTATATAACGTTGTATATAATAGTTCAATCAGTTTGCAGTCAGAGGCGCAGCGAGCGCCGCCGTATGTACGATGTATATCCGTGATTTATTTCAACCATACCTCGGCGTCCTTCTTGGATATTCCAGCTTTTACTTCACGGACTCCTCGGCGTCCGTAATTGGCAAAATTGTATGAACTCAACGTTTCGCGAGGAATATGAGCCTTGTGAACACCATTAACGGTACAATAGCTGCTGCGAACGCCCCCCTGTTTTATTTTGAATATTATCACAATTTGTTGGAATTACAGAGTGTTGTACAATTTGTTCTTTGATTAATTCATGCAGATTTTACGATTGAAGCTAACCTTTATTTCTTTTCGTTGCGTTTGGATGTATTTTTACTTGAATAATACATGTTAATTGTAGAGTTGTAGGTAGTTAAATATTTCACATTGTATAAAACAAAATAGAGTTATTCAAATTATTTTGTCAATGTTGTTAT
The DNA here is from genome assembly GCA_958510875.1 of Endomychus coccineus. Taxonomy (NCBI): domain Eukaryota; kingdom Metazoa; phylum Arthropoda; class Insecta; order Coleoptera; family Endomychidae; genus Endomychus; species Endomychus coccineus. The sequence continues at coordinate 198,226,544 of OY294067.1, read as the reverse complement.
GGATCAGGGTTGAAAATTCATTGGATTAATAGTATCGGCTTTCATCTTTCAATGTTCTAGTTCGAATTTAATTTACCAATTGACGATACAATAGATCTGTTGAAAATGATTACACTCCAGTCATTAATTATTAATAAGAAGCTGGGATTCTACCACTACAGTAGAATATTTAACAAAGATGTAAAATGTTGTGTTGGATAGTTTTTGAATTTCAAGATGAATTTTAGATTCAGGATGATGAATTTATTCTATATATATACATAGATATATATTTTTGCGAGCTCTAATCAGGCAATTATAGAAACTAGATGTGATTAAAATCTCGAATTTTGTATCATAAAGTTTCCGGTTATGCCCAAATGATCCAAAATATTCAGAGCTTACATCCACCTCCAATTATAATAAATCGCTATGTTTATTATGACATATTACGATGAAGCGGCCCTTGAGGATTCTTGCAATATAAAGTTCTGCTACCTTATTCTAAGTTTCACCAGATATGGCTATTTTTATCACGAAATAGGGTCAAATTCAACGCGCCCCTTATCTTATTGTTGATGGAAATTAAAACTTCCTTCTTATTACTTTACTTTTCTGATATTATTATCTCTAATTCAATATACACATTTCTTGGATGAAGTGATTATTTCTGTAGGTACTTGGTAATTCGAAACACATATATAAAGATTTCTCAACTTTTTCAAATGACTCACCTGTATATTTCAACGAAATTAGAACGATCGCTCACTGTTTTTGTTCGATTGACCATTCCTTATACCTATAATACCGAGCGGTTTCTGAAATATCCAGCTTACAAAGTACAGATTATGGAATTCTATTATTTGATGCAGTGTCTTGGAAAACACATTCTTATAAATGAGAGACACTACTGTCAAGCTGAGATTTGATTAGTATTCAAGTTTCGTGTTTTCCATGGCACTCTACATCAGATATATTAAAAATCCATAGCCGGGACTTTTTGTTTAATAAAACTTGAAAGAACAGTGGAAGATCTTTCTAATTTCGTTATAACATACAGGATGATATACGTTTGAAAAATTTGCTTAATCTTTACATTAGTTTTGAATCATTCTGTTCTTAATCGTTTAACCCAAGAAATATATAAATTAAATGGAAATACGCGAAGTATTAATGCCTATGTAATCAATAGTTTAGATACTTTGAATTTATTCAGAGTTTTGAATTGTATCATCTTTCGTGATAGAAATGGCTCGTTAATAGCTCAGAGTAAGGTATTAGAACAGAATATCCAAGGGCCGCTCCATCGAAATACGTCATAATATATATACTGAGTGTTTTATTCAAATAAGAGTCTATTTCCAGTTAATATTTTAGATCAACTGGACACACCACAAATTTTGAGACATTAATTACAACTAGTGTATTTGGAACGTCTAATTCGAACTTGAAAGCAATCACCCTGTATGTATAATTATATAAGGCAAATACTAGTGACTGACTGACATTTCAGAATATCTATGATATGAGAACACATAACTCATCAACAAGACAGGCAACGTTTACAGACAGACGGCGACTATCTATAATAATTACATAACTTTTTTTTACATGACAGTAGCTCATTCATCGATGGCTGATTACCGTACAAACTATCCACAGATTGCCCCATAACCAGAATACCTTTACTCGAAAGACAGCTCACACATTGAAAGTGTCAATTCAAATGAGTTTTCACATAACGTAGTATGTGATTTGACATTTTCCCATGACCTTTGCTGTTTTTAATAATTTTCAATATGTATTTATGTCTTGAAACTCGGGAGAATAACATCGCAGCCGTGGATCCGACGCTTTTATTTGTAACTATGGGTGTAAACTGTGCCTGCAGGCATAGCTCGCGGACAACAAGTAGCTTATCATATTTTCAATTATATAAAAATATGTATTCCGGACAGAGTATACAGATGTTCATACCTTACCTTGCATTTGAAATTAAATTTGCAATGAATGATACCAGGAAACTAGGCTAATTTTCCCAACTAACCGATTCTACATTTATAGTAACTTTCTAGATTTCTATTGGTCATATTGAGTTTTTCCACCCTGCATATTATGGTTTTACCTCATTCTGTATAAATACAGCAAAGAAATTGTAATTCAAATAAATGCAAAAAATGTATAGTAAGTAAATGCATTTGCAATAGAACGTGGTATGATGGTGAGGTAGCGGTATGAGACTACTAGTCATCTTTCTCTGTGTTCACGTTCGTTGAACGCCAGCCCGCGTAGCCTAAGCTGCGTGAAGATAGTTGTTTCATAGTGAATTCCCGTTTGAACATTGAATGGCGTCCACAACTGACAGAACTGAACTCGAACAAATTAATGAAACAATGAATACCTTCCGATTCCCAGAAGAATATGTAAGTACTTATGTTCTTGAGGTTATATGTATCATTAATTTAGTTGCATTTTAGTATAACTGTACAGTAGCTAATTCTGTCAAAAAGACGAACAGGTGGTTTTGTAATAGTCCATTATCACCGACAAATATACAAAATCAAACTGTGAGCTCCTCCGACGATTCAGTTAGTAAATCGCTAGTGAAAGATGAAACTGACTTCTTGGTGAGTATATATTACATTCATATCAAAGATTCTTTCAATCAGAATGATTCGGAAATATTCATTGTTCAGTTTCCAATTTTCTTTCATTATCTCCGGATTCTAGTAACTTCTTCCTGTATGAAAAATGTAGCAGTGGATGGTGGATGGAAGTTTCTAATTTTGTTGAATGACATATAAATTACTCCATAAAAGATTGGCTCAAAGAATCGTTCGCAAAATCATGCTGGACGCCCAGCGGATAGGAAATCGTTCAGTTATTGTATATATTTTCATTTAACTACATAGAAACATGTAATTATGAAATAAGTATGTATATCTTCTGAAAGTAGCATGAATGTTGAAGCTACAATTGATTCAATCAACAATAATGAATTATTTAAGTACTAAATTACCGAATTACATTTATTTTTTTAATTTGTTTTTAAGGTAGGTATTGAAATCGCAAATGTCACTTTAGCACAAGATATTTTTCTTATAAAATGTAATAAGGTGTTTATTCATTGCATAGAAAGTTAATAGATATCATTTGTCAAGATAATGAGGACGACACCGATTTGGATCCAGACTATAGTCCCGGTAAAGATGAATTACAACTGGAAAGCATTGAAGATATAGATCATGATAGCTCTGACAGAAATGAAATGGTGAGTTACGACAAACAATTAATCATAAAGTGTATCTTAAAATTTAGTATACTTAATTCAAGAACACTAAATTACTCCATAAAAGATTGGCTTGAAGAATTATTCACAAAATCATGCTGGACGCCCAGCGGATAGGAAATCGTTCAGTTATTGTATATATTTTCATTTAGCTACCTACATAGAAACATGTAATTATGAAATAAGTATGTATATCTTCTGAAAGTAGTATAAATGTTGAAGCTACAATTGTTTCAATTAACAATAATGAATTATTTAGGTACTAAATTGCCGAATAATTACATTTATTTTTTGTAGTTGTTATTTTTTGTAGTTTGTCGCAAATGTCATTTTAGCACAAGATATTTTTCTTATAAAATACAAACACATAAATACGGCTACAATATTCTCGAAGCCACTTCATAAAATCATGTTGATCATTTTGTTTCTAATAAATCAAAACGGCTCTGTTTTAAGAAGCGGGTGATGAGCCTATAAAGCTTCCTTAATTTATCCTCTCACTACTGTGGCAGTAGTTTTCTTAATTTATAAGGTGTTTATTCATTGTATAGAAAGTAAATAGATATCATTTGTCAGGATAATGAGGACGACACCGATTTGGATCCAGACTATAGTCCCGGTAAAGATGAATTACAACTGGATAGCATTGAAGATATAGATCATGATAGCTCTGAAAGAAATGAAATGGTGAGTTACGACAAACAATTAATCATAAACTGTATCTCAAAATTTAGTATACTCAATTCAAGAACACTATAATACTCGCATGAAATCTTAATCGATAATCTCAAAGTTTTTTTTTTTTGGATACTTATACTCTTTTCAAATAAGAATAATACTTTGGGTTACATATAGGGACCTAAGCTGATCAAAAGGAAAATTATACTGATCCGAATTTGTAAGAATGAATAACATTTGTGAAATTCTAGGGCTCAAGGTTGACCAAACAGTTTATTTTCACTGGCATAGAGAATTATTGTGAAAGTATGATTATAAAAAATAATTGAGGGTTTAACTGTCCACCCTGCGATGTTCTTACTTTAGCTTTCACAGTGCAACCACCAGTCAATTTGAAGATAAGTGGAAAACGATAAGTTCTGGTAAGACGAGTATAATCAAAATATGCAACAACACATTCGTTGGAAATAGATGTTGATGTTGCGGTATAATATAATATCCGGTTTAGCCTCAAGTGTTACAGGGCACAATTCGATCATTATTTTTTTTAAAGAGAGCATAGGTACCCAAAAGTCTTGTGTTCAAATCTTCTTTGTTTCAAGTGTTCTTCGCGATATCTTATCTGAGTTGCTTGCCATAAGAAGATACCTGGGTAGTTTTCGTTGTTTACCATTATCAGAAGGTATTTACTTAACTGTCATAAACTAATAATGATTCTTGACCCAGGTTTGAATTATATGTAAATATCTGGAAATAGATCACACTAAGACATATGTTTACTATATCTTCGTCTTTATGTACGTTTCGGTCTTTCGACTATCATCATAGGACGTTTGGAAACTAATTCACGTAACTAAAGCCCAAGATTCCTTAACTAATTGCACTGAGCGTCTTAATCACATTAATTTCAATTAAAAAGGTATATGTCTCAACAACGAACGGAACACGAATATTTGAAATGTAACACAATGTGTAAAATATATAAGCACGTATTAAAAAACCACCAAAAATTGTTTCTATAGTTGAAGACGACATATGTCAAGGAAGAGGCGAAACGATCTGACCAACTCTAACCTGACGGCAAAAATCCCTCCGCTCCAAATAGGTACATTGTTAAACAGATGTGTTAAACATTTTATGACTACAATAGAAAAAATCTTTGCAATATTAATGATTTATTGTATCAGCTTTCTACAAGTTTAAACATAAATGTGAAGACGAAAATATCGTTAATTTATAATTGTGACCTATTTCCTCAGAATTTACATATAACTATTATATTATGAATACTCTCGTAGTTATTTTACGATTTCTATATTTGAGCCACTTGAAACTTCATCAGATTTCGATTTTGAATTGAATATTAATTCATAAAATCACTGTCGATTATTTTTCTGGCTATTTAATTTTATTTATATTGCTAGGCTGTAGTAGATATCTGATGATAGTCGAAATGTACATACATCCTTCTAGATGGAAACATTGGCATTTCATTGTAATCGGTTCGGCATTATGTAATCATTTTTTCGTGAGAACTCCACAAATAAAAAAATATTTTCAGAAGTTAAGGCGATATCTTGAAAATTATAATAAAGGCAGCATAATAATGAAACAATAAAGCGCACAAAAAGGGACTGTGCAAATTCTCAAATTCTTCTCTAAAGTTTAAGAAATAAAGGAAGCAAAGTGTGCACTCAATTCTTTTTACATTATTTACAGTTACTGGAAGTTATAAATTGTTATTATTCTTTTTCAGAATGACCTGAATAGTTCTCCAAAGAGCGTTCAACAGGCACCCATACTTCCTCCAATACCACCTAATACTAATTCAGGATCAGGAACAAACAAAAACAGTTCTAATAGAACTAAATTTGGGGAGTACAAGGAAAATGGTGATATTCGGAAAGGCAATAAAATGAAGGATTTTTGCTACTTTTGTGAAACTAGTGTGCTAAATTTCGCTAGACATATAAAACGTAATCACTCCATAGAGAAAGACGTTCAGAAAATATTCTCTTACCAGGCAAATACCAAAGAAAGGAAACAACTCCTAGAATCGATTCGCAAAAAAGGAAATTATTTGAACAGTTTAGCTGCATGTAAACCTATGCAAAAATCTCATCATCCTATAGAAAACAAACTTCTACCTTGTCCAAACTGTCTGGGCTTCTACACAGCCAATCTACTGTGGAAGCATAGCAAACGATGTAGCGGTAACACCAAAAAAGCATCTCAAGCTCTAGCTCAAACTTTCTTGCTAAAAGGAATAAAAGTTGACGTTCAATTGAAAAACACAGTGTTTCCAAGGATGAGGGCCGATGAAATTTCCCTGGCAGCTCAAAAAGATCCAATCATATGTGCCTTTGGTGCAAGATATATAAAAGTTCATCGTCAGCAACACTTTATTAACGTTGCGTCACGAAAGATGCGAGAAGTTGCAAGGTTACTTATCGAATTAAAAAAAAAAGAATCATCAATAACGTGTTTGTTTGATGCTTTGAAACCGATACACTTCGACTTGCTAGTAGAATCTACTAAAATAATAGCGAAATATAATCCCGATAAGGATTTATATGAATCACCAACACTGGCTCTGAATATGGGAACTACATTAAAGCAGTGTGCTGAAATAGCTATTGTGGTTGCTCTTAAAACGAAACATGTAGCTGGAACAGTTGCTAGCGCGGAGAAAGAAGCAGATCTCAAAACGTTTATCCAGATAATTAGTTCTCAATGGAGATATGATGTAGCCAGTCAAGCAGCAGATGATCTCAATATCAATAAATGGAACAAGGTAACTATCGTTCCGTTGGCTACAGATCTCAAGATTTTGAAAGAATTCCTGGTTTACAAAGCTAACATGGCCATGGAGGCTCTCAAACAAAAAAGCAATATGCTGGAGTACGTTGTTTTGCTTGAAACTATATTTTGTAGGGTAATATTATTGAACAGAAGGCGGCCAGGAGAACTGCAGAGGATTACTCTTGATCTCTATGAAAAATCTGCTGAAATGGGAACATCAACATATGAGGAGTTCCAAGATGTAGTCTCTGCTCCAGAAAGAGTTCTCTTGAGAACATTCAGAAGGGTTGTAATTAGAGGTAAGAGATGCCGCGGTGTGCCAGTACTATTTAGTGCTGATATACAAGAGCACATTAAAATATTATTACTTCATAGAAGGGATTTTGTAAAAGAAAATAACTTCTACCTATTTGCTAACGTTTGTTCCAATCAACCAATATGTGGGTACAAAGTACTACAGAAATATGCAAAATCATGTGGAGCAAGAAATCCAACAGCAATTAGTTCTACAAGGCTAAGAAAACACTTAGCTACCTTGAGCCAAATATTTGCCATGTCAGATAATGACTTGGAACAGCTTGCAAATTTCATGGGACACACTGTAGGGGTTCATAAAGGAAACTATCGCCTCCCGGACGATATTTACCAAACAGCCAAAGTGTCCAAACTGTTTTTATTAATGGAAAAAGGGGAAGCGTCAGAATTCAAAGGTCAAGCCTTAGATGAAATAAACATAAATTTGGAAGATAATCTGATTGAAAATGCTGATCAATCAGAAGAGGAAGATTCTGAGATCAATTCTCCAATTGCAACAGTTTCCTGTCAAATACCACACTTGCCTGTAAAAGTGCGTTCCGGAAAAATTAAAAAAGTTCGTTGGTCAGATGATCGAAGGAAGGTAGTGATACATTTTTTTGCTGATCATATTTTAAAACGGAATCCTCCTAAACAATCTGAATGTATGATTTTGAAAGAAAAATATCAAGAGCTACTCAGCAACAAGGACTGGTTGAAGATCAAAGTTTACATCCAAAATGAATATTCCGAAAAAAAAAAATGAATATTTTTGTGAAGCTATTACAAAATATACAAATAAATAAATCTTTCTTGTAATCTTTATTATGGTCTTCTTTGAATAATGTTGTTAACTGGTACTTCATTCATCCCACACACAATTCATTTATTTCAATCACAAAATTCGATTTCACTTGACGAATGGTTCTAATTCTACTTTGATGCTGACCTGGAACGAGAAAATAATGAATTATGAAAGATGATAATCAACTACCTCTAACCTATTATTTGTCGCTGATTCAACTGAAAGAAATAAGTACTTACTATTATATTTTCGAATAAACCTACTTATAATATTATAATAGCCAACTAATCCGTTAACATTAATTTTGATAGAAAATTACAAATATGTAGCTTCATCAAGTTAAAATTTATGAGGAAATGTATTAGAATTCTCTGTTCGTATTGAGACCATACGAAAACGATTTAAGTCATTATCATGGTACATATCGATATTTTGACTGAAAATAAGACTTCTTCCATGAAATTTTACCAAAAAACTTATAGGTATTTCCAAATTTATAAGCATTTGAAAATCGATCAATTAGTTACTTGCAGAGTGAATTTACAGATTTTTCCAATGATTAAAAATATAAAAATTTTAATGGAATATAAGTTATTGAGAAAAAATTCGATAAAATGAAAACAAACCATTCAAAATATGTATATGGCGGCCGAGCCCAGCTGTGATTTTACTCGCCCTCGAATCGGTAACAGGTTCTCAATTCGAAATAACTCGTCCAAATACTATACCTGAGCACGTGACAAGTACACGTAATATAGCGGAATGAAGTTCGTAGACAGTTATTCTGTTGTTTATCGAAAAAAATATCACAAAAAGCGTCAACAAGTTGACGAAAATTTAAAAAATAATGAATTTACCTGAATTTGTATGACCCTGTAAATTGGTTACATTCAAATCAATATTCAAAGAAATTTCCAGAAAATATAAAAATATTGATCGAATGTAAGTGTCTTATAAAAAGAATATCGATAAAATTAAAAAACAATAATTTTCAGATGCTTATAGTTTCAGAAATGATAATTGTTTCGAAAAATTTCGAAGCTTATAATAATACCTCCATTGGCAATGTTCTCAACCTTAGAAACAGCAAATATAGAGCCGACAGGAACAATACGAAAAAAGTCATAATTTCGATATATACCATGATAAAATTACGAATAGAGGGTATATTTCGGGTCTAAACTCTGGATTTTCAAAATTTTCCAACAGATTCATTAACCAGTGAGCAAAAAACAAAAAAAATTAAAATTCCGTAAGAATCGAACAGATAGAACGCGATTTATCGTAATTTCCCTGGATGCTGCCCAATTTCGAATATTCGCTGAAAAATCGTCACTATCTAGAAAACTGCGTTTTTGGAATAACTTTCAAGAATAAAAAATATGCATTCGGGATCATTCTATGCGCTCGAATTTTAAGGACATTTTAAAAACATCCCTGGCTACTTTCTCACCCCTCGGACTAATGTTTTTTTTGGAATAGTTCGGGAAATATTCATCGTGAAGAAAATTTATGATACCAAAATTTTTTTTTTAAATAAACAATTTCCAATCAAAAAATTTCAATTGTTTCATTATTGACCGATTTTTGTTTTGACCGCCCTCATTTTCGAAATATCACAATCGTAAAAAAGGTGCTCAAAAAATACGAAAATATCATTTGTTTCCAATTTCAAACCTTTTTTGATCGTTATTTTTGCAGGGGCATGTATTTGCCCCTAAAGAGATAGCTGTTTGAAAGCGGCTATCCAAACTGACGACAAACCGTATGGGACACGACCTGAACCTAAACACCAAGTTTCGTAAATATAGGAGCACATTCAGAAAAATCCGTGGGTAAAAACCTTCATTTACTGGACTATTAGTGACATTTTGAACATCAAATTTCATCAAATAAGTCATTCGCCTCAATATCTAATTCTTGACATGCTTCATCTTCCTAATGTGATGATAAATTTTCAGAAGATTTCCTGGAATCCCTCTATATGAATTTTTCGGGTAATTCCATTTCCTCACCTGACGGTGTTCTTTTTCAGTTAGAAATCTTGCATCTGCAGATTTAATCATTAAATGACCATTCTCCAGAGTCATCACATAGTATGGTGGAAAGTACATTAGCTGGAACGTTTTCAGGAATAAATTAGAAACATCTAGGGCGGGCATGATCAGCAATCCAGAAAAAACATTTGTTTCTGATGGCTCCAAATGTTTTTTGGAGGAATCGGCTTTTTTTCTTATCTTCCATTACCAGCTGCTTTTGTGCCTGTACCTGTAAATCGTTTTCTTTTTCTGTCTTTGAAATATGAAATTCCATATTGTTTGAAATCTTGTCTTACGAATATTCACAGACATATTAAGATCCTGGTTATATTTTTTTAATGTTAAAACAGCAAGTTGGTAATATAGACGCTTTCTATCAAAGATAAGGAAGTAAAAGAAAGATAAATTCTGAAACTTTTCAAAATTATGCTAAAAATCAAAGTTGTTTATAATATCATTGTTTTATATGTACCTACCCTTTTTTATGATGAATTCACTTTCGAATCATTATCTTTCACACTACCAAACTGAAAAATGGAGACGAGATGAACTGAACTACTAACTAATCTTGTTCAAAGAACAAATGTGAAATGATTCTTTTATTTCAAAAGAAGTCAAATTTATTATATTATTTATCATATTTAATTTTTGTGCGTCACAAAAAGATAAACAGTCAGCTTCAACTAGTCGGGTACCATAGGAGTTGTAAGTGTCTGTCTAACGGTTTCACCGCTCGTGTCTATGGCACATATGCATCAAAGAGGGCCTGAATATTTCTACTTTGATTCCACTCGATACTGATGCTGAAGCATAAGCGCGGCAACGCAGCAGGACGCTCAGACATCTGCCATGTGAACAGTTTTTAAACGTGGGGACGCCCAGGAATCTGTAATGTGAAAGCTTCGTATATGTTGTGGACGCCAAGATGCGTTTTCATGAAAGGACGCTGAGAATATAGTGAAGTGTATATGACCTCATAGAATTTGCTGGAATTTAGTGAGGCGACATCTGTTTATGATACATTGAGTATAAACGCAAAAATATATAAATCCCTGTTACAAAATTGGACAGGACGCTGAGAGTCGCGTTTTCGTAAGGACGCCAAGAATATAGTGAGATGTATATATATATATATATATATATATATATATATATATATATATATATATATATATATATATATATATACGTAAAGTGGTCAGTTTGGCGCCTCTTTTATACGATTTTATACGTATAACATCGTATAAAAAGGGGCCAAATGACCCGTTTACCCAACTAACTCAAGAACTTTTCTATCGGAAGTCCTTTCACCTTCATAGTATGTCAGATCGTTCTCGTAGGATAAAACGATGGCATCGAAAGATATAAATTACAGCACGAGGGGGGCGGGGGTTGTTTGTTACTTTCATATAGAATCTGCCACCTCCATGTTTTGTCAGAACATTCTAATAACAAACGATGTTATCGAGCGTTGGGGCGGGTTGACGGCGGCGACAACTATTTTTTTAGCAACCTGTCACCTTCATATTACGCCAGTGTTCTTGAAGGAGAATAACCAACGAACCCATCGAGAAAATCAAATCAACGAGCGTCAAGGGCGGCGCGTTGACTGAGAAAACTTTCCTTCTAGAAACGCTGCCACCTTCATATTTTGTCGCATCGTTTTTTAACTAGAATAACATACGATGCCATCGAAAGATTTGGATTATAGATCGAAGTGGTGGGCGTGTTTGAGACTGCAACTTCCATATCAGAGAATCTGCCACCTCCATATTTTGTCAGAACGTTCTTGAAGGTTGATAACAAACGATGTCAACGGGCAACCGACGCTGGTGGCAACTATTTTTTTAGCAACCTACCACCTCCATATTTTGCCTGTGTTCTTGAAGGAGAATAACTAACGAAGCCATCGACAAAAATCAAATCAACGAGCTTCAAGGGCGGGTTGACTGAGGAAACTTTCTTTCTAGATACGCTGTCACCTCCATATTTTGTCAGATCGTTTTTGAAGGAGTATAACAAACGATGCCATTAAGAGATTTAAATCACAGAACGAGGGACGGGGCGTGTTTGCGAGAGCAACATCCATATCAGAGAACCTGCCACCTCCATATTTTGTCAGAACGTTTTTGAAGGTAAATAACAAACGATGTTATAGAGCGTCGGGGGCGGGTTGTCAGCGGAAACTATTTTCCAGCAATCTGCCACCTCCGTATTTTGCCAGTGTTCTTGGAGGAGAATAACTAACAAAGCCATCGAGAAAATCAAATCAAGGAGCTTCAAGGGCTGGGCGTTGATTAAGGAAACTTTCTTTCTAGAGACGCTGCCACCTCCATATTCATTGTTTTTGAAGGAGAATAACAGACGATGCCATCGAAAGATTTGAATTACAGTACGGAAGAGGGGGGCGAGTTTGCGAGAGCTACTTCCATATCAGAGAACCTGCCACCTCTATATTTTGTCAGAACGTTCTTGAAGGTTGATAACAATCGATGTCATCGAGCGTCGGTGGCGGGTTGATGGCGGCAACTATTTTTTTAGCAACCTGCCACCTTTATATTTTGCCAGTGTTCTTGAAGGAGAATAACTAACGAAGCCATCAAGAAAAACGAATCAAGGAGCTTCAAGGGCGGTGCGTTGACTAAGGGAACTTTCTTTCTAGAGACGCTGCCACCTCCGTATTTTGTAACATTGTTTTCGAAGGAGGACAACAAACGATGTCATCGAAAGATTTGGATTATAGAACGAGGGGGGCGTGTTTGCGAGAGCAACTTCCATATCAGAGAACCTGCCACCTTCATATTTTGCCAGTTCTCTTGAAGGAGAATAACTAACGAAGTCATCGAGAAAATCAAAAATCAACGAACTTCAAGGGCGGCGGCGCGTTGACTAAGGAAACTTTCTTTCCGGAGACGCTGCCACCCCATATCTTGTCACATTGTTTTTGGAGGAGAATAACAAACGATGCCATCGAAAGATTCTAATTACATAACGAAGGGAGGGAAGTGTTTGTGAGAGCTACTTTCATATCAGAGGACCTGCCACCTCCATATTTTCTATATTCCTTTTTCTTGAAGGTTAATAACAAACGACGTCATCGAGCGTCGGGGGCGGATTGACGGCGGCAACTATTTCTTTAGCAACTTGCAACATTCATATTTTGTCAACGTTCTTGAAGGAGAATAACTAACAAAGCCATCGAGAATATCAAATCAACGAGCGTCAAGGGTGCGTTGACTATGGGAACTTCTTTTCTAGAGCTTCTGCCACTTCCATATTTTGTCACATCGTTTTTGAAGGAGAATAACAAACGATGCCATCGAGAAATTCAAATTACTGACCGTATGGTGCGCAGGTTTATGGCGGCAACATTTTTATTAGAGATCATGCCACTGCCATATTCCGTATAAGAGTTCTTCGAGGGGAATCCATTTGTTGACAAGTAATAGTGATTTCAATTTTTATATGTATATAGAATAATGAATGTTTCATATTTCGCGTTTTTTTTTTAATCCTTCCTGCATGCGCAAAATATATCTCGACCCTAGATGATTAGAATGTTTCGGAAGCATCGTTTGTTATTCCCCTTCAAGAACGTTCTGACAAAATATAGAGGTGGCAGGGTCTTTGATAGAAAAGTTGCCGCCGCAAACTCTCACCTAACGCTTTGATCTCCCGATGACATCGTCTGTTATCCTCCTTTGAGAACACTCTGCCAAAATATGGAGCTGGCAGTGTCTCAACTGAGGAAGTTGCCGCTGTCAACCCCCTCCCACGTTCTGTGATCTGAATCTCTCGATGGCATCGTTTGTTATTCTAGGGCAGTTCTGTGTGAAATGACCAACATTATTACAAAAAACATAAGAAATATTATATTATTGCAAATATTTTAACCTGCTTGCATGTTTATTCATATTTTAAACTATTTTTCGTGATGCAGATATGAATTATTTGGAGATTTTGATTAAACTGATAAGTGACAAAACTTTACACTTGTATTTATCCACGCTGGAAAGTTTTCAAACTGTACCTTCAAATATTGACCGCTCTGCAAAGGAGTGTGATGTTTTTATCTACGAATTTCATCCAACTTGTACTCATTAGCGGTTTTCTAATGTACATACTCTAGCTAAAATAAGTGTCTACATTGCAATTATTGCAATTATTATATAAATATAAGCATCCGAAGTTGAATAACTGCAAACCAGAAGCTTATTCATTGAGTACTCGGAGATTTTCAAATGCATGGAAAGATCTTCAAAAAGATTTTTGTTTCCGTCGCTATGAGGAAAAACTAGAAATGTGTTTCCGGTTGGAGAATAGATAAATAGTGTGCCCGGCAAAGTTACACTTCGCAAATCAAGTTGATTGATTTGATTTGATTACTGATTTTTATATAATAGTTCCACATTCTATAAGACTCTTCGCATTTGTATTAAGATAATGAAACAATCGGATTATTCATTTCATCATCTTTACACAACTAAATAATATCCAAATCAATAAGGTTTTCGAGAGAATGTACAAAAACATCCCCTAGACCACATCACCTTTGGTTATATATTATTAATGGACAATGCTATTTTCAAGTGTACTCTGATAATTGTTTCAATCGTTGTATTTGTTGAATGATTGTGTTCAAATTTGAGTAAAGGCAGCTTCAAATCAATTACGATGTAGAAGTTTTTGCTCTAGGGCTTTGCTTAACGATTTCAGAAATAACTTAAGTAAATGCAATATACTCTTCTGACTAAGTCGCGAAGAGTATAAAGACGGAGTTATGACCAGAATAAATACACTTTTCAAACATAAAATCAAAGTGAAGGTGATGATATTTCTATTACTATTTCACACGGACAAAATCCACCTGTAATTTCTCTCATTTCGGGTATTATCAATATGCTGTTCTCGGTTTTCTTCAAAAGATTCACTTTTTTAAATGATAACATGAGATCAAAAATGTAACTTGGGTTTTATCAAACATTCTGGTTACTTTTTATCGCTCTACGATGAAAATCAACTGAGACATGAACGTTATAAGTTGGTGATAAGGTGCGACAACCAATATTTCCAAGCCCTTCGAACTTAAATATCTTGGAAAGCAAGCTCCCACATTGTAGCTCTTGACATTTCCCACTAACCCTTCTTCTTGGCGCCCCGATAACTCAAAGATTACATGAGATGTTCAAATAACCAATTACTATCTTTTTCTACAACTCACATATATTTTTTCCACAATTAGCGGCCCAAGAGATGGTTTTCGAGGGGTGGAATGCAGAAATACACCATGATTTTGATACGAATGATATGGTAACACATATTCTATTTTTTCATATTTAGGGGTGGTTTTCATCGCCAAAGTGCACATCGGGACTGGGACAAAAATGTTATACAGTGTGTAAACAAAGGTCCTAATTCCAAATTTCTATGAAAGTCGCTGATGGTTCTCAAAATTCGGAGGTAATACCCCATTTCACTGTCGTTGCCTGTATAGTAGGCTTTTAGTCAAAGCATACATTGCAGTCTTTATATGTATGGCAACCAAGGCAATTCACATCGAATCAGTCAGTGATCTGCCAAGTGACGCGTTTCTAGCCGCGATACATCGGTATATGGCCCGTCGCGGCGAGGTCAATATTATCAGATAATGAGACACATTTTTTGGGTACTAGTTTTATTTTATATTTTGAGGAGATTCATAATATATCACGATGAAGTAATAAGGATTAATCTTGCACAATTCTAATCTATGCCTTGAATGTTGTAAATTTTCACCATGATGCGTACTATTTGTTAAGTATATTCTGAGATTCAAAAGCTGTTGTGCTGTTCTTCACAAAAATGTTGTGATCTCCAATCTATATATAGTTTCAAAAATACCGATAAGTACGAAAGAATCCTTCTTATGCACGGAAAAACAATCAGCGGATAAGGGTGATAATTTCGTACTCATTTGGGTTATAGTGAATCAACAGTTCTGTACTATTTTAGTGTATAAGCTTGGAAAAAGTAGGTACTTAACTGCACATCTGCATGGTTGTTTATAGTAGTTTGTTGTTGAAAGTGAAATAATTTTGTTCATACACAAAAACGTAAAGATCTCGTATTCTGTGCAGTTTGTATCATGGATATTAATATTTGAAAATCACCTCTTCAAAATGTTAATCGACTCGGGAATTGTGGTTTTCCAAATAGTGCAACAACATCGAATGAAGCGAGAGTATTACAGCTTCAAGTTCGAAATCCTAATTTGTCAATTAAGTCCAAAGAATTTTTCACCTACAAACTTGGTGCCGCTTGGAAGTCGCTAAATTCTTTAACTAACCATTCCGCTATTTCATACGTTAGACAATTACCGTTTGAAATTATTGGTCTCATGGAATTTTTCCGTTTATAAATCTTAGGTAAACAGCTTAGGAAGATTGGGATTCGGAAGTCTGATTGTTTCTGTTCATTCATAGTATTAAAGGTATCCACTCTTCTATAGTATGATGTTATTTCTGGCTGCTTAACATCAGATAACAACATAGACATAGGAATAATTCACTACCTGACCCTCAATAAAATCGACCTTGGTTTCCTAGCAGCTACACCAGGTTTACAAGTTTACTAAGGTCGATTTTAGAGAGTCAGGTACAGGGTAATTCTTTCATGTTTCTATCTAATATTAAACTAAAAATATCACAGCGAAACAAAGTTACAAGTGGTACAAATTCAAATGATTAATGATGTCGCAGAATACCTTGTCACTTTTTCAAATTAACTAATTAACTGAATCATGTACACTATTCTGAACTATCAACCGTTTTTCGAATAATAACCAGGAAATGTCATTTCAAACAAGATTTCAAAATCTTAAATAATGAAACTTGAGTTTTGGCTAGTGTATTATTATACTCTTCGCAGACGAAGTCAGAAGAGTATATTGCATATACTTAAGATATTTCTAAAATCATTAAAAAAAATCCTAGAACAAAAATTTTCAAACCATAGTATTTTTCATCGAATGTTGTGCAACTTCAAGAAACTCCGTCTTTCTATCTGTCCGTCACGAAATTTGTTACCACGATAACTCAAAAACGAAAGATCATATTCAAATTTTGAAAAAAAATTGGATACTTGGAGACTAACCGATTTTTTTTCAGAGAGATCATGTAATAAACACACACTTTTCTGAAGGGTTGAAAATTTACGAAAATCATAACTGTCAAAGTATACATTGAATCGATTCAAAACTTTCACAGTAGATATGAGTTAATTTAAGACTACTTTCAACCAAATTTCAACAGAAACACGAAGAAAATAATTACCGAGGTAAACTTCAACTTAGATTGTACTCCAAATGTTGCTATGTTATACAACCCTCGAGGTCTATGGAATAGGAGACTGACTATTATGCTGCGGACACACGGGGGGTCGATCCCCAAAAGCGGAGAAATTCTGTTTTTGTACATTTTCTTCAAAACAATATTAACTTGAACAATATTTATTTGTGTAAGTATAATGGATAATTTACAAATAATATTTATGTCATTATCTTCACATAAATGTGAAGAGAATCTTATAGAATATGGAATAATTGTATAAAAATCATAACCAAATCAAATAATTTGTGAAGAGTAACTTTGTCACACTTCCTATTCATCCATTCTCCAAGCGGCAACACATTTCTAGTTCTAATATATTAATTAATTAATTGAATTAAGTGAATCATAAAAGGAAATCCTTTCCCTTCATACACCAGTAAATGAAGATTAGTTTAGAGAGAGAATTATTTGAGATAATAACTGTCTTCTCTATATCTAAGATCTTGAATATGTTATATCACATTGCTATAAACAAAAGCAGGAATTGAAAATCGAAAAGTAGAAGTCAGGGTTTCGATCTCTGATAGCTGTACTAAACAAAGTTATTACTTTGTCCGAGCTGTAACTCTGCCAACATTGCTCCTGCAGAGATGAGTGAAAAACTCATATCCTTCTTTGTTTATTCCTGGCCTTCAATTTTAGTCATGGCACTTTTTTCGATAAAAGTCAAGGTTGCCGTTCAAATACATGCTCTTTACGTCGGAAAATTTAGAACTTCAACCGAAAATAACTTATTTATGATGGAATTTACAGAAGTAGAATTACAAATTTCAAAATATTCAACAACCTGAGAAGGGAATAAATCCAGACGTCGAGGGCGGGTTGACGCCGGCAACTATTTCATGAGAGATCTTGTCACCTCCATGTTTTCTCAGAACCTTTTTGGAGGAGAATAACGAACTATTCCATCGAGAGATTCAAATAACTGAGCGTCGGGAGTGTGTTGACGGTGGCAACTTTCTTATTAGCGAACATGCCATGTCCATATTCTTGAAGGATGCCATGTCCATATTCAGAAGGATCGTTCTTGAATGGAGATAAAATAACGATGCCAACTAGAGCGTTGGGGCGGATTTACGGTGGCAACTTCTTCATAAGCGACATTGTCACCTTCATATCTTGTCAGAGCATTTTTGCACGACAATAATGAACCATGCCATCAAGAGAACTGAATTATCTGGCGTTGGGAGAGCGTTGATGGCAGCAACTATTTTATGAAAGAACCGGTCACATTTATATTCTGTCAAAACGTTTGTGATAAACGCTTGTAATAACAACGATGTTGTCGAGATCTTGAAATTGGAGTCTCGAAGGCACCATTTTATTAGCGACCTCGACACCTCCATATTGATAAAACTTTCTTGAAACTCTCAATGGCATCGATAGTGATCCTCCTTTGAGAATGCTCCAAAAAATATGAAGGTGTCAGGTTCTCTAATAAGATAGTTGCCGCCCCCGGAATTCGGTAATCCAAATCTCTCTATTGCATCGTTTGCTATTTCCTTTCAAGACGTTCTGAAAAATATGAAGGTGTTAGGGTCGTTGATGGAGAAGTTGTCACCGTCCCTAACGCATGCTAATTTGAATCTCTTGATGACATAGTTTCTTATTTCCCTTCAAGAAATGTCTGTCAAAAGGATATGGTCACAGGGTCTCTTATAAAATAGTTGCCGCCATCAACCCGCCCCCGACGGAGGTAATTTGAAACCCTCGATCGCATCGTTTATTCTTCTACTTCCAAACGCTCTCACAAAATATAAAGGTGGCGTGGCTATTCATAAGAAAAGTCGCTGTTCAACCCGCCCAAGATACTAGGTAATGATTGCATTGCTCATTCTTCTACTTCAAGAATGCCATGCCGAATTATGGAGGTGGCAGGATCTTTCATGGAATAGTTTCCGTCATCAACCCGCCTTCGAATCAGGTAATTTGAAACTTTCGATAGCATCTTTCATTTTTCTACTTGAAAAACGCTGTGACAAAATATGAAGGTGGCACGGTTGCTCATGAGAAAAGTCGCCGTCAACGCGCCACCGATGCTCGGTAATTTAAATCTTTTGATGACATCGTTCGTTATTCTTCTTCAAGAACGCTCTGACATAATATGGAGGTGGCAGATTTGCTTATTCAAAAAAAAGTTGCCGCCGCGCCTCCGACGCTCGGTAATTTTGATCCATCGATAACATCGTTTGTTATTCTACTTCAAGAATGCTTTGACAAAATTTGAGGTTACAGGATATAGCAAAAGTTTCCTCCGTCAACCATTTCGACGGCATCGTATCTTATCCTCCTTCAGGAAAGTTCTGATAAAGCATGTCAAAATCGGCAAATCTTGTTAAAAGTCACGAATTGGCCGGAGTGGGGGCATTTATCGTTAAGGCAGCACAAAAAGCTGCGGAAGAACTTGGTCTCGAATTTCAGATCAGTCGAGAAGGCCGACTAGAGGGCAACCTCGAGCTCCTTTCTTCTCGCCTGAAAGCCCAGTTAAATGCCGCGGAGCAAGATCATACGCTCAGGCGGCATGTTGACAAGCCGATACACGGTGTTTTCTATCGAAACATCGAAACGCTCGGCTTGTCAACTAGGCTGACCTTCGGATAACTAAGGTCAGCCGAGCTTACATCCGAGACTGAGGGATTTACCGCAGCTTGCCAAGATGGCGTAATTAACACCTTGGTCTATCGCCGTAATGTGATGGGTGTGCAGGTCCCTGATGTCAGCTGCAGGGCCAGTCGAAAGGCGCCTGAGACGCTTTTTCACCTTCTATCGGCATGTCCGGCAAAAGCGGCCTCGGCGTACACCCATCGCCATAATGCGGCCCTACGGGTGCTGTATTACCATCTAATGCACTCGTACGGAATAGACCAAGAGCCGGTGCTGCCTTACATGCCAGGAGATATTGAGTCCATTGTCGGAAACGAAAAATGCCAGATCTTCTGGAATTATCCGTTTCCGACCGTCAGGTCCATACAAGCAAATAGGCCTGACGTTGTCCTCCTCGATAAACTAATCAAGACTATGTATGTCATCGAATTCTCCGCTCCGGCAGAGAAGAACATAGTCTTGAAAAAGGGGTAAAAATGGACAAAATATCAAGATCTCCTGTTCGAGCTCCGCACGCTATACCCAGGCCACAAGGTCGTATTAGTGGTTCTGATCATCGGTGCTTTGATCGGAATTCGGTCTTTGCTGCGTTCAAACTTGAAGATCATTCCGGCCTGTAGGAACTCGGCGCAGATCTTGATAGACCGGATGCAAAAGGCAGTCATTCTGGGTTCAATTAGAATACTTAGGGCACACGATTTAGGAACCTGAAGCTACTTACCGACCGGTGGAAAGGAGTAGCTTCGGTTGACCGCCTTGTAGGTTTTTTTCTGGCGTGACTGCTGCGTTGTCGTCGGAGCTTGCAGCAGCCCCGACCAGGTTTGAATGTAAAAAAAAAAAAAAAAAAAATGATGTATATATATATATGAGTTTAAAGTTTGTTTGTCTAATTGGCCACTATCGTGTATGTAACTTAAGAGATATAGAATTAAATTTTCTGAATTATGAAGATAACTTAGATAATTTAACATACGATTATAAAGATGAATAAACGTAAAAGATTGAACCATAGGCGGGATTCGAACCCACATTTCTGGATTTCTAGTCCAGGGTGTTTACCAATTACACCACTTCGGTCCTGTTAGATTTTTATATTTTTGTAAATATAAACCTCTGAAAGGATAGTAGATCATTGATGAACACAATGCGATTCGATGCCCTACCATCGATCAACTATTCACGCACATTCATCTGAAGTTCAGTCGTTTTTTGAAGTAAGGATTGTAGGTTAGTACTGCTATGGTTGGCAGTTACTTGACAGTTCTTATTCAAATGATGCTGTCATTTGAATAAGAACTGTCAAGTAACTGCCAACCATAGCAGTACTAACCTACAATCCTTACTTCAAAAAACGACTGAACTTCAGATGAATGTGCGTGAATAGTTGATCGATGGTAGGGCATCGAATCGCATTGTGTTCATCAATGATCTACTATCCTTTCAGAGGTTTATATTTACAAAAATATAAAAATCTAACAGGACCGAAGTGGTGTAATTGGTAAACACCCTGGACTAGAAATCCAGAAATGTGGGTTCGAATCCCGCCTATGGTTCAATCTTTTACGTTTATTCATCTTTATAATCCTATGTTAAATTATCTAAGTTATCTTCATAATTCAGAAAATTCAATTCTATATCTCTTAAGTTATATATATATGTATATATATTCTATGAAGTCATATATATTTCACTATATTCTCAGCGTCCTTTCATAAAAACGCACCTTGGCGTCTACAACATATAAGAATCTTTCATATTACAGATTCCTGAGCGTTGCCACGATTATGCTCCAATAGCAGTACCGAGTAGAGGCAAGGAAGAAATTTCCAGGTCCTATCATTGTAAAAAAAGGTAGGTACCTATAAAACAATAATATAACAACTTTGATTTTCCGCATAATTCCGAATAGTTTCAGAATTTATCTTTTCTTTTACTTATCATATCTTTGATAGAAAGTGTATATATCATCAACTTGCTGATCTTACATTGAAAAACTATAAGCAGGATTCTAAAATATTCGTATTTGTAACTATTCGTGAGACAACATCACAAACAAAATACAATTTTCTATTTTAACGACAGAAAAAAATCGATTATCAGGTACCGGCAAGAAAAGCAGCATCCTTCTTTGAAAAAATATTTGGATTCTTCAGAAAAAAATGTTTTTCTGAGATTACCGATGATGCTTCCAGCAGATGTACTTCTCACCGTACTATCTGATGACCCTGCAGAATGCCCATTTAATGATTACGTACATCAGCAGATGCAAGATTCCCAACTGAAAAAGAACACTGTCAAATGACAAAATGGAATTACCCAATAAATAAAATTAATTAGGTAAAGTTTTGCTAAATTTTTTACCGGACCATTGCCAAAAGAGAAAAAGTTGAGAGTGATTGGCCCGTTTATTCTACAAGATGATATATGGTTGACGTTTCTGTTGCAAACTTTTTGGCAAGTGTTAAACAAACTCGTCCAAAACAGAATTGTTCTGAATGGAAACGTTTGTCACTAGTACTATATAGATACAAAAAAGAGTACCTATCATGCATACAATTTAGAATCTTGGTTGATTTTCTTAACTATAATATGAAATGGAGTAGCTCATTTACGCTCATTGGATGTACAACAAAATATCTGTTCGTATCATTGAATGAATAATTTTTAATCAATACAGTTTTTATGTCCTAAATGTCTAGCTCCACTTGGTTCATCTACCAAACTGTGTGAAAACAATGATGAAAATTTCTTAAAAAAGGCAGGTTTTCAAAACTTAATTCTTCAAATGAGCAAAAGTAGTACAAAAGTAATGACGAGCCAATAGTACTCCCGAACATTTCCTATGAATTTCTTCATAATAGATGAAGCCACTTCAATGAGTTCAAATATTTTTTTCTTCATTTTTGGATTCACTAATAAAACGTCCAGTTTAACTGAAATCTCCAGAAAATCGGCTGACAATTTATCATTACATTTGGAAGATGAAGCACGTCAAGAGTTTGATGTTTTATTGCGAATGACTTATTTGATGAAATTTGATGTTTAAAATATCACGAATAGTCCAGTAAATAAAGGTTTCTACCAACGGATTTTTGAGAGTGCTCCTTTATTTACGAAACTTGGCGAGTAGGTTCTGGGCTTATCCCATATTGGTTGTGGTCAGTTAGGATGACCGCTTTCACGTGCTCCCTAAAAAGATCAAAAAATGATCGAAATTGAAAATAAATAATATTTTCGTATTTTTCGGATCCAAATGCAATATTCCCGAAAAACGCAGCCTTCTCGAGTTGAAGATGCTCTGGAAAAAAATCGAGCAAAACATAAATCGGCTAATAATTAGATGATTCGAAAAATTTCATAATTGGAAGTTGAATTTTTTTTTAACATAACTTTTCTTCCCGGTCAATATTCCGAGAGATATTCCAAAACAAACGAAAAAAGTCCAAGGGTTGAGAAAGTAGCCAAGGACGTTTTTAAAATATCCTAAAAATTTTAGCACATATAATGACCCCAAATGAACATTTTTTCATTCTTGGCAGTTATTCCAAGGATAGTAACGATTTTTCAGCGGATATTTGAAATTGGGCAGCATCCATTAAAATTACAATAGAACGCGTTCTATTCGTTCGATTCTTACGAAATTTGAATTTTTCCTTGTTTTTTGTTCACTGGTTATGAATCCTTCGAGGAAATTTGAAAATTCGAAATGTCGGAACCGAAATGGACTCTCTGTTCGTATTGGGACCTTATGAAAATGATAAAAATAATTTTATCGTGGTATATTATGACTCAAAATAAAACTTTTTCCATACTGTTACTGTCATCTCTCCATTTGCTTATTCTACTGTTCGGAATATTGCAAATTAAGGTATTGTTATAAGCTAAAAAAAAAATATCAATATTTTGATATTTTCTGGAAATTTCTTCAAATATTGACTTTTGATCAGCTCAGGTCCAAATGTATGTAACCCAAAGGTATTATTATTATTTGAGAAGAGTACCTATAGATACCCAAAAAAACCTTAATTTTCGTTGTTTCAATTGAAGCAGTCTCAAAAAAATATTCTTATGAATAGTCATTGTGAGACATCCTGTGTGCTGATATGATGTATAAGTATGGTTATGACTTACTAAAAGAATGAAAGATAAGTATTGACAAAATTTTGAAAGATTCTTCGCGATAGCAATAACCTAACACACCAAAATACTTAACATACTTTGAGATTATCGATTAAAATTTAATATTATGGTGTTCTCAAATTAAGTATACCAAATTTTGAGATACACTTCAAGAATAGTGTTTCTTGTAACTCATCATTTCCTTTCTGTCAGAGCTATCGATATGAAAATCTACATTATCAATGCTTTCCAGTTGTAATTCATCTTTTTTTTAATACTTTGACTACATGAGAGGGAAACCTATAATGTTCCAAGAACATCATGTGAGTCAGCAGTGGAATGTAGAGACGGAAGATAGGCATTCGTTCTTTTCTTGAAGGTTTGGAGGTTATAGGCATAGGAGAGAACTACCTACCTAGTTGAGCTCATCGTGCACCCCGTGGTAAGAAGTTTATTCTTTTCTAGCAGGTTGTTCTGGGGGCAGTTTTGCTTCGCCGATGTAACGGTGCCTGAAAGATGTCAAAGCAGGGCATTCCAACAGGATGTGAGGGGCAGTTTCCCCCACCTTTCTGTTTCACCTACATAATAGGATCATCTGCGATGCCCATAGTATGAAGGTGTTTGTTACGATGACAATGACTCGTTAGGATTACAGACATCTCTCTGATGTCCCTTCTGTTCAGAGAAAGGAGTTTCTTCGATAGCCTAGGTACAGGCTCATTGATAAATGACTTGGCCTGCCTCATACGTGGTGATCTTGCCACAAGTCAGAGCATTCTTCATGCAGTTGACTCAGAAGTACAAGATCCCCTCGCATTTTGATACAACGACCATTGGCTCCTGTCAGACAGGGACGCCAGATGACCCATGCCTGGTCAGGCAGTAAGCCATTTCAGTTCCTTCAACTCGACTATATCCAGGGACTCAGATGAGTTGACTTTATTCTTCTTGGCTGTTTCAGCCAGTGAATCCCTGCATTATTTGACAAGTCTTGATGTGACTCTAGGTGACTTGAGAGCGTCCAGGGCAGACCGGCTGTCTGTATGCTCCTATTTACATAGTTTCTTCGCAGATTTTCCATGGCGCAAGTCAATATTGCGTAGACCTCCGTCTGAACCCACTAGGTGGAGAGTTTCATAGCTTAGCTGTTCGGTGGAAAAACGAAGTCTGGTAGGAAGAAGTTTGGCAGGTCTTGAGCTTGACAGTGAAGGAGTGACTATTCTGAGCTCGTCTCGTCCGCGTTGAAGCAGACGAAATTTCTGATGAACTCCGACCATTGAACTATCTATAGAAAAGGGTATGAGCTAACACCAGTCTATAGTCTGGATCCTCATTCTGAATTAAGATGGCGGCGACTGACGGTGTCGGCGATCTCGATGGTGAGGAGAAAGTGGGAAAAAAGGTGAAAAAAGCGAAATTCTGATGAAATGTTGTAGCAAGCTATGTGCAGTATATGTCTATATAATTTGTTATGGTATTTTACACAAAAGTTAAACAAAAAGTGACCCAGAATTCCTATTTCTGAATGGTCAGAAAATGGTAAGTTGCAGTGAGACCAGTGAGGTTATAAGAAAACAAGTGGAATTACAGGAGAAAAACAAACTTCTAGAAGCTGAAAATAGGAACTTCAGGGGAATAATTGCAGAAATCAGAGATGAAAACAATATCTTGCACATGAATAATGGTTTACTCCTTCAAAAAATGAATAACTATGAAGAACAGATAATCTACCCACAAAAAGCCGAACAAAATACGATCAAACCAAACCGGAGCAAGGTAGTCAGTGGTCCCAAAAATGTAAACAACCAACACAAATTCGTCCCACGTCTGCACAAATTGATACTCCAATTCGGTCTCCAGATTCCGGAAAAGATTATGAAGTTAACAATCAGCCAAATGGGCTAATATCGTGCGCATCTGGAATTTCGGAAAAGGTTGGCCCTGGAGAAACAAAGACGGATACTGACAATCAGATCAAAAATGATGGGTTTCAACAGGTAAATGGTGTGAACCAAGAAAAAACAAGACAGATGGATTTTCAGGTGTACAAAAAAATTATGGATATACCTACAAAAGGTGATGCGAGAAGCTACTGGAGACGAAATTAAAATCTACATCAAGAGCAAAGCTAGATTGGAGGAAGATGAAAGATGAGTGGAAAAGATTCACATAACTGGCAATGGACTCAGGAAATATGTTGTTACTGCTCCTCTGCAGAAGAAAGAAGAAATGTACGACTCTTGTTTTTGTCCTTGTGCAAATTAGACAGAATAATGGGGGGGATTTTTGACATACAAACAAGCAGTGGATCAGAAAAATTGTGAAATTAGTATTATACATCAAAACGTACAGTCAATAGGTAACTGTGTAGACGAGTTGGAAGAGTTGATGTCAGATAACGCATACTCCCAAATTCTAAGTATCACAGAACACTGGAAAACGGAGGAACAACTAAAAAATTCAGCCTGAAGGATTCCTTTTCGGAGGCAAGTTTCTGTAGACAAAATGACAATGAGCATGGTGACACAGCAATATACCTGAGAAGAGGGACTTAGGGCGTAGAATGAGATGAGTTAATAAATCGTCGATAGAGAATCAAATTGACTGTGTAGAGAGTGAAGTTATTATTGAAAGAAGAGAAGTGCTTATAGTTTCTATTGACAGGCCTTCAGGTGCAAACGTTGACATATTTTCCTCTAAATTTGAACAAATTTTTAATGTGGTATATAATGAGAGAGGAGATGTTGTAATTGCTGTTGACTTCAACATCAATGTTCAAGAGGAAACAATAGATATATTCAGATTCTGTGATATGATGAACTCAGTCAACATCATCCACAAAATTAATAAGTACACCAGAGTTACACCATCATCTCAATCATGTGTGGATAATAAGTTCACTAATATTGAAGATACACCTCCATATCAGATCACTTTGCACAGAAATAAACCTTTGTCACTCAGAGAACCACATGCTCCCATACTTGTAGCATATGTTTCAATGTAAATAATGTGAAAAAATTCGAGAGCATATTGAAAAATCAAGATTGGTCTCATATAAATGACATAGCTAGTGACAAAATAAATGAGCCGTGGGAAATGTACATAATTCCAAGAAAGTACAGGGAATTGCACATTACATTGCTGACAGCTTCTTGAACTATATAACTGATTATCATTATTATTATATAACAAAATCAGCCACATATAAGCAACACAACCAAATATACGAAACCTATGTTTGTTAATTTAGTCAGTGGAAGTGATTTCCTGAATATAGTTAAAAATCTGGAAAATAGAATGAGCAGTGGTGTAGATGAGATCCCGAACAAATTGATAAAAATTGTTGATGTTTGATTGCAGAACCTTTAGTCTACATCATAAATAACTCCTTCAAAATTGCTATATTTCATTTGGAAACGACATGTATAATTCCTGTATTCAAAAATAATGGTGATCCAAAAATTACAGATAACTATAGACCAATAAGCTTATTGTGAGCTTTTTCAAAAATCTTTGAAACTGCAATGAGTAATAGATTGATTCTTACAACATGTAACTTGATAAGTGACTCTCAACATGGTTACTTGGAAGGAAAATCTACCCATACTGCAATTTTCCAGTTCATACAGCATATAATAGACTCATTAAAGAATGATACATCAGCATTAGACTCATTCTTAGACCTTTCTAAGGCATGAGATTGCTTGAATCATGAGATATTGTTGAATAAGCTGGAATATTGCGGAATAAGGTGACCAGCTCTAAGATGGTATAGATCATACTTAAAGGATAGGAAACAGACGGTGAAGTTGAGGTAAACTCCTCCGTAAAAATATCAAACATCAGTATTCCACAAGGTAGCATAACGAGACCATTACTTTTTAGAGTTTACGTGAATGATTTGAATAATTTCATGGAGCTTAATGAAGCTTGTAGGTTGATTAATTATGCTGACGACACAAATATGATAGTAAAAGCTCCTGATATGATCAGTATGATTGCCAAAGCAGATTTAGACTCTGAAAGAGCCAAATCTTGGTTCATACAAAATAAACTGGTTCTTAATGAAAATAAAACAAATCTCGTACTGTTCAAAACAATCTATGCCCGCACTGACTTGCCTTTTGATGTTAGTTTAGGTGAGAAGAACTTCATAGTTAGTAAGCACTCCGTTCTTGGGGGTCTATATAGATAATTTTGTAAGCTGAGCTATCCATGTTGAGCAACTCTGTCAAACTGAGTCACATATGTTACTCACTCAGGGTAATTAAAAAATATGCAAACTGAAAATATTGCATTATGCAAATGTTGAAACAAGAATAAGATATAGTTTGATATATTTTGGCAGTAGTAGACATATTGAAAATGTGGTCTTAATTATAAACGAGCATTGAGAATAATGTCAAAGTTGAAGTACAAAGAGTGATGTAGGGGCTTTTTGAAGAAAAATAGGATACAGAGAGTACCACCTTTATACATTCAAGAATATCTGTTATTTCTGTTCAGAAATAGGCATTTACTCACACAATTTGAAACAAGAGGCCTATACCCAACTAGACATGTAAATCTGTAAATAGACTGAGTGTAACTGAAAAAGGGGCACTGTACTCTTCTATCAAATGTTTCAACAAGTTGCCAGAACAAATCAAAGTTATCAATAATCTTACTGCGTTTAAAAAAGAAATCTATAATATGTTAATAACTTGGAACCCTATACAATGGGAGAATTTTATAATATGTAGGTGTTTTTGAGATCAACTCTATTTTCTTCAATGGCTGCTCTACATGCAATGAATTGTAATTATATCTCAAAATGAAGATTATTATTATTATTATTATTATTATTATTATTATTATGCAATGGATGAACACTACCACAGTAGTTAGAGGATACATTAATGAAGCTTTATGGGCTCACCACCCATTTTAAAGACACAGCGGTTTTAAGTTATTAGAAACAACGTGATCAGGATAATTTTATAAAGTGGCTTCGAGAATATTGTAGAAGTATGTGGGTGTGTGTGCGTGTGGGAATGTGTGTGTATGTGTCTTATGAAAAAATGTCTTGTGCTAAAGTGACATTGTGATGTCAAGACCTTACAACCAATACAAAAAATTAAAGTAATTTGGAACCAATTTGAATTTGTTCAAATACGTATATCGGCAGTCCGGCAGTCATGCTCTCATCTACATCGGCTATCCTCATTAATAGTCCATATAAGATATTTTTCAAAAGATCTATTGTATCGTCACTTGATGAACTGAATTCAAACTAGAATATTGAAAATAAAAAGCTATTACGCTATAAGTTCGATGAATTTCCAACCCTGATTCACAACAACGTCAACAAAATAGTTTGAATAACTTTATTTTGTTTCATACAAAATAATCTTCATTGTGGAATAATTAACTACCTTCTACTCAACAAATAACATTTATTATTCTGTGATATTATCACACGTCCAAACGCAACGAATGAAAATTGAAGTTTAGCTTCAATAGACGAATCTGCATAAGCTAATCAAAGAACAAATTGTATAACACTCCGCAATTTCAACAAATTGGTATGATATTTGAAATAAGACATCGGGACAGTCGCAGCAGCTATTGTACAGTTACATTCCTCGCGAAACGTTAAGTTTACACATACAATGTTGCCAATTACGGACGCCGAGGAATCCGTGAAGTAAAAGCTGAAATATGCAAGAAGGACGCCGAGGGATTGATGAAATAAATTATGTATATACATCGGACATATGGCGGCGCGCGCTGCACCTCTCAATGCAAACTGATTGAACTATTATATATAACTCTATACGAGTCCTCTGGCAAAATTTCAATGGGGATACCACTCGGCGTCCACATACGGACGCTCAGTTGGACATGGACTCCGAGAGAATAGTAAATCGACAATGTACGGACGCCAAGAATATATATATATATATATATATATATATATATATATATATATATATATATATATATATATATATATATATATATATACATATATGTTTCTTCTTAGGTTCTCGCGGACGTAATGTGTAGAACTGGATTCTCGGGTATTGATCCGCGTTGTGTGGTTTCGGTCCTCAAAAGGACCAATTTCACGACGTTTTGGCAAAGTCGCATTTGCCATCTTCAGGTGATTCGACCGTAGAGTCTGCAAAATCCAAGCGAACTTTTTGTCCAGACTCTACGGTCGAATCACCTGAAGATGGCAAATGCGACTTTGCCGAAACGTCGTGAAATTGGTCCTTTTGAGGACCGAAACCACACAACGCGGATCAATACCCGAAAATCCAGTTCTACATATATATATATATATATATATATATATATATATATATGCGGAAGTGGCTGGACATTTTTTGATACATTTGGTGCATAGCTGGACAGAATGGGTAATACCTGGACGTCCAGCTAATTACAATATGTTTATCCGGAAATAGCTGGACAATAGTTTTCAGGACATGGTTATAGCTGGACACTCATTTTCAGGATATGTTTATAGCTGGACAATCGTTTTCAGGAATATGACAAAAACTCACATGCTCTTCTATAAATTCATTTGATTCAGGCATCAGTTGCAACTTGCAATATATGTGTATAATTAATATTAAAAATTTTATAGAGAACCCAGCAAATTCCTTACGAGAATTGGGTCTCGTTGGATATTTCTGAATTTTTGATATGATGTGGGCCATGTGATTCTGAACAAATGTGATCATTGCGCCAACCCCCAAAAATTCCGTATCTGAGCTTATTTAAACATTTTCCAATGGTTTTCGAAGTGACCCAGGAATTAGTATTTTTTATTTTCTCAAAAGTGAGGGTTGGGGGGATAGGGGAAGCTTCAACATTCCTTCATGGAAGAAGAACAATATTATGCAACATAAGCTGGAGTAAAGCATGTACGGATTTTGTACTCGCCTCCAGAAATGAATAAGTCTGTTCTGAGTAAAATGTAAATATAACCCCCCCTAGCGGAAAAACTGTCTATTTCTCGGGGTTTGCGCATGGATAAAATTTGTTCAGAATTACATGGACTACATCATATCAAAAATTCAGAATAATCCATCAAAATTTTTTGTGCATCCCCCATTTGGCGGGGTGAGTTGATTTTTGAAATACAAGTGCGGATTCCGTATTTAAGCTCATTAAAACATTTTACAATGATTTTTGAAGTGATTCAGGAAAAGGTATATTTTTTCATTTAAGGGGGGTTTAGGGGTTAGGGAGGGCTTCAAAAAAATTTTATGGGAGGAGAACTATATTATGCAACATAAACTAGAATGAAGCATGTTAAAATATTGTTCCCGTCTTCTGAAATGAATAGTCTATTAAGAGTAAAATGTAAATATAACTCCCCCTAGCAGGGAATCTGTTCATTTTCGTGGGTTGGCGCAATGATAACATTTGTTCAGAATCACATGGACTACATCATGTGAAAAATTCAGAAATATCCACCGAGACCCAATTCTCGTAAGGAATTTGCGGGGTCCTTTATGTGTAAATTTCAAAAGTAGGTAGGTACGGTACGTGAACTTTGGATAAATTGTTGAATCAATTTTTAGGTTATTTTGATTTCCTTTTCTCAAAATTCTGAAAATTAAAAAGTAAAAGCCATAATTTTACAAATTTCATGAGAAAATTTCCGAGATTGAAGATGTTTTTAGGGAAAGAAATTACAAGTTAGATGTGTGAAGGAAGTCACGTATCCACTTTTGAGAAGGTTATTATAATACCAAAAAAACGCAAAAGCTAAAGTCAAAGTTCAATTTTAATGTAATTCAATGTGAAGCAAACTCTTTGGGATGCATTTTATACAACTGTATATAAGAAAAGTGTACCTATGCCGAAGAAATTTCAGATAAATTCAGACACAATCAAGATTTCATGTTCATAAGTTACATATTTTAACCAATGATACAATAACCTGACCTTACTGATTTTCCAGAGAAAATGGTTTTCAAGCTATTATCTTCTTCAATTGTATATTAGATTGTAACGTGGTAGTTGTTGTTTATAAACTATGTCATATCACCATTGATTAAGATATCAATTAATGATATTTCATTATTAATATACAGGTTCGGAAATTATTTATCTTGAGTATGGTGGTTTCATGAGAGCGTAAAGAATAGCTTGCTAATGTTGAGAGAGCATTACAATTCCAGGTCAGTCAGCTCAGAACGTAGGACGTCAGTATCATACCAGCACCAGTTAACGCCTCGGATGGAGTAAGAGGAGGGGCGCACAGCAGTGCGTCTCTCTTGTTCATGTGGTATTATCATATCATTGCGTTCCTCATTGCATTTGTAGATTTATGTCTATACCCCAGGAGAATTGTTTTCGATACTGTATAGTGTCTTATTGAAAATTAAATAAAAGTTTTGTCCATCTTCTAAGGCTACAAATATACCAAGAAACATACAGCATTTCAATTATATTCAATACAGGAGGAATATCATACAGTCAACCTCAAAACTACTCTGGTTCATCCAAAGATTTCAGTGCAATCCACAACCATATCAAGGAGATTTAGCACAAGGCACGTTAACCTTTTCACATAGCATTCTCATTTATAATTGACTTTTGCCTAGGAAACAACGCTAGCATATGTTTGCTAGAACTTCCTATTATTCCAGCGATATTCATCAAGTGTGACAGTTCAAAGTTCAGTTATCTAATTGTGAGGCTGTACACAATAAAAATGAAATCGTTTGCCACAAGTACTCGTTTTTTCAGTAGCAACTTAACAAAATTGGAATTTTACGTATTTTTCCAGTTCAAAATACTATGGTCATTCTAAATAATCTAGCAACTTTTTTCATCAATTACATTTTTTGTGATGTCAGTATTATCTTAGGAAGTTCAAAAATTATTAGGAAAATAAATTTGAAAACCGTTTTAATTTTTTTGAATAATTTGAAGTAAAAAAGCTGAAAATGCTATTGAGACTCGGAAAATAACCCAAAAACAATTTCAATATGTTGTTTTAAGTTTTTTCTTTCTTCGGTATACATTAAAGATCTACCAGATGTTGCGGTTCTATTTTTTTAAATATTTGTATTTAAGTCTGAGACGATCTAGCATTCTGTCATCGTTGGAGTGATCCCTTCTGAAGAATGCTGGAATGTATGTGATTTATACCACTTTTTCCCCCTTCTCCTTCAGTCAAAACCACTTTTCTTTGAAATTTCACACACTGCATTTTCCATGTGAATAATATTCAACCTATAACAGTAGATACAGTCCGCTACCTTTGGGACAGGAAGTGTGACGTCACTTCCGGTCTGAGCTCCGATTATCAGGTCTCCACTTCCGGTCTGCGCTGGCGATTTATGTTATCGGGTAGATAACGTTATCGGCTAGATAGCGTTATCAGTGACTCGGTCTGGCATCCAATGTGTGTAATTAGTGTTATCAGGTAGATAACGTTATCGGCTAGATAGCGTTATCAGTGATTGTGAGTTACTCGGTTTGTGCTGACGATTGGCATTCCGTGTTTGTAATTATTGTTTGAATGTATATACAGGATGTTTGTAAAGAGTGTGTTATGTTGTATATACAGGTTGTTTGTAAGAGAGGTCCTAGACACGTGGTGTCATGGCAGCTATCACGTGATCCTTCGGTGTCATGGTGTCTGTCACGTGATCCTTCGGCTATCAACGAGGTGTCATGGCGTCTGTCACGAGGTGTCATGCTATCTGCTGACGATTGGCATTCGGTGTTTGTAATTATTGTTTGAATGTATATACAGGGGTTTGTGACGTCAGTTTATACTAGCACGTGTAATTGAATACAATGGAGTCATTCATTAGGTAAACAAATAACAATAAGTGATATACTATAGTCTAGACTTGCTAGTAACCGAATTTAATTGTCGTTTCATTAGTCATTACTTACGTATGCAGCTGTGAATACAATGGAGTCATTCATTAGGTCAACAAATAACAATAAGTGATATACAAGTCTAGACTTGTTAGTAAGCGAATTAGAACTGAGAGTTATGTTGACTACGAATTCAATTCTCGTTTCCTCAGTAATCTGTTACAGTTCAAACGAAACACATCGTTTTCACATATCCTGTGTGTGCTGTCTTCTATTGAACGGAAAATGTAAGTTTAATTCAATTATTTAATTCACTGCCATAAAAACATACTTGTTTTGTCTATTATTCAGAATAAACCTCTTATTAGCATTGAAACAGTTAAAAAATTATTCAATTCACATTCATAAAATAACAAGTACAAAATTGATTAATTATCTTTTGACTGTTGTTCCAATTGTGTGTGTATTACGAATTTGAAAATCCTCAATTTTATTCATATTGTTTCAGATTTATGATGGATCTAACAAAACTTAATCATTGTGCTCTTTTGGAGAGAAAACCATTGAGGAGAGTTCCAGAACTCGAAATCAATAAGCATTATACAATACTTCAAGCGAGAGTAGTAAGAACCAAATTTGGTGAATCCGTATTGCTCGAGTTCGATGAATTCTCTATGTTCCTACCCAATCGACTGACCAATCAGATTATCCCAATTTTGGAACAAATCAACATGAAACCTTGTTTGATTTTGATATACAGGGGAAAAGAGGATGTTGATAAAAGCAACCCGGCTTTTAAACTTGAATTTTTGGAGCTCAAGTAATAAGAAATCTAAGGTATGATGTTTATACTAGCGTGTGTATATAGTCGATGAAATCATCAGTATTAATATGTCTCTTGAAGAATACACACATAAATTGGAAGAATTAATATGTCTCTTGAAGAATACACACGTAAATTGGAAGAATTCGGTGCGAAAGTAAAAGCTTTGAGTAGAGATTTAAAATTTTACGAAGATAAAAATATCGCCATAAGACAATTGAATAGTTTAAGTATTGGCGGAGAGGATGGTTATGTTAGAACCCAATTTTATAATCCTAACCTCAATTTTGAATGGAATCCTGTATACAAACGTTCCGAATCGAGTGGAACGTATTTATATATGTCCCAGGAAAGACCTGAGAAATGAATGTAATCGAACAGAATGGCAACCAATGAATTATCAAATGATTAACGAAAATCAACTAGAGGTAATCACATACATAGTTCTCGAAACGATGCAGACCACCACCACCATCACCAATAACACATTCAATTATAAGCTCAAGCTATTATTTCCAAATGGTACAGAGGGGGATATTATGAAGTGGCAAACATTCACACCATCACCTACATCTGGCAAAATGATCCGACAATCACCATGTTTACCACATCTCGTACAAAAGACATCTACACTCACATCATCTGCAATAGAAGGAGAAATCCTCAAAATTTTCGCAATGTTGTATTTTATTTTATCTTCTTTATCAGTGTTATTATTGAAAATGTTTGTTAAAAATGTGAAGAAAGCTATTTACCATTTAAATAAATAATAATTATTATGTAAAGGATGTGTTTTATCGAAACAAACAAAAGATTGATAATAATATTTATTTCAGAATAAAATACATATCATTTAGGTAGTATTTTATTCAGAAACCACTGCTGTAATTTATCCACATGGTGAACTGCACACATGTATTTTCCACCGTCATTACGATGATTCAGACAGGTCAAATTGTTTGTTCGCTCGAATTTCCCCGTTTCACATTGAGTACCATCGAAACTATGAACATCTACGATGTGTGGGTAAACATCCAATTCTATACACTTCCTTCTCAAAAATTCGGCTTTTTGCTGTCCTCGGACATAAATATAGTCGATTGCACACAAGAGAATCGATTTGAGAATATTATTTATTTCTTCATAATCCACATTCCCAGATACATAATCGAGTCCATGATGAGAATTTTGTAAATACCACACGGATTTTCGCTCCTTTGCATTTAGCGATGAATAAGATGTGTGCGGTTTGAATAAGGAATAATGACGTTTGAATCCAATTTGTATACACATTTCTTTTGGATGGAAGGCATCGTCAATGACGAACCCCTGAATGTCAACTAATGCGATTCTCATGATGATGCGATTCGCTTGAAGTTTCGATTTAGACTGACTGATGTTTAATTGAGACTCTTGACAATTTCGGTGAGGGGGTAGTATTACATCAAGCAATCGTGAATGATGATGCAATATGCCTTGGTATTGGCTGGAAATCCTTTATCCGCTTCAATCTCCAATCGTATGTCGACTGTTGATGATTTTACCGCCTCCTCTTGTCTAGAACAATCGATGATGTAAAGCGCGCGTTTTTTGAATTTATAATAAGCCAATATGGGATGTTTTGTTGTGGAATTCGTGTAGCTAGGATAGAAATCGGTATAGTTTTGGTGGGCTAGAACGAAATCTTCCTTGGCAAAGTCCAAGTTCATCCGTTCGTTAGGCCAATACTCTCCGTTCAGCGATAAGCGGATACTTGATATATCCACATGATCGAATATTGTAGGATTAGCTTTCACATTGTTACGTTTATTGGTTTGGAAAAATACGATAACATACCGTGGTTTTTCGACGGACGCGCTAGTTTTCACAGCCCATATTTCTCTCTTCGCATCGACCGTTATGGCAGGCAACTCGTGCAGCTCCCACTTCCGGAAAGCGAATAGAATAGGAGAATCGCTTTTGATGGATCGCAATAGCTTCTCTCTGATTAGATCGTTGGGATAGATATATTTCACCTTCAATTCTATACTATCGATCAGAAATTTGACTGTGGTAGCCGCGTTCTCAATTATAACGCAATCGTTATCGTTTCGAGCACGTACCAATCGAATCGTTTGTCGTCCGAACGTGATTCGGGTGTAATCGTTGAAAATGTTGAAAATATGCTTGAGTGGGATGAGTAAACTGAACGACTTTGTTGCGTTCAATATAACACTTTCTTCCGGATAAGTCCAGCTGGCTATAGACATATGCGTCGAATCTGTGGGAGAATAACATGTGAATCCTCGCACCGCGCTGACTATTCCAGGGTCACGTACAGTTTCGATGTCTCTACCGCTCTCGCTGTAGGAACACGAGTCGAAAAGAAAAGGTCCATAATTAGGTACCAATATTACATTCCCCACTCCATTAACTTCGATTTTTCCTTTGATCGCCAACAGAGTATCTTTCATAGCAAAAAAAGCGTCTACTTGATTTACTCCAAACTCTATGATATCGTTGTTATTGAACGCCTTGACGAATGGTGTAATCGATCTGTACTCGGCTTTTCGAATCGATTCATCAAATTTCGGTTCCTGGTATATATCGAATATAGGTGAGATGATCGCTGTATGATGAACATCTCTGGCATCGCTACTGTTACGTGCATACTTCATTTTGGATAATGACATTCTTGTTTAAGACGAAACCCTAATGATTTCAAAATTACGATGTTGGCTCTGGTGAGTAGGTCACGCACTTTAGGTGTTTTGTTGAAGACTGATGATGATGTGGTGGGAGAACTGTTTTTATTGTTGTTGTTGTCCACAAACAACCCCATATTTTTTATACTTCTTGTAAATGTAAATGTAGAATACTTTCTTCACCACGAAAGTTTATTGGTTTCAAATGCTGATCTAAAGCTAGTACGGTTATGTTGGTAATCTCTCCGATATCGGATACTGGTAGATAGAGAGGATTTTTCGGACGCTCCACAATCCTATAGCCGGGGTCGATGGTGATAGGACAATCGTAGATCGTATGCGCAGGTCTATTTCGATAGAAGGCTCCCACTGTAATGTTCGACTCGAAACGTATGTTGGTGACTTTTATTATGTTGACAGATAAATCAGACACATGCACCACACCCTTCTTCAATACCCTCCGCGAAAATCCTAATATTTTAGCAAGACTATCGTTTTTTTCAAACGAAATATCGTGATTTTTATGGAATATTTCACACTTTAACGTATTGTTATTCGGTTTCAGCGAGAATATATCTTCTTTAACCTTCAATTTTCTCCTGATAAATTCATCGATATCGCTTATCTCATAGTTTCCAGCCGGAATTGTTATCGCTTCAAGAGTCTTCGCTTTTGTTTTATCTCCTTCTACGTAATAGTAGAATTTCTCGTTCTCTATATTGGGTATGGAATTGTATGAATTGAATCCCAACAATGCTAAATAATATTTTTTGTCTGGCCTCAGCACAATCGAATTCTGCGGTGTAAACGAGAATATATGGTTGGTGCTTGTTAACGTGAACAACTGAGACATGATACTGATAAAAATTTATTGAAACATCTCTATTTATATTTTAACATTAATAGATGTAATAAGTATGATCTCATAAAGTATGGATCGTCTTTGCAAACTTCTTCTATCAACACTTGCTTCTCGTGATGAGTTATTTCCTCGTTCTCCATGATGTGAGAAATCTGCTCAGATAAACATTGCGAACATAGTTTGCGTGGGGGTTGTGGACCATCGCAATCTTCATCGACATGTTCCTTACACTGCATATGACGGTAAAGGTAATCAAACATATGTTCCGGAACCTCATTCTGATTGAGAAACACCACATCCAAATGTTTCAGGATGTATTCCATCGGTAGAAACGTTAAATTCTTATGTGTAAGTTCGCTAGTAGGTTTATTGATAGCCTCGATCAAATTTCCATAAATAAAATCGATGATTCTCCTCAAACTACTCCCACTACTACTACTCTCATTTTCACATATGTATTGTATTACTGCAGAAGTGAAATCCATGGTGGTGTGTGGTTGTTACTCTTCGAATAGTCGAGTGTGACTGAGAAATTTCAAACACAGCTGTCCACATATCACTTGATTATAGTTCTGATAGGTGTCGTTATTGTAGAAAATCCTAACGTTCTCGCCCAAATATCGAACGAGTTCCTTTGGTGGCATCAAATTTCCAAAAGAATCAAAATATTCTACATCGTTATCGATTTTTCTAAACGCTACCCAATGCGTTCCATTGTTTTTAGTCAAGTCCAAATTTAGAATGATACATTCACGACGTCTAGGTTTGTGCGGTAGCGTATCTCGCATAAAGACACCGCGAAAATTTGGGATTTTCAGAATTCTAGCGAAACGTATCAAATCTCGATCGTACATTGGCCTATCATCGGGTAGCTTTATTGGAAGTTTTTTTGTTGCTTCTTCAAAAACAATCCATATCCTCCTTTAGCGTTGCGTTTCAAGTATAAACCTTTTCCCAGCGATTCCATGGCTTTGTTGTGACGTTGATCTTCTTCAAACTTTTTTTGGGCATTTTTAGCGTTAACCACCGTATTTGCGATAGCACTTGCACCTCCTGCAACCGATCCTAAGGCTCCTAGAGCTCCTAAGATGGGTAGTAATAGTGGGAGGAATCCTCCAGATTTTGGTAGTGGTATTACTCTCGGTACTCTGATACGCTTTTTACCTCCAGCTCGTTTAATCGCGATCCGTGCGGCTTTCAACGCGTTCATAGCGGACTTTCTCAATGAAGAAGATGGCTCCATTGACTTTGCGATGCTTCCAACGATATCTTTCCGGAAACAACATCGTCGTTGTCGCCTTCGTTTCTTGATACCCATACCCAGTTTTCGTTTAACCTTCATCCCACCAGTAACCAATAAACTAGAGAGTCTTTCACCTGCGCTAGCGTCTCTTGATTTAACTCGTTTCCAAGCAGCGTCCTCTAATATTTTATCGGCCTTATGACGTTCCTCCAGAGATTTGTTTTGTGAATAAGCTATATCGTGTTCGCGACAAGCGGAATCTAGAGGATAGATACCTTTATCACCGCGTGCAAGACGCTTTTCCAATTTAGTTCCAGGACCACAGAATTGATATGAAGGAATGTGTAATTCAAACGGGAGCTTGTTTATGAGTGTATTCAATAAACCTTCACCTTGATGAATCAACATTGTTAATGAGCATACGCTCTGATGATTTTTCCTTTTATACGTTATCATTAAGTAGAAATGGTTCACACGATGAAGACCGTTCAACAAGAACAGACACTCTCAATCGAGAATTTAGATTTAAAAGTTGGAACTAATCGCGTTGGTAAACATGGTAAACTGTTACCAAACTCTTTTCGTGCTTTAATTTGTGGTCCGAGCGGATGCGGAAAAACAAACGTTATGTTATCGTTGTTATTCAATCCAAATGGTGTCAAGTTTGAAAACGTTTACGTATACTCGAAGTCATTATATCAAGATAAGTACATACTGTTCCAGGAGATTTTGGAACGAGTAAAAGGAGTTGGTTATTTCCCATATAAAGACAATGAAGAAATTATAAGTCCGAACGATGCAAAACCAAATTCTATCTTCATTTTTGATGACATATCCTGTGAGACACAACAGAAAATTCGAGAATATTATTCGATGTGTAGACATAGAAACATTGACGCATCATATCTATGTCAGACATACTCCAAAATTCCTAAACAACTGATTCGCGATAATTCTAACCTGATCGTGTTATTTAAACAGGATGAAATAAATCTAAAACATGTGTTTGATGAGCACGTATCCCCAGACGTTACTTTCGATCGATTCAAAAAGATGTGTTCTATGTGTTGGATGGAGAAATTTGGAACATTGATAATTGCTAA
This sequence comes from Endomychus coccineus, assembly GCA_958510875.1. Taxonomy (NCBI): domain Eukaryota; kingdom Metazoa; phylum Arthropoda; class Insecta; order Coleoptera; family Endomychidae; genus Endomychus; species Endomychus coccineus. Next base: position 198,186,013 of record OY294067.1, on the reverse strand, counting down.
AGATTTCGATTTGAACAATGGAAGATACCGCAAAGGTTTCGATGTATATATTAAAGTGTGAACGTGAAATCTTCAGCAAATACACAATGGACGCTGAACGGTTAGCACGTAAGCGAAAAATCGCTCAATTGGCACGATCTATACGCAAGAAATATCTCACATTGAAACTGGGTAAAACGGAAGAGGACGAGTCGATCAATAAATTATTTAAACCCATATCGGAACCACTTCGGGAAATAATCAAATCCAATAATACACCATTGATTAAACGTGAAATTAAGCAAGAAAAGGATGATGCGGATGAAGAGGAGGAGAGGAGGAAGAGGCGGAAGATGAAAGAGAAACGGTATTGGATGTAAGCGATGCAAGTATGAAAACTGTTATTGAAGAGTCTGACAGCGATGATGAGTATGACGTATTAGAATCTTACCCAGAGTTAATTCAAAAATATATCGGTGATTACTGGTCAGGGAGTAGAAAAATCGATAGAGTTTATGGCCCAGTTTACGATGCTAGTTCGTTGTCATGGTTGCTAGGAGGTAAATTAATCGATTTCAAAAATAGAGATACTATCGTGACACAAGGAAGAAAATTCAAAAGTACCGTCGGTCTGTGTGAACTTATATTCTATGACAAACCTAGAAATTTTACCAAGAAAGATAAGATGAATTACAGGATGATTCTGAACTTGACAAATCCCCACAGAAATAGTGCTGGAAATTTGAAAGGTACTCGAAGATACAAGTACATTAAAATAATTCGACCTCTAATTCATGAGGAAGCTCTCGGTAGCGGTATGCAATTGACATATAACAACGAACCAGTGGAGTACGTGTACTGGGACGATCCAAACGAACTTGTGGAACGATTGAGTCTTTTGATTGCATCTCAACAAGCTGGGAATACATCTCAGGACAATGAGATAGTCGCTATAATAAATGAGCTACGAGAAGCCGATATCATATATTAGTGTGTGTTCATTACTGTTTCATGTCATTTACACGATGAGTCTTGATAAGTTTGGACGAAGATCTGTGATTGGTGGTTCAACCAGCATCAACGCTCTTCGACAATCGATGTTTTCACACGTTCTAGCTCGTACACCAGATGGCGATGTAGATATCGAGAACGTGAAAATTTGTAATGTGAAAACGCCCACATTCAAGAACGATGTTGCAAGCAAGATTTATGTCGATGATGTGAGTGCGAAGATTGGGGAGAACTTGGAGCGCATCTTCAACGATGACTTTTCACATAAGATTCAGAAATTAATTGGAGAGGTGAGTAGTTTCTCCATCAACATACAATCGCACAAAAATCAAAGTGATGCTAGCTTCACGAGTTTACATAAAGAATTGGATGAATACAAGAAGAAAAATGATAAAGATCTCAAAACCGTTGTAGCTAATACCGCTTATGTACTCGATATCTTCAAGAAATTCACTGATAATTTCGAAACATGTCATAAGAGTCAACGCGTTATTTTGCGTGATCATAATGATAAATTGAACAAGATCACTATAGATTATAACATAATGGATGTACATCAGGAGGATATTGTGAGTAGGCTGCTGGCGTTGGAACAACGTATGACGACACCCTCGAAGAAAAGACCAAATGATGCTACCACCCCATCAACCAACCCGAAACGTATAACTCCAACTAGACAATAATTGAAAAACGATGCAACAAGTTGTCGATGAGATTCATAAGCCAGCCCGAAAAAATTTCAAACGTCGTCGTACAATTTTGAAGGGACTGGATGACTTGTGGCAGATGGATCTGGCCGAAATGGGTAATTATGCTCGTGAAAATCGAGGATTCAAGTATATTTTGGTGATGATCGATTGCTACTCGAAATTCGTGTGGACTCGTCCATTGAAAACGAAATCAGCCGACGAGGTTCGGAAAGCAGTTAATTCTATATTGACTGAGGGAGGAGGACGTAAACCTAGGAATCTGCAAAGCGACCAAGGTAAAGAATTCTTCAATAAGCATTTTGACGAGCTGATGAAAAAACACAAAATCAACCATTATAATACGTATAGTGTGAAGAAAGCCGCCATTGCTGAACGTGTTATTCGAACCTTGAAAGAAGCGCTCTACAAACAATTTAGTTTGAAAGGAAAATATAGATGGATTGATATACTTCAAGAAATCACTGAAAAATATAATAAACGTAAACATAGAACTATAAATATGGCTCCATTCAAGGTGACAAAACAAAATGAGAGCATGATATTGAAGCGATCCTACTCACACCTCAAGTTGGCTTTACCACATAAATTCAACGTGGGCGATGTGGTACGTATAAGCAAAGCCAAACATATTTTCGAAAAATCATATACGCCTAATTGGTCGGCGGAGCTCTTTAAAATTATAAAAGTTAAAATAACTAACCCAGTCACGTATCTACTCGAGGATATGAAGAACTCCCCAATCAGCGGTTGTTTCTACGAGGAAGAATTGCAGAAGACCAAACAACCTGATGTCTTTTTGATTGAGAAAGTGCTTCGGAAAAAAGATGATAAAATGTACGTCAAATGGTTGGGAATAAAGGAGAAAAGTTGGATTGCTAGAAGTGATATTATATGATCTGCGCGTGCGTGTGTGATCTTCAGGCTGTATGTTAGAGAAAATCTAACAATCAGTTCAGTTGTAGTAAAATGTCGTACCAAGATAGTGGTGGTACATCCGAAGATAGTTCCGAGTTAGATCGAATGTTTGAAGAGTTTGAAATGTTAATTCGTGATGAAAAATTTCTATTGTTGAATACAACATACCCATTGGAGGGGGGTTATGAAATGAAGTGTGGATTGAGTCCTTTGCGAATATTCGCACCAACAATATCACTTATCCATTCTTCGCAAAATTGTAAACAACCACACACCACCATGGATTTCACTTCTGCAGTAATACAATACATATGTGAAAATGAGAGTAGTAGTAGTGGGAGTAGTTTGAGGAGAATCAGCGATTTTATTTATGGAAATTTGATCGAGGCTATCAATAAACCTACTAGCGAACTTACACGTAAGAATTCAACGTTTCTACCGATGGAATACATCCTGAAACATTTGGATGTGGTGTTTCTCAATCAGAATGAGGTTCCGGAACATATGTTTGATTACCTTTACCGTCATATGCAGTGTAAGGAACATGTCGATGAAGATTGCGATGGTCCACAACCCCCACGCAAACTATGTTCGCAATGTTTATCTGAGCAGATTTCTCACATCATGGAGAACGAGGAAATAACTCATCACGAGAAGCAAGTGTTGATAGAAGAAGTTTGCAAAGACGATCCATACTTTATGAGATCATACTTATTCCATCTATTAATGTTAAAATATAAATAGAGATGTTTCAATAAATTTTTATCAGTATCATGTCTCAGTTGTTCACGTTAACAAGCACCAACCATATATTCTCGTTTACACCGCAGAATTCGATTGTGCTGAGGCCAGACAAAAAATATTATTTAGCATTGTTGGGATTCAATTCATACAATTCCATACCCAATATAGAGAACGAGAAATTCTACTATTACGTAGAAGGAGATAAAACAAAAGCGAAGACTCTTGAAGCGATAACAATTCCGGCTGGAAACTATGAGATAAGCGATATCGATGAATTTATCAGGAGAAAATTGAAGGTTAAAGAAGATATATTCTCGCTGAAACCGAATAACAATACGTTAAAGTGTGGAATATTCCATAAAAATCACGATATTTCGTTTGAAAAAAACGATAGTCTTGCTAAAATATTAGGATTTTCGCGGAGGGTATTGAAGAAGGGTGTGGTGCATGTGTCTGATTTATCTGTCAACATAATAAAAGTCACCAACATACGTTTCGAGTCGAACATTACAGTGGGAGCCTTCTATCGAAATAGACCTGCGCATACGATCTACGATTGTCCTATCACCATCGACCCCGGCTATAGGATTGTGGAGCGTCCGAAGAATCCTCTCTATCTACCAGTATCCGATATCGGAGAGATTACCAACATAACCGTACTAGCTTTAGATCAGCATTTGAAACCAATAAACTTTCGTGGTGAAGAAAGTATTCTACATTTACATTTACAAGAAGTATAAAAAATATGGGGTTGTTTGTGGACAACAACAACAATAAAAACAGTTCTCCCACCACATCATCATCAGTCTTCAACAAAACACCTAAAGTGCGTGACCTACTCACCAGAGCCAACATCGTAATTTTGAAATCATTAGGGTTTCGTCTTAAACAAGAATGTCATTATCCAAAATGAAGTATGCACGTAACAGTAGCGATGCCAGAGATGTTCATCATACAGCGATCATCTCACCTATATTCGATATATACCAGGAACCGAAATTTGATGAATCGATTCGAAAAGCCGAGTACAGATCGATTACACCATTCGTCAAGGCGTTCAATAACAGCGATATCATAGAGTTTGGAGTAAATCAAGTAGACGCTTTTTTTGCTATGAAAGATACTCTGTTGGCGATCAAAGGAAAAATCGAAGTTAATGGAGTGGGGAATGTAATATTGGTACCTAATTATGGACCTTTTCTTTTCGACTCGTGTTCCTATAGCGAGAGCGGTAGAGACATCGAAACTGTACGTGACCCTGGAATAGTTAGCGCGGTGCGAGGATTCACATGTTATTCTCCCACAGATTCGACGCATATGTCTATAGCCAGCTGGACTTATCCGGAAGAAATTGTTATATTGAACGCAACAAAGTCGTTCAGTTTACTCATCCCACTCAAGCGTATTTTCAACATTTTCAACGATTACACCCGAATCACGTTCGGACGACAAACGATTCGATTGGTACGTGCTCGAAACGATAACGATTGCGTTATAATTGAGAACGCGGCTACCACAGTCAAATTTCTGATCGATAGTATAGAATTGAAGGTGAAATATATCTATCCCAACGATCTAATCAGAGAGAAGCTATTGCGATCCATCAAAAGCGATTCTCCTATTCTATTCGCTTTCCGGAAGTGGGAGCTGCACGAGTTGCCTGCCATAACGGTCGATGCGAAGAGAGAAATATGGGCTGTAAAAACTAGCGCGTTCGTCGAAAAACCACGGTATGTTATCGTATTTTTCCAAACCAATAAACGTAACAATGTGAAAGCTAATCCTACAATATTTGATCATGTGGATATATCAAGTATCCGCTTATCGCTGAACGGAGAGTATTGGCCTAACGAACGGATGAACTTGGACTTTGCCAAGGAAGATTTCGTTCTAGCCCACCAAAACTATACCGATTTCTATCCTAGCTACACGAATTCCACAACAAAACATCCCATATTGGCTTATGATAAATTCAAAAAACGCGCGCTTTACATCATTGATTGTTCTAGACAAGAGGAGGCGGTAAAATCATCAACAGTCGACATACGATTGGAGATTGAAGCGGATAAAGGATTTCCAGCCAATACCAAGGCATATTGCATCATCATTCACGATTGCTTGATGGAATACTACCCCCTCACCGAAATTGTCAAGAGTCTCAATTAAACATCAGTCAGTCTAAATCGAAACTTCAAGCGAATCGCATCATCATGAGAATCGCATTAGTTGACATTCAGGGGTTCGTCATTGACGATGCCTTCCATCCAAAAGAAATGTGTATACAAATTGGATTCAAACGTCATTATTCCTTATTCAAACCGCACACATCTTATTCATCGCTAAATGCAAAGGAGCGAAAATCCGTGTGGTATTTACAAAAGTCTCATCATGGACTCGATTATGTATCTGGGAATGTGGATTATGAAGAAATAAATAATATTCTCAAATCGATTCTCTTGTGTGCAATCGACTTTATTTATGTCCGAGGACAGCAAAAAGCCGAATTTTTGAGAAGGAAGTGTATAGAATTGGATGTTTACCCACACATCGTAGATGTTCATAGTTTCGATGGTACTCAATGTGAAACGGGGAAATTCGAGCGAACAAACAATTTGACCTGTCTGAATCATCGTAATGACGGTGGAAAATACATGTGTGCAGTTCATCATGTGAATAAATTACAGCAGTGGTTTCTGAATAAAATACTACCTAAATGATATGTATTTTATTCTGAAATAAATATTATTATCAATCTTTTGTTTGTTTCAATAAAACACATCCTTTACATAATAATTATTATTTATTCAAATGGTAAATAGCTTTCTTCACATTTTTAACAAACATTTTCAATAATAACACTGATAAAGAAGATAAAATAAAATACAACATTGCGAAAATTTTGAGGATTTCTCCTTCTATTGCAGATGATGTGAGTGTAGATGTCTTTTGTACGAGATGTGGTAAACATGGTGATTGTCGGATCATTTTGCCAGATGTAGGTGATGGTGTGAATGTTTGCCACTTCATAATATCCCCCTCTGTACCATTTGGGAATAATAGCTTGAGCTTATGATTGAATGTGTTATTGGTGGTGGTGGTGGTGGTCTGCATCGTTTCGAGAACTATGTATGTGATTACCTCTAGTTGATTTTCGTTAATCATTTGATAATTCATTGGTTGCCATTCTGTTCGATTACATTCATTTCTCAGGTCTTTCCTGGGACATATATAAATACGTTCCACTCGATTCGGAACGTTTGTATACAGGATTCCATTCAAAATTGAGGTTAGGATTATAAAATTGGGTTCTAACATAACCATCCTCTCCGCCAATACTTAAACTATTCAATTGTCTTATGGCGATATTTTTATCTTCGTAAAATTTTGAATCTCTACTCAAAGCTTTTACTTTCGCACCGAATTCTTCCAATTTACGTGTGTATTCTTCAAGAGACATATTAATTCTTCCAATTTATGTGTGTATTCTTCAAGAGACATATTAATACTGATGATTTCATCGACTATATACACACGCTAGTATAAACATCATACCTTAGATTTCTTATTACTTGAGCTCCAAAAATTCAAGTTTAGAAGCCGGGTTGCTTTTATCAACATCCTCTTTACCCCTGTATATCAAAATCAAACAAGGTTTCATGTTGATTTGTTCCAAAATTGGGATAATCTGATTGGTCAGTCGATTGGGTAGGAACATAGAGAATTCATCGAACTCGAGCAATACGGATTCACCAAATTTGGTTCTTACTACTCTCGCTTGAAGTATTGTATAATGCTTATTGATTTCGAGTTCTGGAACTCTCCTCAATGGTTTTCTCTCCAAAAGAGCACAATGATTAAGTTTTGTTAGATCCATCATAAATCTGAAACAATATGAATAAAATTGAGGATTTTCAAATTCGTAATACACACACAATTGGAACAACAGTCAAAAGATAATTAATCAATTTTGTACTTGTTATTTTATGAATGTGAATTGAATAATTTTTTAACTGTTTCAATGCTAATAAGAGGTTTATTCTGAATAATAGACAAAACAAGTATGTTTTTATGGCAGTGAATTAAATAATTGAATTAAACTTACATTTTCCGTTCAATAGAAGACAGCACACACAGGATATGTGAAAACGATGTGTTTCGTTTGAACTGTAACAGATTACTGAGGAAACGAGAATTGAATTCGTAGTCAATATAACTCTCAGTTGTAATTCGCTTACTAACAAGTCTAGACTTGTATATCACTTATTGTTATCTGTTGACCTGATGAATGACTCCATTGTATTCACAGCTGCTTACGTAAGTAATGACTAATGAAACGACAATTAAATTCGGTTACTAGCAAGTCTAGACTATAGTATATCACTTATTGTTATTTGTTTACCTAATGAATGACTCCATTGTATTCAATTACACGTGCTAGTATAAACCGACGTCACAAACCCCTGTATATACATTCAAACAATAATTACAAACACCGAATGCCAATCGTCAGCAGATAGCATGACACCTCGTGACAGACGCCATGACACCTCGTTGATAGCCGAAGGATCACGTGACAGACGCCATGACACCGAAGGATCACGTGATAGCTCCCATGACACCACGTGTCTAGGACCTCTCTTACAAACAACCTGTATATACAACATACCACACTCTTTACAAACATCCTGTATATACATTCAAACAATAATTACAAACATCGAATGCCAATCGTCAACAGATAGCATGACACCTCGTGACAGACGCCATGACACCTCGTTGATAGCCGCCGTGGCAGACGCCATGACACCGAAGGATCACGTGATAGCTGCCATGACATCACGTGTGTAGGACCTCTCTTACAAACAACCTGTCGAACTGGTAAGTATACATGTAAAATAATAGAACATTTTCAGATAAAAATGACGTGGGTTCGGATCCCTTTCAATCTTTCTCACCAAAGAATACCATTTTTTTTCATTTGATATACACGTCGTAGACGTTATGATCGATTCACAACCGCCATGATACCTCGTTGACCACCTCACGTGATAGCTGCCATGACACCACGTGTGTAGGACCTTTCTTACAAACAACCTGTCGAACTGGTAAGTATACATGTAAAATAATAGAACATTTTCAGATAAAAATGACGTGGGTTCGGATCCCTTTCAATCTTTCTCACCAAAGAATACCATTTTTTTTCATTTGATATACACGTCGTAGACGTTATGATCGATTCACAACCGCCATGATACCTCGTTGACCACCTCACGTGATAGCTGCCATGACATCACGTGTGTAGGACCTCTCTTACAAACAACCTGTCGAACTGGTAAGTATACATGTAAAATAATAGAACATTTTCAGATAAAAATGACGTGGGTTCGGATCCCTTTCAATCTTTCTCACCAAAGAATACCATTTTTTTTCATTTGATATACACGTCGTAGACGTTATGATCGATTCACAACCGCCATGATACCTCGTTGACCACCTCACGTGATAGCTGCCATGACACCACGTGTGTAGGACCTCTCTTACAAACAACCTGTCGAACTGGTAAGTATACATGTAAAATAATAGAACATTTTCAGATAAAAATGACGTGGGTTCGGATCCCTTTCAATCTTTCTCACCAAAGAATACCATTTTTTTTCATTTGATATACACGTCGTAGACGTTATGATCGATTCACAACCGCCATGATACCTCGTTGACCACCTCACGTGATAGCTGCCATGACACCACGTGTGTAGGACCTTTCTTACAAACAACCTGTATATACAACATAACATACTCTTTACAAACCCCCTGTATATACATTCAAACAATAATTACAAACACCGAATGCCAATCGTCAGCAGATAGCATGACACCTCGTGACAGACGCCATGACACCTCGTTGATAGCCGCCGTGGCAGACGCCATGACACCGAAGGAACACGTGATAGCTGCCATGACACCACGTGTCTAGGACCTCTCTTACAAACAACCTGTATATACAACATAACACACTCTTTACAAACATCCTGTATATACATTCAAACAATAATTACAAACACGGAATGCCAATCGTCAGCACAAACCGAATAACTCACAATCACTGATAACGCTATCTAGCCGATAACGTTATCTACCTGATAACACTGATTACACACACTGGATGCCAGACCGAGTCACTGATAACGCTATCTAGCCGATAACGTTATCTACCCGATAACATACATCGCCAGCGCAGACAGGAAGTGGAGACCTGATAATCGGAGCACAGACCGGAAGTGACGTCACACTTCCTGTCCCAAAGGTAGCGGACTGTATCTACTTATAACCATCTTCGTATTCAACCTATCAACTTCATCCCACTTGTCTATGAAATAAAATTAGGTAGTTCACTTCATGTTTTGTATTTCAATATGGATGAAGGTTTCGTTCCAATATGAAAAATCCTCTTAGTATTCAAAGGAAATCAGTTTATTGGTGTTAGTGGTAGTTAGTATTCATATCAGCATGTTAAATTTTTGACACCGAATTTTTCAAACTATGAGAATCTAGATGGATTATAATTCACTAAAAATTTAAAAATTTTTCCTCCAGTTAAACTTAAACCCAACATATTTTCTATAAAATAATACCTCACGTAATTATATCGACTGTAGCTGGAATGAGTAAGTATATCTAGAAACATTTTTCTATTAAATACATATTTATGTTTCTCTTCAGCAAACTTACAACCTCTTTTCAATAAAATAACACCTTATACAATTATTATCAATTGTAGCAGCAATGAATACCTCAAAACAGAATCACCAATTAAATATTATTTTAGGAACAATTCTATAGATTGTCATCCAAGAAAGTAGTTGCACAACTCGATTGAAAGTAGTTTACGATGCAAAATCATCCTCAATGTTATTGTTTATCTCTGATTGCAATTTTAAAGATAACCTGTATTGATTTCAATGTGATAAAATCAATGCGCGGGAATGTATTGGTTCTTATTATAATTTGTCAAACCAATTGTAATTATTATTTTTTACTATAAGTTGTTAGACCGCTAGATGCAAGGGACCGGCGTATACCTACATTTAGCGCACAAAACTGATAATGCGAAGGGTATTTATTGTTCGGGGCAATTTTTATGACCTGGTTTGTTCCTTTATTAGAAGTCTTGAACTCTGTTCCAAGTCATAAATGTTACAAGCTATGTAATACAAACAGAAAACAGAACTTATTCCTTCCAAACTATGGACTACTAGCGATCTGTCATTAATTAGATGATGGAATCGTCATCCTCGAACGTTATAGTAATTTTTCTTCTAACGCTGAACTAAAATTAGTTGTGAATACCTATACGTAATTGCGCATGATTTCGTAAATTTATTTGGCAAAAACATGCAGAAGTATTTTCATTTCCAATTCAATGGCTCAGTTTGAAATTATTTTATATTAGTGTACAGGGTGAGTGAAAAAATTGGAATGGAAGATACTGTATGTTATATGTTATTTGGATATCTCTACTAATTTTGTTTTCATGAACTATTTCCTATGTCTAAACCCACTACTTACTGAGATAATAGTTATTTTTAAAGCCAAAATGTTAATTTATTACACATGATGTTAAAATCGGAGTTACCCTCGTGAAACAAATAATTTATTTTCTATCTGTCGGAAATATTTATTTGAATCTTCCAGTGATTACTAGTATTCGGAGACACAAAGGAGTTTCTATTTCAAGACGAGAAGATGAATTTTTTCAGCGAAGGAATGATCAGTATGATTTAAGTGTTAAGATCACGGCAAAGATCCCGATAGAATACAACTACACAGAAGCGCTTTTGAAAGGCAGATGTTCGATTGAATGGAAAATGTAGAATACTCGAACTCGAACCAAGCTATGTTTTAATTGAGGAAAACAAGTTAGTAGTGAATTTCAAAGTTATGGAATACTTGTCCCAAGAAAAATAGCAATAAAAACGGATGCTAGTAAGACTCCGATTTGAACTTCATATGTAAACATAAGCAGGTTTGCTTTTAAAATGGCGAATATCGCAGTAAGTAGTAGATTTGGATATAGGAAAAGGTTAATGAAAATAATACCACATTGGTAGAGGTATTCAAATTGAATATAATATACTAGATGTTTCGGTTTTTCATTCAATTCATCGAGAAAACCAAGAACCAGTGTTTTGACTCACCCTTTACACTAATATAAAATAATTTCAAACAGAGCCATTGGAGTTGGAATGAGACAGAGTTTGTATATTTTTGATAGATGAATTGAATGTTTTTAAGAAGATACAGACAGTATATACCTCTAGTATTTATTTTGCTCCCTCATTCTAATAGGTAACTTTGAGGCTTTTGAGTTATTGAAAATTCATAGCAATATGAAAAATAATTACTGAAATGCTTGAAAGTTATCACTGATCACCCAATGCAATATTCCACAGAGACCTGTTCCTGTATCACTCCACGAAGCAATCCAACACCTTCACTCCTTCACGCACTATTTGGCATTACAACCTAGTCGACTGGGACGATGTTTTCGATCTGATGCTCAACGCAATGTGAAACAGAGATCTCGGATATTATCAGGCTAGGAATGGACACTTACATACCTCATACCAATAAATCGTTATCTTCTGGTGAATAATGGTCCAATGAAATCGATTCTAGCTCCGTCGCTCCAAAACCAACAGCATACCGTCGATGAGCGGTAACCCATGTCTGGAGAGCAGAACGAAATATGTTGAAGCCAGAAATATGTGCAATGAAACAATAAACACTTCGAAAGAGGCATATGCTAAGATAATATCAAAGCTTATCGAATGCCCGAACGGCTCCTGTTCGTTTTGAACTTTCGCCAAAGCAGTTGATTAACATTTCACTTTCAGCTCATTTCCTCTCTAATCAAAGATCATTTAATTCTTCCGAATAGATTTTACTACTCATCATTCGAAACTTGCAATATAGATGTGTATTATTAATATTATTAATTTCATTCCTGTATGTGTTAATTTCAAAATTGTCTAATCTGATACTTGAATGTATATAAAGTAAGTAGGTACGTCAACTGTGGATTAAATGTTAAATTAATTTGAATTATTTTGGTTTCCTTCTGTTGAAATTCTGGAAATTATAAAATAAAACCAGAATTGTACAAATTTCATGAACAATTTTTTTTTTAGTTTTATTCAATATTCAGGTAAATTTCTTCTCTTCAGCTACAAAAACTTACAACCTCTTTTCAATAAAATAACATCTCATATAATTATCAATTGTAGCTGCAATGAATACCTCAAAACAGAATTTCCAATGAAATATTATTTTAGGAACAATTACAGATTGTCATTTAAGAAACTAGTTGCACAACTAAATTAAAAGTAGTTTTTTCCTTATTGCAATTGTACCGCTAACCTTCATTGATTTTAATATGATAAGATCAATGCTGGGGTATATTGTGAAACCCAACAATGATAGTATTAGTTCTTATTATAAGTTGTTAAATCAATTGTAATTATTAGTTTTCAGTAATGTTAGACGGCTAGATGAAAGGCATCAGCTGTATACCTACATCTAGCGCGCAAAGCTGACGATGCAAAGGGTACCTATTGTTCAGGCTGACTTTATGACCTCGTTCTCCTGTTTATCAGGGTCTTGATCTCTCTATTTCAAATTATAAATTTCATTGAATACAAATTTGTTCGAGAAAACAAGATATTACTGCCCAGCTATGGAACACTATCGATATGCCATTAATTAGATGATGGAATAGCCACCCTCGAACTCTATAATCATTTTTGGATTATCGCTCAACTAAAATTATTTGTGAATACCTATACCGAATTGCGCATGAGTTTGTTCAAGGATTCTAGATATAAGGGCGACGTACCTATCTCAAATGAAACTACCTACTCTGAATTAATCTGTATTTACCGGTCTATAACAAGAATGGATTATCTTTTATGTTCAATGCTAATAATTATACATCAGAATAGTATACTAACAGAAGCTCAAGGTGCATTATTCCAAATCTCATTCGAAATATGATGAAACAAATGTAGAATTATTGTTAAACAATAATTGACATTATCTGTTATTACTTATATGTAAATTCTAGGGAAATAGGTCATAAAAACACATATAATTACTATGTTTTTCGCCTTTAGGTTCGTTTCGTCCTCACGACAATCTTCAGAATACGTTTAAAAACTAATTCACATTAATTGAAGCCTGGGATTTCTAAAACTATTGCTCTAAGCACTCACCATCTTTATCGCACTGATTGCAATTAAAATGCCCACGTCGCACAACGAACGAAACATGAATAATTGAAATTGTAACATAATTAATGTTTAAAATATATGATCTAGGAGGGCTGCCACAGATGAATGTTCCTTAGTTGAAAGTTGTGTATTAGAAATACCTATCGAATGAATGACTTAAAATTAGATTATTTGTTTACTTGCAAACTCATAAGACTACAAAATTTGGCCCAGTTTAAAATTGAGTTTTTCAGTTAATTTTCAAAGTCATTATGGAACAAATTGAACTTCAAAAGTCAATTTTTATTTATAACAAATAGCTTTCTACAAAGACTAGTTAATATTTTAAGCGAAAAATATACTACTTATAAAGCATATAGAGACCTTCAAATAGTGCTGCACCACAAATATTTAGAAGCACAAGTTATCAAATTATATGAAATTTGAAATGAGTCTAAAATTTCATGTTTTTTGAGTTTTGCAAGCAAACATCTGAACAAAGCTTAACCCAACCTACTTCATTTTGTAGCCATTTTAAGTATCTAGAAGCCAATACTGCTCACGTTTTTCAATAGCAGCAACTGTTCGAGAGTTAGAAGCAAAAAAAACTGTTTTTTATATTCTTTGATCATTATTTATATTCCACCTCTCGCAACTGACCGCAAACATCTTTTCAAAATCTCCAGTCTCGAGTAGTTATTTATGTAACCAATACGGATCCCTGCTAACAACTATCATTATGCCAATGCGCTTGACTTAGTCCTCATTATTTAATCAACAATCCAAATCCATATGATGTGATTTTGGTTATACTTTGACTACACGAGAGGGAAACCTATAATGTTCGATAAACATCATGAGAGCCAGCAATAGAATGTAGGATGAGGAGATTTGCATTCTTATTTTTTTCGGTAGTTTGGAAATTACAGGCGTAGCTGGAAGACTTCACTGTGTGGAGAGTTCCACAACTTCGCTGTGCGATAAAAAAATTAAGTCTGGTAGAAAGAAGTTCGGCAGGTCTCGAGCTTGACAGTGAAGGTTTGAGCTCGTCTAGTTCGCCCATCTGGAATCTCTCGTAGTGGAATACCAGACAAGATATCTGATGAATACCGACCATGGAAAGATCTATAGAAAAGAGAAAGAACTTTCTACGGTGTTCTAGAGAGGTCAATGAACTCGTGAGTGTGACATCATCAATCAATCGGATAACACTCTTCTGGATATAATCCAAGTGCTTCAGCGTATGTTTCGAAGCCGTACTCCAAACATGTGAACAGTACTCCAAGACAGGTCGAATATCTGTGCTCTGTAGGTTATGAGGAGCTGCTGAGATGTGAAGTAGCCCTTGGCACGGAAGTTGGTACGTTTTTTGAAGTTCTCGCAATGAACCTCACATGATCGCCCCATGAGAGGACGCTGTTGGTGGTGATCCCGACCGTTGTTATGGAAGACTTCATAGGAATGGTTGCATCTGACATCATCATATTAGGGATTGTGTAACTCGCCTTCCTGGAGGAGACGCAAGCTTGAGTTTTGGTTGCATTAAGCTCTAATAGATTATCACATTATATATCATTGCATGATTCAAGTCGACAACAACGAACGAAACACGAATAATTGAAATTGGAATACTTCATTTTTTTCAACAGATTTCTGCTATACATGTATCACGTAGGCAAGTAGGTCTCCTGTTGATCTCTGCTGATGAAGGCCGTATTGCCAGTCATTCACAATTTTGTAGTTATCTAGGTATTCGATGAGCTCGATTGCTTTCTCCATCACTTCAGAGATCGAAGGTGATAGTGCGATAGGTCTATGATTATTAGGAAGGGTCTTCTTTCCTTTTTTTGAACTTGCACTCTAGCTGTCTTCCGGCTGGAAGGCAACCCACCAAGTTTGTATGAAATGTTAAGCAACCTGCAGAAAATTGGTTTCGATTCAGGAGCACATTCCTTGAGAACGACAGATGGAATTCCGTCTAGCCTCATAGACTTTTTGGTATTGAGATCAAGCAAAATACTTCTAATAGTGCGCTGACGTAAAAAAATTCCAGGCATATGTCCATCGATGACAGCAGTAGTCGGAGGCTCGTTCCCTTGTGCATCCGAAGTGGACTTTGCTGTAAACAATAGAGCAAAAGGGTTGGCTTTTTTTTGTGGTGTAGTAGCCAGTGTGCCGTCATCTATGGTTAGGGAAGAGGATGAACTGGAAGTGAAATTCCTACCAACGGCTTAGGCGAAAATCCAAAACGAACGTGACCCATTTGGGCATTCGATGAGCTTTGATCTTATTTTGGCATTATGTGCCTCTTTCGAAACGCTTATTTTTTCATTGCACATATTTCTGGCTGCAACATGTTTTGTTCTGGTCTCTAGAAATGGGTTACCTCGCCAACGACGGTATGCTGTTTGTTTTCATGCCACGGGTCTAAAACAGATTTTATTGAACCATGGTTCACCAGATGATAGTCATGTGTGTATATGGGGTAGGTTAGTTTCCATTCTCAGCCTAATGATATCCGAGATCTCTGGGGTACATTGTGTTGGTTCACCAGATACAAAACTTACGCCTCTCCAAGAAAAATTCGAAGAAAAACATGCGAAGACCGTCCCAGTCGGCCGAGTTGTAATGCCAAACTGTGCGTGAAGGTGTTCTATTGGTTCGTGGAGTGAGATACCGACATTTCGTAGTGATGAGAGAATGGTAAGAGTTTCCCGTTGGTGCACGGACCTTTACTTCATAGGGATCTGGATAGTTTGTGAAAAACAAGTCAAGCGTATTGACATAATGATATTTGTTATCAGGAATGTGTGTTGGTTCATTAATTAACTGCTCGATACCGTATGCAATGACGAAGGCCTTAGCATGTCACCCTGCGTCATCCAAGCCAAGCCAAGCGGAGTTGTAAATCACCCATGATGGTAATTTCAGCTGCTGTATAGTTCGATCACATGAGGTCAACTTTCAGAGAACCTAATTCAAAGAAGTCACCATGGACTGATTCATGTGGTGATGAAGAAGACAACAGAAAAAGTTTGTCTGTTTGTGATTATCAAGGTTGAACCACATTATATCGAATTCTTGTGGTTCTAGATTCTCCTCTCGGTGACATGAGAGAGCATTTCCAGAATGGAGGTACCTTCTATAAATCTGAAACGAGCGTGGAGCTAGTAGCCAGCACAGAGCATATAGGTAGTGTTGGTGAATGTATTGACCTGTGTCTCACTTAAGGTCAGTATCTCAGGTCTGCAGGAAGTAATGAGCATCGTTTACATTTTTGGTAAGACCTCGGATGTTACAGAGGTCTATCTTCAAGTTTATATTCTTCAATGTTAACCCTCTCAAAGATCCCTCCCCTGGAAATTCGAACGGAGAGGTATTTTTCTTTCGGAGTATTTTACTCTAGGATGCTTCATCATTAGTATTTGAACACTTCTTGGACTACCAATTTGCATTTTGTTTATTTGACTATATTGGAAACAAGAGCACCTCACCAAACAAGAATTCAGTTTTTTTCCAAACCTTCCTTTTATAACCTTGTATAATATACTACCTAAGGATATTTGATAAACGTTTTTCCTTCAAGCGCATTCACTAATTTGCTGCCACTACTGCGTTTCGAAGTATCATAATATGCTCAGAATGACATTTTAATATTTGTCCAGGTACTAACTCATAGACATATGAATATGTATGTCCAGCTATTTCCAGCCCATATAAGATTCCTGAAAAACCGTCAGCTAATTCCGCATAGACATACGTATATCTCCTGAAAAACTGATCCCACTATTATGAAAAGTCGTAATTCGTACTGCCAAATGCATTATGCTGTGCTCAGTGACTCATGCGGAAAAACTGTTGATATGTATAACACAATATCTCCTTCCTTATTTCCATACGATATCTGAATGTTCTATAAAATACTAAGATAGGATATATTCAAGATGGTAGTTTAGCAAAAAGGGACAAGAAAAGAAAACTAAAGCTTATCTAAACGACTTTGAAGGGGTGCGTGGAAACTACGACCTTATGAGTTACTCTGTTGAATTATAAAATGTGAGATATATGTATGAACTGACAATGTGTCTAACGGTACATTCGGCTCGTGTGTTTTACCGCATTCAGAGCTGTTCCGGTAAGCTGCTTAAAAATGTTCATGATAAGTGAGAAAGCTGTACAGATTCTGGGACTTGCATTAATGTACTCATATGAATATTTGATAATCTTACCAAATGCAAGATCTGTTGAATCAATATGTTTTTATTCCTATTCGAGTATAAATATATGTACCTACATAATATCTCATCTTCCTTTATGCTTTCATAATATATTACATGAGGATCTCGGAACCGAAAGAACCGTCTTGAATTAATAAGAAATAATAACTATGAAGCAAAGCATAATTATCCAAAGAATGTGGTTGAGCAAGATCCGTTAAAGAAATATGTTTTCTTTGTATTCAAGCTAAAAATATATCTATATATATATATATATATATGTTCTGCTTCAGGTTTCCGCGGGCGTTGTATGCCGTATTGGGTTGCCGGGATATACTCCGCGTTGTCGTAGATTGGTTAACTCGAAGCAGAGCAGCAGCCCTGAAGAGAAGACCTGAAGATGGCACATGAGATTGTGCCGAAACGTCGTCATATCAACGGTTTCTATCGAAACCAATCTACGACAACGCGGAGTATATCCCGGCAACCCAATACAGCATATATATATATATATATATATATATATATATATATATATATATATATATATATATATATATATATATATATATATACATATATATATATATATCTATGTCAAGCGACGACTTCTGGGTAATTTTTTAACAGAAATGGGTATACATTTGGTTTTCCTTCGTAAATAGTGCATATTTACCTTTATGTATACGTTTTTTTTTTTCAATTTTGCAATGTACAGTGATGTATTGACGTATTCCGGGATATTAATACAAAATTCAAGATAACAACTCGTGTACATATTTATTTCGAATTGCTAGGATCTCACATGTATTGTTTTCTGAACATAAACAGTAATTTCCTCAAATATGTATAGTACAATAAACTAGAATTTCAAAGAAGTATCTTTTTGGTGGTTGTTCCTCTCATGGCGACTTTCGGGACAACTAAATATATGGGATCATGCTTTTACAAATCAAAGACCTATTTTGACTCTATATCTTTCGATAAAACACTTCTGAAAAAAACAATTTTTTAGTTCAGAACATAGTAGACATAATAGTATTTTTTGCATTATATACGTTGGAGGGGCGAATATGAAAATGAATATTTAAATATTCAAATTGTCATCATTTGTTCTGGGTCATTTTGTGCCCTACAAATTTTCTTACAGAAATGGGTATACATTTGGTTTCCCTTCACAATTAGCTCATATTCACCTCTATGTATACTTTTTTGTAAATTGTTCAACGTACAAGGTCGTATTGACGTGTTCCGGGACATTAATATAAAATTCAGGATAATAACTTAAAGCCCCTGTATATACTTATTTCAAATTGCTAGGATCTCGCATATATTGTCTTCCGAACGTAAACAGTAATTTTCTTGTATGTGCATAGTACAATAAATTAGAATTGAGAAAAATATCTTTTTGGTTGTTATTTCTCTAATGGCGACTTCCGGGACAACTGAATATATGGGTTCATGCTTTTATAAAACAAATACCTATATTGACTCAATATCTTTCGATAAAATAAAGACTCCTTTTTAAGAAAAAATTGTTTTTTTACATTGGAACATAGTTGATGTAATAGTATTTTTTGCATTATATACGTTGTGTGGACGAACAAGAAAATGAATATTCAAGTAATTCAGTTGTTACTGTTTGTTATTAATCAACAACAACAAATACTATTAGCATGCAGCTGAATGAGAATTAATTTTTAGTATTAGATAATCGGGCAAACTGTAAAAACACAAAAATTGCATATTTTCAGAAATACTCATTTACGAACAAAATTCTGCAATAGTTTACGACTAATTTACTTTATTGAAGTTGTACAAACATTTTCAGACGTATCTAAATCAGCATGTTCAAAAACATTTTTCCTACTACCGCCCAAGAAGTACCAACTTCACTCTCGCCGTACAGTGCTTGAAGATTAATTTTACGCACTATGGCATAAGAAAAATTCTTTACGCAACAGTGCGTAAAGTGACCGCAATAAGGGTAAAATACTACTAGTGTTTCAAAAAAGTTACTTTACACACAAGTTGCAAACAAATTTTTTTCAACTACTGTAAAATATATCTTTTAAAATAATACACTTTTTTGAAATGATGCATCTTGTATAGACCGAGAGAGGCGGCCAAAATATATTACCAGAGTTGCCATGGCGACCGCCGGCCGCTATTGTCGAGGGCTAGGATGACATCGCAATTTGCGTTACACAGATAGAAATTACAAAACAATACGGCTTTTCCGACATTGGTTTGAGGTGGGAATTGGAAGTTAAAAGTTTGTAGAGTCTTATTCGATACAAATTTCCTGGCCAGTACTATTCTCTAAACTAGGAGAATTCGACGAAAATAGGTATATTTTTGCATGTCCAGACCCATTATTTTTTTAGCCTTATTGACGTTACTCTACGCACTAGTGTGTATATCTCACGAACGGCGGGCGGTAGTAGGAAAAAATAAGGTTTGGGCAGGTCCTGTCAAAATATACCCGCTTCCGTCGGAATCTTCTTCATTGGAGAAAACGACTGGCCGGAGAATATGTACCAAATCAGAATCTTAGTACTTTTAACTTTCAATTGCCAGCTGAGTTAGATCAGTATGCGCCCACTCAACGGAAAACCCTCAGAACATCAGAAAAAACTACTCCGAGGACACATGTCCATATCACTTCCGGCAATGGACTACACTTTTTATCTCTCAATTGTTTGTTGAGAGAAAATATGAAAATGTAGGTTTTCACTATCACCAACCATATTGCAACTCTTGTAAAGATATTCGTAATCTAAACTAACCACCTGAAGAGCTCCAACATGTCAAAACCTGTAGTGAACTGACTTCGGATCCCTATGCCTCCAGCCACGTCAGGACAGGGATCTATACAGGGGATATAATATTCCTGTAGCACGTTGGTGATCTTCACAAGTAACACATTTGTTTTTAAGTCCTTTTAACATTCCAAATTCAGAATAATTTCTCGTTTTCATCAAAATTGTCTCATAGTTTAATAAACTATTGCAGGAATGTTTTCTTCCGTTGAAACCCTCATTTATTCTGAATTTTGTCTGTGGTAAAGCCCTGTTCAGCTGCGATCTAGGTGATAAATTCTTAGTCACTGATAATAACATAAGCTTCCAAATAAATTTATTGTTCTCAAACCTAAAACGAGTTGCATCAAATAGCGCTTTCGAACGAATTTTATTATACAGTTATCTCTCAAATGTTAATTACCACGTTATTATTTCATCAAGCAAAACATAAGAGAGAAAGTTTTTTGGGAGAAGTGTAGGTTATGTTAGCTAAGGTACTGCCTATAATATAAGAGGTCGCAAATAGGGAATGTTCATGAATCAAGGATCCCAGTGATTTTTTAAATTTCCAATTTTAGCAAAAGTTTCTGGTGAAACCCCCAAGGATATTTTATGAATCCTAACTATTGGATTAAGAAAAGATGTAGGTAGTACGTAACATTTATTGAAAAATAAAGATAGAAAATATTTATTTTTTATAACATACATGACAATGTGTAGAGATGTTAGGACTAGTAAAATCTATTGGAACAAACAAAATGTCCTCTGGCCATTTAAATTATGCATTTGCATTATTTTAAACGGAATGCCGTATATATTTTTATGACTTTGAAAAATATTGAGGGCATTCTATTATTTAAAAAAGCAAGTTTGTTCTCTGTATCTCAAAAACGAGATGTTTAATTGTTTTTCTGAGAGTTGCAATAATTCAACACCTTTTCCAGCATGGAAGATGAAGAAGTGAGGTGGGAATTGCTGATAGAACAGTAACGGAAAAAAACATAAATCTTTACTAAGAAAATTGAAAAAATGTTTAATAAGGGTCTGACACTACAAAATTCTTCAAACAATTCTCTCGATTTTACTAAAATGCTCAACGCTTAGTGTCATACGGCAATTTGAATCAAACTTTTGCAATATATGTTTGTTATATTTCAACGGCATTGATATTTGACGTTCATCTAGGAACCTATGGTATATGTTGTAGATAGTTTTTCCGAAAATGAGGCACATGAATTCAATTTCAACGGAAAACACGGTTCTCATAAAATTACATGGTATCTTAAAGCTTCGGATGCTAACAGTCTTTCACATTGAAATGAATTTGAAGGAATACAATTCAGCCATGTAAAAATTTGGAAGTCAATTTAAATTTGAAGGCGTATGGAACTAAAATGCTTTTAAATGGTGTCCAATGCAGACTTATACCATATAAATGAAGCTGTAACTTGAGTAAACAATATTTTTTGTTTTGAAATTTTTTACTTGTTCCACATGCATAATTAATTGTAGTTCCTGAAAAATAAGGTAGTAGGACATATTACACATCAGATTGGTTATCAAAGGAATACATGCATGAATTTATTTCGGAATCCCGTATAAAAGCAGTCTATAAAATAATTTTTTCATGTATTATGAATTGACAAATTTTTATTCCAATTCAACAGAAGTACCTAGATGAACTTCATGATTTTTCTGGAGAGCTTAGAAGTAATTTGACTCGAAGAGATAATTCTTTATCAGAAGTTTCACATCAAAATACAATGCAACTCAATATCTATTAGAATTGCACTAAAGTTAAATTTGTATAAGACCTGGCCTTTGTAATAAGAATCTGTTATTATTTAAGCAGAACAATCTTATAGATCGAGTTTCAATTCTTTCCAATTCAATGGTTTTCAGTTTCTTACACATTATATTTTACACCGAACAAAAAGAGGACATTATTATATTCACGAAGAAATATTGTTAAATAGTGCAATGCAAAGCCGATGGTCCGTTTTTGAGCAAAGGGTACCTGGGTCGCCTCTTTATTAGAGATTATGATTTATGGCTTCCTCGCTACACTCTCTGTCACATTATAAATTCAACAAACAAACTACGTAATGAAGATTTGTTTGGGAAAATAGAACTCATGTCCGTCGAACTATGAAAAACCAACGATCTGCTTTAATAAGATGATAGAATCGCCTCCCTCGAACTCTATAATTTCAAATTCAATAAACTACGTGAAACAAATATGTTTGGGAGAAGAGAATGTATCTGCATCAAACTATGGAAAACCAACAATCAATAAGATGATTTAATCGAAACCCTCGAACCCAATCAGTTTTTACGCCGTTATACCTCGTGGTACTCATCTGTTGTTTCCTTATGTAATATCGTTAGCTTACACTAAAAATTCTTTTTTATTTATACGAACTAGGAACATTTCCACCACAAAATCAGGACATAGACGAAAAGGGTTCAGGTCACATACTTTCTTTCAAAAAATACTTAGACCTAAAAATGACTTAGTAAAAGGTCAAATAGTAGACTCTGTTAATTAGGCTCGAATATGCTGCGAGAAAAAGAGGCAGTTTTTGAGAGGATAATCGAAATCATACAGTTTCTAGATGGTCAGAATTTTATTTTTAGAGGATCTTCTGAAAAATTATTCTACTCAAATAGAGGAAATTTTCTTTAAAGTTAGTAGAATGTATTTCTAACTGTGATAATATACTAACAGAACACATTGCTCGAATTCAAAATGCTCAGCATGCCCCATCATCTGGGCCTCAATATTCAAAATGAATTGATTAATTTAATTCCTGAAAAAACTGAAACTACTATAGTTGATCTTCTAAAACAATCTAAATACTAATCTGTGATTCTAGATTGTACACGTATCTCACACAAAGAATAACTTACTGTTATTGTGAGATTTGTTTATTTTAAAACGTCAAGAAAACTTGCTGAGGTGAGAGAATTTTTAGGTTTGTTACCTGTTACTGATACTACTGGACAAGGGTTAGCAAATTATTTGTTGAATTTCTGAAAGTCATGCAATATTGAACTAGAAGATTTACATGTCCAAGGATATGATAATGGTGCAAACATGAGAGGAAAAATGAACATTTAATTTGGTAGTAAATGGTGCCGATAAAAGCTCATTGAGAATCTCAAACTGTTTTTCTATTGTTCAGGAAATATATGTATTTTTTCGCCATCAACTTCACGTTTCGATATCATTACGAACCATATATCTACTTTGACTCTTCCAAATACGCGATGGGAATGAAGAGTTGATGCTATAATACCTCTTTGCTTTAATTTTAATAAAATGTACAAGGCATTATACACTATTTTCATCAATGACAAGTATGATAGTGATGCAAGGAACATGGTGAATTCATTAATGTTAAAACTGGAGTCTTATAGGTTCGTATGTTCAGTTGTAATATGGAACAACATTTTATCCAAAATTAATACTGTAATCGAAACTTTGCAAAAGTCAGACACTATTCTTTCAGAGGCGGTCAAAATGATCGATCTGGTCGAAAAAAACTTAGGCGTATACAGCACAGTGCTTCTGAATAATTGCTACTTGATTCAAAATCAATTGCTGAAGATTTAGAATATAGACCTGAATTCGCCGAAACTGCTTGTTCACGTCTCCGAAAAATACATTTTGATTATGGGCTGCAGATGAGCCCATATTAGATTCGAAAACAAAATTTAAAGTAAATTCTTATATCTTGCTACTTAGCATGGCGATCTTACTATTAAATGAAGAATTCGATTTATCAACAGAGCACAACAACAAGTAAGTTTTCATTTTTGCAAGACATTGATAGTTGGAGGGCATTGGAGAGATACCTAAAAAAGCACATTGTCTCAACCTAGAACACAAGTTAATATATGAAAATAGATCAGATATTGACGGGAAAGATCTATTCAATGCTGCTATCTTCTTCCGTTAAAAAATTATAAGCAATTTTGTCGTATCGATAGTTAATTAAACATTATCACGTAATACTCAATATTATTACTAATTATTGATTGAACAGAACAGATATGCTTACGATGAACTATCTAGAGAATTATTACGTGAGGCTTCAGTAGGAGAAGTAGAACGGAGTTCTTTCTGTAGCACTAGTAGTAACATATATGTTTTTTGATGTTTAATTAATAATTAATACTAATTGATATTGATAATGTTTGTTAGCACACAATGTTGTAGCTACGTCTACGTGCCAGCAAGCCGCACGGCATCGTCAATACCAGGGCGCGGCAGCTCAAAACAAGGCGGCGCGACTGCCTCAAAAAGCGCTGGTATAAGTGCGGTGGCTCACTCCTCGATTTCTTGATTTTGTGATAAATCGCAGCGACATAACACTACCTATTTGTGGAGTGCTCGCTCATTGAAGATATTATTATCGTAATATTAGTTTGTAGTTCAATTTATTGTGTCACCGCAAAATACCCGCAACTAAGACTTTTGTAAAAGTCAAAGCTTTTTAGTACAGTCTGCCACCATTCATAAACAATGTTCAATTAACCACAGAAGCGACAAAATTGTTTATAATTTTTTATCGGAAGAAGGTTGAAATGTTTTTTTTACAGTTTTTTCAGAAAAATAAGCTCTTTCTAAATATGCAAAAATATAGGTAAGTTTCCGGCAAAAACATTCGATGACATCTACTTCAGTTTTCCAATTTGGATAAATATGCAGATTCGGCTTGTATTATTTGTATTAATATAATTTTTTCGTTGTTTTTCTTTTCCTATAATAGAGCTGAGACATCGAGTTTCGCTCACCCTGTACGATTCATTTTGCGATATCCAAAAAATTACGTCATAAGAAAAAATTCAGCAATTTTCAAATATCTCATCAACCCGTAAAAATATCCGAGACATATTTTTGATACATATTGACATGTGACATGTCCACGCCTCAGGATTCTCGCAGTTCTATGCTTTCCGTATTTAGACTTACTCAAAAAATTGATATAATACTTTGCAGATCTGTTATTCTGCCGAGGTTTGGAATCCTTAGATACCAGAAACTGTCGCGGAAGTTCGCGCTTTGCATTTGAACAAACTATTACATGTTTTCTAATTTTCGTTTTTCGTGTATGTAACTATCGACGTAGCTTCGAATTTAAAACTTCGGGCACGAAAGTATCTAGGTATGAAAAGAAATAATAATAGGTTCTTGAATGTTGGTGGTTGCATAAATATAAATTAATATAAGAATATTCCAAAGTTTGAGGCTTATAGTTGGGTGCTTATAGCGTTTCACAATTTTTATTCCAATTTTCCATCGAATAAATATGTTATTGACTGGCGTCAATCTAATTTTTCATGATTAATGGGGAATATATCAGCTACATTGTAAAATTATTTCTAAGCACGGGAAGCATCAAGCTACGAAAAGTCCAGCGAGAGCTGGATCTCGTCATTACATATCAAAAAATGTCCCGGAAATCGGCGTTCAACATCATCAGAGATATCTTTTGGGCAAACCGACAGCTTTGAGACTGGAAAACTTGGTAAGAAAATGTATAACAAAACGAAGTGATGCGAAAAGGTCATTTCCCAAGTCTATCAGTATTAGAAAATTTGCATAACGGTGACTTTTCAAGAACACAGAATTTATCATCGTGAAGTCACTAGGAAAGTGACCTTAATATTCAAGTGGTACCTAACTGTTAATAAGCTATTTGCAACAACTTTCTATAAGATGGGCAACTCATACTTTAGATTATTATTAGCTACCTACAAATAAAAATCTGAGTTTTCCAAAACATCACTCTATTCTAGATATCTTAGATGTGAAACGATGAGTTCCGGGACATTTTTGATGTCTGCTATCATCTATTAGCTTATTTTTTAACTATCTTTGACGCTGGCAATGGCACCCTTACTATATTCTGAATTCTTTTATTCCAATTAATTATTGATATTGTACCCTTGCTGTACGTGACAGAGGCTGTTGACTAAAGGTTACGACCAAAGCCATATAATTAGAAAAAAAAAAAAAAAAAAACTATCTTTGAGTCTTGAAAGAAGGGAACCGCCAACTGTAATAATTCTGATGAGCCTTGAAATTCGTCCTTACATTTCAGATACTGTTGGAGAAGTCCGCGTTTCACAACTTCCCTTACTTTTCGTGTAACTATGGAGTTTATAGCTTCGCATTTCTGATGGTAGTTATCCCTAAACCAGCACCAAAAAAAATACTTCAATCAAAATTACGACGAAGAAACTTTAATTACGATCCTACATGAAATTATAATATAATTGGTGAATATTTTCACCAAGTCCTGGAAGTCACGTCATTTCAGGGACAGTCCCGGAACTTGTGTATGGACAAATGGACAAATAAAATTTCCAGGACTGACCTGGAACTCGACAAATGTCTCGGAACTCGACTACAACAATACGAAAATTTTAAATATTGAAACAAACGACAACAAAGTTTGATATTGGAATCTATTCAAATTAAAAAGAACAATTGTGTAGATGACAAAATAGATTCCAATCTTTCGAAACTTTATAATAATCTAATTCAAACTTAACAAAATTTTATTAGTTTGAAGTGCCACTTTCCACTTGTCTATTTAAAATTCAACCTAAAAAGATAAAATATTATTTAATTATGACACTATGAGTAACAATTTTAAGGTTAAATTCCATAGAATTATCTTAAACTTGAATAGTTGATTATGATAGTTCGGAAGTGTTTATCATAGAATAACTAATTCATACAATAATCATAGATATTTATAATTGTACAATCTTAAAATATCTTGTATTTAATCAAATTCGATCCATTTAAAATTGTAATTAGCCATACATTACTCTTTCACACACAACCGATCCAATGTTTTCTGCAGGTTTAATTGGATCTTAAAACACAAGTCGACTGCAGACGCATTTCATTAATCGAAATCATCTATTCTCTTCTAAATTACATGGGAACACTAATTCACATTTTGATAAAGACAATGAACATTGTCGAAACGTCAAACAGAATTTTTATTTCATTTTCAGTATATATACGAACCAATATACCAAGAAAACATACAAATATTACAAATGGTTCAATAATAATACCAATAAAAGAAATATATACATATATATATATATATATATATATATATATATATATATATATATATATATATATATATTATTAACTAAAAAACTCCTTTTTTTTAGTTTCTTTTAATTTATTGATTATGAATTATAATGATCTTTCTCTTTTTTATATTATTTTATGGAATTAAACACAATATTCTTTGAATGTTAAAAAGTTTCTATATTTAAATCTCTATGACTCTAATTATCTCGGGTTTCTAATTTACAATTTTATTTTTATGTTCTAAGCATAGAGCTAGCTTTAACCTCAAAACTATTCAATATTAATAGTTGTTTACAAAATTACAAACGACAATCTTTCTTTCAGATTTACAAATAACACTACAATGGAAATATAATAAACAAACTTACTTTTAGTTTATATCCAAAAGTGTGTTTAACTATGTTGGCAATTTTCAATTTAATTCTTTTATAATTTCGTTGATGATTCACTTTTACACAATACTATGCTTTCTCACAATAATCACAGGTAACTAATTTGGATTACTTCTTCTTGAGACTCAGGAACTGTTGATAATACTTTGTTTTATCCTTTTAGATAAAACATGAAACTTTTCGATGCTTTATTGAAATTATTGATGAATGGCAATCGTTGGATACTACTTCTTAATTGGAGGTTATTACAGCCTTTTTACTGGATTCAGATACTTGGAATAATCGTTGACTTTATATAAAACTTATTAACTTTGGTTTCTTTGAACCTATCGAAGTTTGGAACACTTTCGTTCACTGGTTTTTTATAGGTTATGAAATTTTGGTGAGTTGCAGGAGTACTTTCAGTCTACAGATGTAATGGCAAACTGAACTTCTTTACTTTCAGATTCGTTTTTATAGGCCTCCAAAACCGACGCTACTTTATGTCATAAACAACCTATGAGATGATTGCTTTTCAAATCAAGCATGCCAAGTTAATTGTTGTGAAACTGACACAAGTCTTCATTGTTACCAGATTGACATTAGAAATTCCTATTGACCAATCAGAATTTAGTATTCTTTACTTTTTGAATTATTTGAGATTTTCAACTTATTTTAATTGTTAGTGATTCCTTCTTTTTAAATTAATATTGCCTACATTTTTCCCCACACTTTGGTATAATATAACCTATGATTGGGTTATTATTAATATGATTATTCCCATATTTATGGTTTTCTTGACAGTTACTTATTCTTAAATCTAATACATACCATATTATATCAATAACATTCTTTTAACATTATATAACTCAAATTTACTAATCCTAACTTATATCTATAACATTATTCAATGTTTTGTACTATCTCATGATAGTTTTGTAATCACTTTACTTATGATTTATGATTTCGTTACACTGAACGTTTCTTCACTTTCACTGAAGTTCTTGTTTATCACTTCTTATTCTATTACATCGTTGTTTATTATGTTTTACATTGTTAATATTAATATTCTAACTATTATTTAGCTTTTATTATTGTTTTTAATTCCATAAAATATTTTTTATTTGATCTTTTCTGATTTTCAAAGTTCGGTAAGTTATTATTTTTAAATTTTTATTTTCTATGAAATGAAATCATAACAAATTCCCCTAAATCAATTTTAACATATTAATCACATTAATATTTAAAATTTATTTATCTTTTGATTTTATTTTCATGAACTAAATTTATTAATAATTATACTTGTATATTTGATCAATATTAAATATTCCCCTTATCTTTCCGTTTTCAGGATTCATTAATCCATAACTATTTTCAGCATTTTCATTCATGACTACATATGGACCTTCAAAAGCAAAACATAATTTTCCACATATATTCTTTTTATTATTAGTTACTCTCATTGCTCTTACTATTACTAATTCACCTATTTCAAATTTAATTAACCTTCCTCTTTTTCTCATTTGCCTATTCATATATTTTCTTGCATTTCTTTCTAACCTATTACTGATATCTTTCAAAATTTCATTTCGCTCTACTGAATTTTCATCTAACCATTTTCTATCTGGTTCTTCGCCTTTCATTATTAATACAGGTGTTTTCTCTGTTGTAGTATTTGGACAATGATTTAAACATTTTTCTACTCTGGATATTGATTGATCCCATTGACGATGTTTATCCTCACAAGATATTCTCAGATATTTTATTACTTCCTGTATATATCGCTCTGATGGATTGGATTGAGGATGTCTGATGCTTGTTAATTGATGAAAAATTAAATTCCTTTTGCAAAAATACTTGAAACGTATGTTTTTGAAATATGTTGCGTTATCTGTAATTAACTTTCTTGGCCTACCAATTTCTTCAAAATAGTTTTCTAACTTATGCATTACTTCTCTACTTTTTGTCGTTTTGCAAGCATATAATTTTATATATTTAGAAAATAAATCTACTACAACCAAAATATGTCTATTTCCTTTTTCTGTTTCAACTATTCTCATAATTTCCTCAGTTCTTTTATCAAATTTATCATTCACTCTCTTAAGTTCATCTCTTATTTCACTCATACCTTGTTCAATTTTAGCATTTGTTTCATTCGTTTCATTAGCTTTTAAATTTAAACTTTCAAGTAATTTTATTATTTGTGCTTCCATTTTATGTCCTTATTATTTAATTGAATTTTTATAATTTACTTTGATTACGCGGTTCTATTTGAATTTCCTTTTCAGAATGACTTTTTATTTCCCTTTTTCAAATGGCCCCACGTTTGAGCGACAATTATTAAGATTATAATCTTATGAGTTTATTTTGCCCCACGTTGTGGTGACAATTGTTAAGAAAACTCTTACTGAGTTTTTATTTATTTAATAATTATAATTTATTCTTCCGGCTAGCTTTCTATTTATTTATTTTGAATAATAATGATCCTTTTCTTTTTATTATTTTATTTTATGTTCTAAGCATAGAACTAGCTTTAACCTCAAAACTATTCAATATTAATAGTTGTTTACAAAATTACAAACGACAATCTTTCTTTCAGATTTACAAATAACACTACAATGGAAATATAATAAACAAACTTACTTTTAGTTTATATCCAAAAGTGTGTTTAACTATGTTGGCAATTTTCAATTTAATTCTTTTATAATTTCGTTGATGATTCACTTTTACACAATACTATGCTTTCTCACAATAATCACAGGTAACTAATTTGGATTACTTCTTCTTGAGACTCAGGAACTGTTGATAATACTTTGTTTTATCCTTTTAGATAAAACATGAAACTTTTCGATGCTTTATTGAAATTATTGATGAATGGCAATCGTTGGATACTACTTCTTAATTGGAGGTTATTACAGCCTTTTTACTGGATTCAGATACTTGGAATAATCGTTGACTTTATATAAAACTTATTAACTTTGGTTTCTTTGAACCTATCGAAGTTTGGAACACTTTCGTTCACTGGTTTTTTATAGGTTATGAAATTTTGGTGAGTTGCAGGAGTACTTTCAGTCTACAGATGTAATGGCAAACTGAACTTCTTTACTTTCAGATTCGTTTTTATAGGCCTCCAAAACCGACGCTACTTTATGTCATAAACAACCTATGAGATGATTGCTTTTCAAATCAAGCATGCCAAGTTAATTGTTGTGAAACTGACACAAGTCTTCATTGTTACCAGATTGACATTAGAAATTCCTATTGACCAATCAGAATTTAGTATTCTTTACTTTTTGAATTATTTGAGATTTTCAACTTATTTTAATTGTTAGTGATTCCTTCTTTTTAAATTAATATTGCCTACATTTTTCCCCACACTTTGGTATAATATAACCTATGATTGGGTTATTATTAATATGATTATTCCCATATTTATGGTTTTCTTGACAGTTACTTATTCTTAAATCTAATACATACCATATTATATCAATAACATTCTTTTAACATTATATAACTCAAATTTACTAATCCTAACTTATATCTATAACATTATTCAATGTTTTGTACTATCTCATGATAGTTTTGTAATCACTTTACTTATGATTTATGATTTCGTTACACTGAACGTTTCTTCACTTTCACTGAAGTTCTTGTTTATCACTTCTTATTCTATTACATCGTTGTTTATTATGTTTTACATTGTTAATATTATTATTCTAACTATTATTTAGCTTTTATTATTGTTTTTAATTCCATAAAATATTTTTTATTTGATCTTTTCTGATTTTCAAAGTTCGGTAAGTTATTATTTTTAAATTTTTATTTTCTATGAAATGAAATCATAACAATATATATGTAGAACTGGATTCTCGGGTATTGATCCGCGTTGTGTGGTTTCGGTCCTCAAAAGGACCAATTTCACGACGTTTCGGCAAAGTCGCATTTGCCATCTTCAGGTGATTCGACCGTAGAGTCTGGAAAATCCAGACTCTACGGTCGAATCACCTGAAGATGGCAAATGCGACTTTGCCGAAACGTCGTGAAATTGGTCCTTTTGAGGACCGAAACCACACAACGCGGATCAATACCCGAGAATCCAGTTCTACACATTACGTCCGCGAGAACCTAAGAAGAAACATATATACATATATATATATATATATATATATATATATATATATATATATATATATATATATATCTTCACAATACCTCGAAAGAAGATTAAATGGCTGCGCTCAATAAACATGTGAAAGACACCAACCATACTTTCGACTACAACAATACAAAAATTTTAAATATTGAAACAAACGACAACAAACGTTTGATATTAGAATCTATTCAGATTAAAAAGAACAATTGTGTAAATGACAAAATAGATTCCAATCTTTCGAAACTGTACAATAATCTAATTCAAACTTAACAAAATTTTATTAATTTGAAGTGCCACTTTCCATTTATCTATTTAAAATTCAACCTAAAAAAGATGAAGTATTATGTAACTTTGACACTATAGAGTAACAATTTTGAGGTTAAATTCCATAGAATTGTCTTAAACTTGAATAGTTATGATAGATCTGAAATGCTCATCATAGAATAACTAATTCATACAATAATTCATAGATATTTATAATTGTACAATATTGGAATGTCTTGTATTTAATCAAATTCAATCTATTTCAAATTGTAGTAAGCCATACATTACTCTTTCACACACAACCGATCCAATGTTTTCTGCAGTTTTAATTGGATCTCAAAACACAAGTCGGCTGCAGACGCATTTCATTATTCGAAATCATCTATTCTTTTCTAAATTACATGGAAACACCAATTCAATTAACAATTTTGATAAAGGCAATAAACATTGTCGAAACGTCAAAACAGAATTTTTATTTCATTATCAGTATATATACGATTCAATATACCAAGAAAACATACAAATATTACAAATGGTTCAAGAATATCAACAAAAGAATATATATATATATATATATATGTTCTGCTTCAGGTTTCCGCGGGCGTTATATGCTGTATTGGGTTGCCGGAATATACTTCGCGTTGTCGTAGATTGGTTTCGATAGAAACCGTTGATATGACGACGTTGCGGCACAATCTCATGTGCCATCTTCAGGTCTTCTCTTCAGGGCTGCTGCTCTGTTTCGAGTTAACTTGAAACTGATCTCCGTTGATCCTGTTGGTGTTTCATGTATCCTTGTTACATCTGGATGATTTTGCCAGTTTGATGCGTCTGATTGAATTTGTTGGTCTGTTGCGTTCGAGCGATTTTGTCGGTTCGTTGGGTTCGAGCGAGTTTGTCGGTCCGTTGAATTAGTCTGGTTGACTGTTCTGCTGGGTGGTTGAAGGGCTGGTTTCCAAGCAGTTGGTAATCTCTGTGTATTATCTCTTGTATTGACATTTGAAGGTCGCTTCTCGATTTCGATAGCTTCTCTTATGATGCGTTTTATTTTGCTCCAGGCTGGCTACGACTCGGGTGTTGTCAAAATCGATTTCATGCGGAGTTTTTCTCACATGTTCGGCAAGTGAAGATGTTGTTTCTTGCTTTGCGACACCGCAATGCAGTCGCAAAGCAAGAATCCCTGTATGTTGGTGCATTGCAATTTACTGATTAAAGGAGCGTTGGTTATAGTTACTAATTCGTTTCAATAATAATATCAACTGGATCCATTTCACTGTATATTACATAGAATCTCATACTGTATTTACCATAGCTTAGTTTGTATAACATATACTGTGTAATGTACCATAATCCTATATTTCAGCACTGCACTGTCATAGAATTCAATTCGCTCCTCCTATTTTGGATGTATTGGTTCACTGGAAGATTAGGTCAAGTTCATTGTTCATTTTCTTCTCTTCTCTGGCAACCTAGCTTCCATATGTGTCGGTCATAAGTTATTACGCAGTAAAATTGCATCGGGATTTGATTGTTTAATCCTTTGATTTTATATCGGACTGGAAGCATTTTCTACTTAATTGAATCGTAATCTATCCAAGGGAAATAGTTTCGTTTTTGTATGAATTATTTATGATATGTACGAGAACCACGATGTGTGGGATATAATTGGAAATACTGTTTGACTGACAGAAGCTCCTTCATACGGAAGACCCGTCCATCTGGGTGAGTGACATCAATTGAGATAATCGTTCTATTCGGAATTAATAATTGTTCAACTATGTCAGATAGTTGAATCCAAACTTTGACAAGTTTTGGTTAGAGTTCACTTTTTAAATGGGAGAAAATGGTTATCATTTGTCTGGCGCCCATATAATTATTTTTCCACTCACTAGTCTTGTAAGTTTGAGCTAGTGATTTTCCCCTAAGGCTTGAGACAATTTTAAGACCTAACCATATCAATTATGAGGACGTTATTCAAGCTAATTGCTGTATTTCTCTTATTCTAGGTTTTTGGCTTTGGGTTTTCTTTGGCTTTGGGTGTTTTTTGGCTTTGGATTTTAGCCTCAATCTATTACCTTCGCTTTCCTCAATTACACTATTATTTTTCCTAATTATACTACCTGGGATTTTCCTTGATAGTCTGGAAAACGTTCCTGACTCACCTATTTGGATTGAACTTGGTGATCTTGAACTTTCGAACCTGAACTCTCAATTGGAATATCACATTCATCTTGGATTTGAATTTTGAAGTTTATATCGTGCAGTAGCAGGCACAATAATTAAGGTTGTATTCAATTTGTTGGTGTCATTCTTTAATTTTGATATCATTGCTTATTATGTATGTAACTGAACTATTATTGATTAATCCTTTGTAGAGCTGGACAGAATTTATCTTCATATAAATTCAAATATATCTTCCTCTTTCTATTCATTTAATAATATTATAGATTATATTATATATTTAATTCTGTTAAATACATCATTTTTCTTTCCTCTGACCCTTCATTTGCGCTAGTTAACCGGGCACTGTGATAAAATTGGCACTCAACATTCAGTTCAGTTCACTACATACTTATATGGAATCTTTACTGTTTGTTATTTTAAACTGTATTTCTTCCTGTTTCTTGGTTGAATTGATATGACTCAATCTATATTGAATGTTGATCGTTTGTTGAAAGATAAGTTAGAATTTGGAATAGTTGAAGTAGCATAGGTACGGTATGTACGCCATTTTGTCTTATGGGGGAAATCAAAATCATTGATGTACTTGTGATCCCTTCGTTAAAACAACAGTTAGCTATTGGAATAATACCTGATCTTGGAAATAGTGCTTGAAATTTTGCAAATTCACCTAATCAATTTCGAAGCTGTGTCATCGAAAACAAGTATGAAATGAATACAAAACGTACTGAGTTGTTGAATTCTCTGATTGAAGATAAATTTGAGGCTTTTGTAATAATTTGGGGTTCACACCTGTTACTGTACTTGAAATTCAAGTAAGTTGATTCTCCACCAATCAAACAGCGTTATCATCCAGTGTCACCCTTCCGCGAGAAAATAATTGATGAGCACATCAATAAGATGTTAGAGAGAAAAATCATTGAGCCTTCTAAGAGTTCACGGTCATCACCTGTTGTGTTAGTTCCAAGAAAATATAACACTTTTCAGTTTTGCAAGGACTACAGAAAATTGAATCAAGTCACAAAGAAGGATGCATATCCTCTCCCGATGGTATCTTCTAGATTAGAAAG
The DNA here is from genome assembly GCA_958510875.1 of Endomychus coccineus. Taxonomy (NCBI): domain Eukaryota; kingdom Metazoa; phylum Arthropoda; class Insecta; order Coleoptera; family Endomychidae; genus Endomychus; species Endomychus coccineus. Next base: position 198,150,200 of record OY294067.1, on the reverse strand, counting down.
GCTTCGTGGAGCCAGTTTCATAACTTCACTCGATTTGAAAGTAGCTCATTTTCAAGTGGGTGTGACTAAATCTAGTAGGGAGTATGTATACTGCTTTTACTGTTCCATCCAGAGGCTTATTCCAGTTTCGTAGATTATCTTTTGACTTAACTAACAGCCCTGCTACTTTCCAACGTTTAGTAGATAAAATTTTAGGTGCGGATTCAGAACCTTTTGTTTTGGCCTACCTTGATGATACTCTATTATCTTTACACATCCCTTTGAATTACATCTGGATATTTTAGGTTGATCAGGCTGATTTAACTCTAAATAGAGAGAAATGTAAACTCTGTCAACCTGAACTGCGTTACTTAGGGTGTATTGTAGATTCTTAAGGTGACCCAGAGAAAGTTTCAGCAATTTTGAATATTCCAATACCGAAGAATGTAGAGGACGTTCGTAGTCTTATTGGTATGGCTTCGTGGTACAGGAGATTCGTTACTAATTTCACTACTATTACAGGCTGGTATCCTTTAACCGAATTAACAAAGGAAAATGTTAAGTTCAAATGAACTTCAGATTATGAAGCTGCGTTTAAGACTATTAAAAAGTTCTCAGTTTCATCGCCAGTTCTCATGTGGCCTGATTCCACAAAACCTTTTACCTTACAGACAGACGTTAGTGGGAATGGATTAGGTGCGGTCTTGACCCAAAATCTTGATGATGGGGAAAGAGTTATTTGTTTATTGTCAAGGTCTTTGACAAGACAAGAGCATAACTACACAACGACGGAGAGAGAGTGTTCAGCTGTGGTTTGAGCCATGGAAAAGCTTCGACATTATCTGGAAGGAGTTCGTTTTGCTTGTATAACAGAACACTATTCACTAGTGTGGTTATATCATTTTAGAGGCAATATCGGCAAATAAGGTCGATGGGTACTCCGATTGCAACACTTCGATTTTGAGATAAGACACCGTTATAACGAAAAGCCCTCGTTACTTATAATTCCCTGTACTTCTTCGGTTGAAAAGAAATAACACCGACGAGGCTGAGATTCTAACGCATCAAAGTTTTGTACATCCCATGTAGAAGAAGTTGAAGCTAATAGGAGATAAGGTAGTTCTTATTCAATTCATCACTGACTGCCAGAATCGGAGGCCACCTCTGACGTTTTATTTATTTTGACCCAAAACCAGTATGAAAGGAGAACGGATTTCACACGAAAGGGATTCAAGAATCAGCCGTTCGATCGCTAAGCCGCTAAGATTCAGATGCATTATTACCGACGGTTTAATTAATTCAACTCCGTTAATTTCTGATAATTTATTTTTAGTTTTCATTATAAACTCTGTCCGCGCTCCGTAGGATCCACACATATACTTTGACCAAGTCTGAAGGTAAATATTGTAACTAACTCCAGTTTCAACTGACTGCCATAAACCGAATAACATTGAAATTATTTGTGTTGAGGGAAACATACCGCTAGCCGACAGGATTTTCAGTACTGAAAACCAAATAATTTATTATTTGTGTTGAGGAATTGACCCGATCATTAAAGAACTCGAATATTATTAGCGAACACGTGCATCTCCACGATTCGGAATAGATACAACCACCTGTGTCGACAGTGTCCCAAATACTGACGGACTATTAAATTATTTCTGCTGGTTTCTTACTGCGGGTCAACGTTCCAAACGTACACTCATTGGCGTCTAAGTTTTTTTAGACCATTCGTTCGATGTAGACAACTCTATCACGAGAATAGATATCCTGATTAGAATTATATTCTAGATTTTCCGATTATTCAATTGTTGCAAATTATCCCGACTATGTCAAATACAGGACTTAATTATTTAACGTGATTTTATGAAATTTTTGTTCATTTAGGCTAGGTGTAGATATTTATCTTCTCTTGTACATACATTTTCTAAAATCAATCATTCCATTTAATAAACTGTATATAAATGAACATCTGTGTTTTACTGGTGAGGAATCAATCAATTCATATCTGTGAGATTCCATTCAACGAGAAATATACGACCCTGGACCACTCATCCCGGTGGTAACACCTTTCTACTTTTCCGTGTAACAGGAAAACTTATCTTTTCCCGCGAAAGGCGGAAAAGCGTAATTAAGCTTCTGTCAACTATTCCGTCAAACTTATTTCTTAATTGCCTCACCAGTTTAAAACATGAGTACAGACAAAAACATGATCCCAGACCCGAGCGAAACTGAACCCGCCGAAATTCTAGCAGTAGCGCCCCCACCCGCTCCGACAAGAGACCGTGCTGCCCTTCTAGACCAAGTTCGCAAATGAGGCTTACATTTTGGTAGTCGGAAAGACTCAATCGAGTTCCTCGGAAGATTTTCAGAACTGAAAATTTGTTACAACATCTCGGATCAAGAATCGTTATACTGCCTACCCGAATTGCTAACCGGACACGCGCTACTGTGGTACTGCAATAACAAGACAGGCTGGTATACTTGGAACGAGTTTGTTAACGATTTTGGATCATATTTCCTACCACCGGCTTATCAGGACAATTTACTGGGGGCTATCATCAAACGAGTACAGGAGCCGCGAGAAAAATTGGAAGATTTTGTAGTCGAACTGCGAACAATGTGCAGGCACAGTAACAATTTTTCATCGGCGGAGGAACTGCGGATATACAAAATTCTGAGACCAGAAGTCCGGCAATATATCCTACCTCGAGATTTCTCAATATAACCGAATTGATTCGATTGAGTGACGAATATGAAGTCCTGGAAATTGAAGAGTATAAAAACTTCCGGGAAACAGTTGTGATCTCGCTGTGGTAAATGGAATACCCTGTCTCGAGACTGCCAGTGTAAAACCCCGAATACGATGAACTTACTCTCCACAATTCAATTAATCAATTATCAATTATCCACAAAGATAATCTTGTGCCTGATTGCTTATCTTGTTCCGTTTTTGTTATCGATTCGTTAGAAAATCCTACGTAGAATTTTAGAAATACGAAAGATAAATGGTATATAAACTTACTGAAGAGAATTACTGAGGACCCCAAAAATCTCACTCAGTGGAGATTCGAAGAGGAAGATCTGTATAAATATGTTCGTACTCCTAATGTGGTAGTATTTGATGAGACTTCGAAGTGGAAATTGGTGGTCCCAAAAGACTTTCGATCTCGACTTTTTCATGAATACCACGATAGTGTACAGGAAGGTCATTTAGGAATCTACAGAACCTATTGGAAACTTCACAACACATCCACCTGGCCAAAGATGGAAGATGACGTTATGTCTTTTGCACGACATTGTCAAGTGTGTGCTCAGCATGAAACAAAAAGCACACGCCGGCTTAATGTGTCGTCGTCCTGACATAAAGTGGTCATGGCGAATGATAAGTTTGGACTTTATTGGTCCTTTGCCTAGATCTACCAAAGGATTTAAATATATTCTTGTCATAACCCACTATTTTTCTAAATTCGTATCAGTGTTTCCATCAAGATCTGCAACTTCTAAAGCTTTGGTTAAAATTTTAGAAGAACATGTTTTCCATGTCTTCTTTATCTATGGATTTCTCTTATCCGATAACGGTGTGCAGATGAGAAGTTAGAAATCTTTGAAATTAGCAGAAAGATATCAAGTGAAATTGTTGAACACGAACACAGCTTATTATTATCCTGAAGCTAATCCAACTGAGTGTACGAATAGAGTTCTCAAAACTATGATTTCTTGCTATGTGAAGGATAACCAACGCAAATGGACTGAAAATCTTCCTTCTGTAGCTTGTGCTATAAGAACCGCAAAACACGAGACTACAGGCTATTCTCCGCATTCTATGAATTTTGGTAGAGAGTATGTTTTCTCCGGTGATCTATATAAACGGTCGCTAGACTCTAATGATTTTTCTCGTTTGAATATTCCGCAACGTACGTACGGATTTCTGGAAATGTATAAGGATATTAAATCAAAATTAATCAGAGCTCACGAACGTAATAGGAGAATTCATGATTCTATGCGACGTTCAACTGTTTATTCTGAACGACAAAAGGATATCGTCTTAATAAGATTTTGTCTAGTGCTGTTAATTTTGTCAATGCTAAGTCAGCACCCAAATTCGTATGTTTTTTGTTCATTAAACGACGAGTTGGTTCGAATACTCATGGACTATCAAACGATTCAGGAAAATCAAAAGGGAGATTGCACGTTCAAAATCTCGATCCTTATGTACAGGATCGACTCTGGAAGTGAAAGCGACAATTCATAGGTCCTTTGTTTATTTCCCTGTGTTGGGCCGTGGTGGTTTTCAAGAATAGTATAAAGATTTCTTTCGCCTGAAGAAGGAGTCTTCCAGAGGAATATTTAGGGTTGATCACTCGTCAATAAGAACCTGCCCTGGATAAAGTTCTGTTGCAAGCGAGGGAATACTGTTTGTGTGTTTCCTCCTGTACCCGATTTGACCCGAATTTGCTGTTTTATTTTTCATTTATTTTCATTTTTTTTTTCATTTTTTGACTCATAACTTCATAACCTTATGTTATGAATCTGGTTGATCGCTAGTAGCTTGGTTCCGGGGGAACGCAATCCTTGTACCAACCGTCGAGCTAATCGTGATCGTACTGAATAGTGAGATTTTGGTTCCTTCTCCTGGATTCTCAATTAGGTGCATATCATTCGTTTTATATGATTCCTTAAAAAGAATTATCAGTGGTGCTCGAGTATTGGTTTCCACCGTCTTGTTATAGGTAATTTGCAAACCTCTCCTTTTCATTCTTTCCACCTTCATATGCAGTGCAAGTTTCAACATAGCATTTCAACGTTGCTGTTATACAGTAGACATGAATGTAGTATTAGGGTTTTGTGACATCTGTTATGTTTCGAAATTTATAGATATTTAATGTCATCCAGTATGTGAATAAGATAACGGTGGTTATTTTGTCTGCCTGAATAATTACATGACTGTTGATCTACTGTTAACTTGGTTCACATCGTCCAAAAATTTCTTTTTTTTTTGGAAATTTCCTTTCAGAAATTTTGCAGATATAATAGAAGTATATTTTGGAGAGTAGATGTGCTATGAGAGTTCGGGAGCAAAATCGACCTTTTTTGCATGTAAATCCCCATAAGGAAATCTAAGGTTCATTTTAGCGAAAACTGACCATTCCAAGGTCATCCACAATCGCGCATGCGCAGTCATATCGATGGGGGGTAGGCAGTCTATGGTTCTGGAAGTCTTTGAACTAGCCATCTGTCTATGGTTCTCGAAGTCTGTGAACTAGTCATCTGTCTATGGTTCTACACTAACTATGGTCTGAACAATCTGAAGTCTGTGAACTAATCATCTGTGTATGGTTCTACCCTAACTATGGTCTGAACAATCTGAAGTCTGTGAACTAATCATCTGTGTATGGTTCTTCCCTGACTATGATCCGGGTAATCTGAAGTCTGTGAACTAGTCATCTGTGTACTCACATTCTACACACACCGAAATTCGAACCCGGGAAATAAACTCCAGAGTTAGACGGCTTAACCGCGGAGGACTCGAACAATTTAATGTAGTATATAAGCACTTCTACTGAAAATGAAATATTTTCCTACACACACACGGGAATCGAACCCGAGAAATAAATTCCAAAGCCGGCCCCTTAACCGCTCAGCTATGGAGAACTTGAGAACAAGTGATTTTTATGTTGTAGATATAACCCCCGGGTATCCGGTTCCCCGAGCGATAAGTGCGAGTATATTGCGGTCTATGTGGTGCATGTACAGGTAGCTGTTTGTACATGACCTCAGTCATGCGGGTGCCTGAACATGTGGGGATGAAGTGTATGTCGCGGGAGGCCTACAGCGAGGTATGGAATGTGAGGCTGCTTCTTCATAGCGTCAGTCGCAGGGTTTTGAAAGAGCTGTAATAGTGTTGTTTGTACATGTCGTCAGTCACGTGATTTTTGAAAGAGACTGTCACGCAAGTCTTCATCGAGGTATCATGGGAGGGCTGCGGCTGCTCCTTCATCGGAATGGGGTGCATAGATGGAATGTTATACAATATGGAAATGATATCTTCTGCATAAGCATTTCTTAAACGCGATGTTTATAAGGAAACTTTCATGACGTTTATTCATGCTGTCTGTACCTCATTTCAACTCGATTGCTATATTACGAAATGCGATTTCAATCATTCCGAACATATGGGTACTTTCATGACGTTTATTTAAGCTGTGTGTACCTTATTTCAACTCCATTGCTATATTACAAAATGCGATTTCAATCATCTTGAACATATGGGTATGCTGATATTATTTTCAGTATACAAAATGGAGTTGGGGGACTTCAAATAAGATATGGAATGTGGGGTTATACAGATTGCTTATTCATGATGTTAGTCGCGTGGATTTAAATGAAGCTGTCAACGAGGTGCGGTCTACAACGAGGCGGGTGTGTAGATGGAATACAGAGTGTGTGGTTATAATGATGTCTATCACGCAGAACTTCAGCGAGGTATCTACCCCGCGCGAGTCTTCAATGAAGTGTGGGGTTGTTTGTATATGACGTTAGTCAAGGGGTTTTTCAGAGTTATAATGATATTGGTCGCGGTACATCGGCTGCCCCACAAGTCCTCAATAAGGGGTCATAACATCTAACATGTGGTAGTTACAAAAAAAAATGCTGCTTCTCATAATAGCGATATTATGAAGCGTTTGCAGGAAATAACTATTGAATCATCTAAGGGCGTTTTTCTTGATTAATACTAGCGAGTACAAGATTCGTTATAATATCATGAGAATGCATCATTGGGGGGTGGTGCTTACTTGAGTGATAAGGTTGTGCTAAATCATCTCCAAGAGCAATGTATTCAACCTAGAATTATCGTAATGATACGCGATCCTTCAATGTTGAAGAAGTTTCATAAGTTATCCGAAAGAAGTACGAATATATGAAATGTTTCTTCTAATATTAGTACCGAAGTAAACATAATTCGCTATAATATTATATTTTTCGTAATAATTCATTCATGTTTGTTTCATAAATTATCCGATATGAATCAAATAAGTTTATGCTAAGTTAGTAGCAGGTTGAACAATATCCGCTATCATATTTTGCGGTAGAGCGATAACTAGCTCGAGTGATAAGGAAGTTACACCGATCACCTTCAAACGCAATGAGAATACTTTATTTCAAATCAAACATGTTGTATGTATATATTCAAATCGTATTGATTGTAAATCGCATAATACGACCCGAAATCTAGCTGCTGGTGGTGGAAATATTGTTAATAATTATTAACCTAGTACCCTATAAGCGCTGTAAACGTTATATAATAAGATTTGCGGTGAATTCGGTAATTCGAGGTATATAGTAGGTGCGTACAAGAGGGAGGGTTGGAGCCCATTACCTATACAGAATCTAGACGAAGCGGTGCCACGGGTCACGATGATTATTCGAACTGTCTGTACAGCTCGATTGCTATATTACAAAACACAATTTCAATCATCTTGAACATATAGATGTGCTAATATAATTTTTTTCGGTATGCAAAATATACTGATGGAACGTTTTCATAGACACACATTTTTCATAGAAACAGACAGACAGACGGACAGACAGCTTTTTATAAAATTCAATCAAGCGTTCCAGGGAAACATATATGCGGAGGAGTTTTATGGAGATCGAGCTCATTTCCTCAACCACTAAAGAGGTAGAACTATGATGAGTGGATGAGGAATAGATGTGGATAATAAAAATAATCATATGAATAACTTCTTAAGCGATAATGTATATGACATTCAAGCACATGTTTCATAAGAGTAGAAGTAGTGAGTAGAGCCGTAATATCTTCATAAGCGATCTTTATCAACATTCAGACACTTCTTCAGCACATGCTTCAACTGCCTGTGACGTCATCATCATTTACGAACTATGATGGTTTGATAAGGAATAAAATACCAATAATAATAATAATATAAATATCTCCATTAGCAATCTATACTATCTTCCTTCACGAGCTCAACTTTTACAAACTCCATACGTTAAAGCGTTTATATATATATACTAGGTAAAAACTTGTAGACAAACAGTCGCGTGAGAGTTATAATGATAAACACATTTTTTTTCACGGGTTTACATGATCATTTCATTATCGAAAATTTATCATTCTGCAACACAACAGTTACAATGAATATTATTCCAATAACTAAGTGTTGAATGTGCTTATATTCAAACTGATCGAAGGAAAAATAAATTCCTATTAGATTCTAATAATGAGAAATGAATATATTGTAACTACATATGGATAGATATCGATAATAATATTGCAGCTACATCTAAATGTAACTGAAACATCAATCAATCACTAATTATGCTTACAATAATTATTATTCTTATAACTAAATGTTGAATATGCTTACACCCAAATATTAATCGGGGAATATAAAATAATAATAATATTGCAACTATATCTAAATGTAAATGAAACATCAATCAATCACTAATCATATAACTAAACTATGATGAGCTGATGAGGAATAAAATGTGAATAATCATAATGATTGTAATACATTCATGCACATGTTTTATCGCATGATTCAACACGTGATTCAACATTCAGAGATGAAATTCAGCATTCAGACACGTGTATCAGACACGTGATTCAGCATTCAGACACGTGTTTCAGACACGTGTTTCAACATACAGACACGTGTTTCAACATTCAGACACGTGTTTCAGCATTCAGTCACGTGTTTCAGCATTCAGACACGTGTTTCAAACACGTGTTTCAGCATTCAGACACGTGTTTCAGCATTCAGACACGTGTTTCAACATTCAGACACGTGTTTGAGCATTCAGACACGTGTTTCAGACACGTGTTCCAACATTCAGACACGTGTTTCAGCATTCAGACACGTGTTTCAGACACGTGTTTCAACATTCAGACACGTGTTTCAACATTCTGACACGTGTTTCAACATTCTGACACGTGTTTCAGCATTCAGACACGTGTTTCAGCATTCAGACACGTGTTTCAGCATTCAGACACGTGTTTCAGCATTCAGACACGTGTTTCAGCATTCAGACACGTGTTTCAGCATTCAGACACGGGTTTCAGCATTGATTTCAACATCAATCAATCACTAATCATATAACTAAACTATGATGAGCTGATGAGGAATAAAATGTGAATGATCATAATGATTGTAATACATTCATGCACATGTTTTATCGCATGATTCAACACGTGATTCAACATTCGGAGATGAAATTCAGCATTCAGACACGTGTATCAGACACGTGATTCAGCATTCAGACACGTGTTTCAGACACGTGTTTCAACATACAGACACGTGTTTCAACATTCAGACACGTGTTTCAGAATTCAGACACGTGTTTCAGCATTCAGACACGTGTTTCAGCATTCAGACACGTGTTTCAGCATTCAGACACGTGTTTCAGCATTCAGACACGGGTTTCAGCATTCAGACACGTGTTTCAACATTCAGACACGTGTTTCAGCATTCAGACACGTGTTTCATACACGTGTTTCAACATTCAGACACGTGTTTCAGCATTCAGACACGTGTTTCAGACACGTGTTTCAACATTCAGACACGTGTTTCAACATTCAGACACGTGTTTCAGCATTCAGACACGTGTTTCAGCATTCAGACACGTGTTTAAGACACGTGTTTCAGCATTCAGACACGTGTTTCAATATACAGATACGTGTTTCAACATTCATACCTATTCAACACGTATTTGATACCTGATTTTGACAGGATCGTAGAAGTACCTAACCGAGTGATCAGACATACACAATAGTAGATGTGCTACACCGGTTCGGCCTCAAAATCGACCTTTTTTGCATGTAAATCTCCATAAGGAAATCTAAGGTTCATTTTAGCGAAAACTGTCAGTAGATGTGCTACACCGGTTTGGCCTCAAAATCGACCTTTTTTGCATGTAAATCTCCATAAGGAAATCTAAGGTTCATTTTAGCGAAAACTGTCCATTCCAAGGTCATCCACAATCGCGCATGCGCAGTCATAGAAGTATATGGTTCACCAATCGATGGTCTATGGTTTGGTAATCTATGGTGCACCCGACTATGCTCTATGGTTCATCAATCGATGGACAGATAGGCTATGGTTTGGTGATCTATGATTCCTCCAACTATGGTCTGGTAAATCTATGTTTTTTCCAATCTGCAGTCTGTGAACTAGTCATCTGTGTACTCGCATTCTACTGAAATGAATATTTTGTTATCCTACACCGGATTCGAACCCGAGAAATTATTTCCAAAGTTAGGTGGCTCAACCGCCCAGCTAGGACTTGAATTAATCAATTTAAATGTAGTATATAACCTGAGTCACTTCTACTGAAATGAATTTTTGTTCTACACCAGATTCGAACCCGAGAAATAAATTCTAAAGTCAACGGCTTAACCGCTCAGCTATGGAGGACTTGAGAATGAGTGATTTTAATGTAGTATATATAATCTGAGTCAACTCTACTGAAAAATGAATTTTGTCCTACACCAGATTCGAACCCGGGAAACAAATTCCAAAATCGGCTCCTTAACCGCTGAGCTATGGAGGACATGATAACAATCGTCTTTAATGTAGTAGATATAGCTCCGGTGCACCCTAAGTTTGTCACGTGGGTCTAGCCTAATGTCACCTGTTTCATCTTGATTATAGGTAAAGGTGAGCCTAACCTCATCCATAATAAGTTTAAATCGAAAGAATGTGATTTTTGTGTCACACAATTAGTTTGAAAGTTGAAAATAGTAATTCTGAACACGTGCTTCAATATTCAAAAAGTATGTCATTCAAAATATCAGTAATTGTCGAATTGAATACACATCGTATAAAATTAATAATCTAATTCTATCAAATAAAAAAATAGTTATGATATCACACATATTTTATTTACGATTCAGAATAATCTCTCTTTCTATAGAGAGTTCAGTAAAGGTCAAGAAGCGATATGAATATGATAAATTCAAATTATTAATAGAAAATAATTCTAACATCTCATATCCATATTTGTTTAATCTGTGTGTGTGTGTGTGTGTGTGTTTGTGCTGCTATCCACCTTCTCGTGGTCTTCGATATGTTTGTCTACGAAAAAAGTGGATGCTTGCGATTCCGGATAGAAATCGTGTTAACGAGGCCTTTTATGTGTGCGAGCATGTATAACGAAAAAAGAGAAGTTATTTTTGAGGTGAGTAATACATTTTGACAAGAGTAAAAACAAGCCCCTCCATATAACAATTTTTACGTAAGTAAGTATTTAGAGGATATATTCTCCTCCTAATTTCTCATTTATTGATATTTATAATTCCTTCTAGCAAATGCGTCAATGCATCAAGTTTAGTTTAGTTATCGCTGAAAATATTTTTCCCTTGAGAATTTCACCCATGTTTTAACACATCCAATTTATTTTTTATCTATTTACGTTTCTTGTATCCATATCAACAGATAACATTTATTAGATTCAGTATAATTTCCTTATGATCCACCGTTACATATCGTTCGAGAGTTTTTATAAACAAACCCCTCTATTTAACAATTTTTACGTAAGTAAGCATTTAGAGGATATATCCCCTCCTGTATTTTCAAGTGATATTTTATCATTCAATGTTAGGTTTCATAAAATAGTTTATAGATGTATGAAATTATCAAAACACTTTCTATATCTTCCTTTATCGAAAGCATATTCATAGGGAAAATCAAAAATATAGACTTCTTGAGAAATTATTTATTGTTATTATTATTATTATAAGAGGGAAAAAGATTCAATACAAAAATATTTATCCTCAAAATATCATTTGTAAAATACATAAAACCATATAAACAATCAATATAAAAAACTTCATAACTTGGTTCTTCACACTAAACTCCGAACTAATCCGTTAATCGGGGAATACTCCATGATACGATCGTTTATGATGATACAATAAGCGCGGGTGTTTTTAGGAAAATTCAGGATACTTTCCATCTCTAGTTTAACGTCAACTGTTGATGACTTTATAGCATCATTCTGTTTCGAGCAATCAATCACGAAAATTGCTTTGTTCTTGAATGCTACATAATCTAGCATCGGTTCGCTCATAATTTTATTCGAAAATGGTTTCTGGAAATCATAGTACATCTGGTACGCTTCCACGTATTGTTGATCGTTGAAATTCATTTTCATTGCTTCATATGGATAACATTCTGAATTCAAGAATAATTTTACATTTAGCAAGTTTATATTATCGAAATATGTACTTTGCTTAACAGGATTATTTTTTCGATCAGTTTGGAAAGCTAGAATCACATATCTGGGGCGTTCCAAATTCATTGATGTTTCAACAGCCCAAATGTCGCGAGTGCTCTCCTTCATCAACGGATTTTCATGCAGATCCCAGCTGCGCAATGGAATCAAAATAGGCTTCTCAGCACTCAAATTTCCCAACATTTGAAATTTAACTTGATCACTTGGAAACACATGTCGCACTTTTAATGCTATCGTTTTCACATTTATTTTAGCCCTCTTCGTACCTGTGCTATTGGTATAACAATCGTTATCGGTTCGAGACCTTATCAAGCGCAGCTTATGTTTACCACTCAAGACTTTGTTATAGTCAATGAATAGGCCTAGTAGAAAATTCAGAGGTATCCATAAATTGATTTTATTATTGTAGACTGAACTCATTGCATCCTTATATGACCATCCAGAAATAGCTAGAGGTACAGATTCGTGTTCGGCATATGTTAGATAAGCTCTGATGGTGCTGACAATACCAGGATCGCGTACTTTGTCTATCTCTTTCCCATTCAATTCATAACTGATATATTCAAAGAGAAACGCCCCAAAATTATTAGTTAGGGTACATTCACCATCACCACTTGCTTCTGGCTGGAATTCTGCCTCGATGAATAAGGCAGACGAGGCTAAATCTACCAACACATCTTGTTGATTGATTAATATCTCAATTTCATCGCTGTAGCCGAAAGATGTTGTATGTGGATAGTAGGTGTGAATTTCTTCTCGAATGATGTCTTCATTAAAGTTTGGTTCGTTGAATATTTGAAGTTTTTCGGACATGGTAACCAAGGGACTTCAAAAAATTTATATTTTCCAATGATAGTGCTGCAGCAACCTTCTCCCTTGAACTCGTTGTAGATAATGACTGATGGTCAATATGAAGATGTCTTTTATTGCTGAAATCCGAACCCATGTCCTCTAGTGACGTCGACTGTAACAACCTTCTCAGATGAATTCTTTTCATATAATGAATGCTGGTGAGTATTGGATTATTATTTATTGTTGGAAGCCATAATCTCTTGCGATCTTTTCCAACTCCAACCGTATAATGATTTCTTCTCCACGAAAATTTACCCGTTTCCAATTCTGATCTAAAATATTCAGTGTGATGTTATCGAAGGACGTCTTGTTGATTATCGGTAGATAAATAAGATTCTTCGGCTCTATATCAATGGAAAACCCAGGTGGTACAAGAGGTGAAAACTCATATATCGTATGAGCTAACTTATTGTTATAATATGCTCCTGCGGTTAAGTTACACTCCACTCTAATAGTTTGAACTTTGATTATGTTTATAGGTCGGTCAGATACATGTACTTCACGAGATGTCAATTTCTTTTTGCTGAATCCCAGCAGTTCGCTTATACTATCTTTAGGAATAAAATTTACTTCAAAATCACTCTTTAGTTCTGTGTGTAGAGTGTTGTTGTTGGATTTTATTGATAATTTCCGGTCACGTTCTTCTTGCTTCACTCCTATCCCACAAACTGCACTTTGTATGAAATCCTCGATGTCTGTCAACTCGTAGGACCCTGTAGGTATAGTTACTACTTCTTCCTCACCCTTCACATTTTTATAATAAAATTTATTAAAACTTTCTTCAATGTTCGGAATGCTATTGTACGTATGCAAACCAACAAGTGCAATAGAATAATTTGAATAAGGATCTAGTTCTATTGGTGGGTGAAAATCTACAGACAAGCGGGAGCTCTTACCCGTGATAGTGAACGTCTGAGACATGATTGATGAAAACTTGATCAACAATGTATTTATATACTAATGAATATAATTTTAGTCGACCACAACTGAAGAATTAGAGAGGAATTTCAAACATAACTGGCCACAATTATAAGTGTTATATTGCTGAAAATTGTCGTGATTGAATAATATCTTACATTTTTTGGAATAATCCACCAGTTCGTGAGGGGGGCGTAAATTGCCAAAACTATCATAATAAAAGTCTGTATCACCGACTTTCTTAAACCCAACCCAGTGAGTGCCTTCATTGTCCGAGCTATCTAAATTAACTATTCCACGCTCGTTTTTCCATGGTCCGTTGGATGGCAGTTCATCACGCATAAAAACTCCTCTAAAATGGGGAATTTTCAGAGCTTTTGCTAGTTTTCGTAGATCGAGATCGGTCAGAGGTCTTCTGGGTAGGTTTACTGGCAGTTTTTTGGATGTTTATTTAAATATAGACCAAGACCTTTGCGATACTTTTTCAAATATAGACCAGATCCTTGTTTTCCCAAAGCTATAGCTTCCATTGTTTTATTATGTCTTTCCGTTTCCTCCAAGGTTTTCCGAGCTGCTTTGCTGTCGTTGACGACCTCAGCGATGCCAGCACCACCTCCCGCCAATGCTCCAGCAGCTGATAGACCGGCAAATAGAGGTATTAAAAATGGTAAAAATCCTCCAGTCTTTGGAATAGGAATTACTCTTGGTAATCGAACATTTTTCCGACCACCTGCTTCTTTGAATTGTTTTCGTGCAACTTTCAACGCTGTTTGAGATGTTCTCTTCAGATTGGTGGGGTCAAACTTTTTCTTCATAACATCGATGGGGTAAATCGACAATTGCACTTCCGAACCCAACCTTCTTTCTCATGCCCATCCCCAATTTCCTCTTTGCCTTCATAATTTTATTCACACCGAAAGCGGCAATCCTCTCTCCAAATTTTGTGTCTTTAGATTTGACACGTTGCCAAGCAGCGTTCTCTAATATTTTATCCGCCTCGTGACGTCCTTCCAAACTAGCGTTTCGCAGATATGAAATATCGTGTTGGCGGCAAGCTTTATCGAGTGGATTGATACCTGAATCTCCTCTTCTCAACCGTTCTTCTAATTTTGTACCGGGACCACAGAATTGATAACCAGGAATATGAAGTTCAAACGGGAGCTTGTTTATAAGCGTATTGAGAACACCTTCTCCTACGTAAGCTTCCATACAGACTGATGAGAATTCAAGATTGCACCGTTATTTAACGAGGGGAGGGAGAAAAACTAAAAATCTCAAAGTAATATTTTTTATTAATTTCAAAATTTTCTCAATACAAAAGACTTAAGTATAATCTTAACAATATATGTTTCAAATATTATAATCTTCACTCTTGATTCACCCTCATTTCCACGGAATTTTGTTCTATTATAATATCCATACCCTCGAGTCAATAATATTCCAGCTATTTGTTTGTTCCTAATAATCTCCAAATGTTTAATGATGGGTTCATTGAACCGAGATCCGAATTATTAATCCAACTGTTGTGATTATTATCTAGACCCAACCATTTCACATACTGTTGACCCCTCCTCTTTCGTAATATTTTTTCGACTAAATACACATTGGGTTGTTTTGTTTTCTGTAATTCTTCCTCGTAGAAACAGCCGCTTATTGGTGCGTTGGTCATATCTTCTAGTAGATATGTGACCGGGCTGGTAATTTTTACTTTGATGATTTTAAATAATTCCGTACTCCAATTGGGCGTAAATCCCTTCTCAAAAATATGTTCAGCCTTACTTATTCGTACCACATCTCCAACGTTGTATTTGTGAGACAGAGCTAACTTGATGTGTGAGTAGGATCGCTTCAATATCTCGCTCTCAATCTGTTTCGTCACTTTTATTGGAGCCATATTTATAGTACTATGTTTACGTTTATTATATTTTTCTGTGGTTTCTTCAAGTATATCAAGCCATTTGTATTTCCCGCTAAGACTGAAATGTTTGTAGAGCGATTCCTTTAATGTTCGAATGACACGTTCAGCAATGGCTGCTTTTTTCACACTATACGTATTATAATGATTGATATTATGTTTCTTCATTAGATCGTTAAAGTGTTTATTGAAGGATTCTTTTCCCTGATCGCTTTGCAGATTCCTAGGCTTACGATGTCCTTCTAGCAATATAGAACTGACCGCTTTCCGAACCTCTTCGGCTGATTTCGTTTTCAGCGGGCGTGTCCATAGAAATTTCGAGAAACAATCGATCATAACCAAAATGTATTTGAATCCTCTATTTTCACGAGCGTAATTACCCATTTTCAGCCAGATCCATTTGCCACAAATCATCCAAACCTTTTATGATTGTTCTGCGCCGTTTGAAATTCTTCCTACTCGGCTTATGAAGCTCATGCACAACTTGTTCTCTACTCATCTTATCAATGCGGAAATCTAGTTTAGAATTAATTTTTTGGGTATATTCACAGGATTTGGAGTAATATGTTTCACAGAGGCCTGCTTTGATGTTGTGGATGATGAGGGTCTCTTCTTAGAAGGTTCCACAGATGTCATCCGTCGTTCTAACGCCTCCACTTTACTAGTAATGTCATTTAGACGCATGTTCACAATGTTAAATGTGTTATTGATCTCTTTCAATTCATTTCTGTTTTCCCTCACACTATCACTGATTGTTTTATACTCTGATTTTATATAGATCCCCATTCCATTATATTTATTCTGAATGTCCATCAGATGTTTATCAATGTTGAGAATAACCTTCTCATTAGTTAATTTATGTTCATCCAGATCCTTGTTGATATCTTTGATCAAATTATCAACCCTAAAATCGAAGGTATCCTTAAGACTGGTTTCCGTTTTCAGATTCAGTTTGTATGTTAATTTATCAACATATACTTTATTTGCAACATCTCCATCATCATTCGGTGATTTTACGTTGCACAATCTACGATTTTCCATATCATAACTTCCATCACTCGTTAGGAATAATCCTTGTCCGTGAACTTGTTTGAAATTATTATTAAATACATTTGTATCATATATCCACATGGAAGAGGAGGCTCTGCCAAACTTATCCATTGAAACCATCTTTATAACTGTGATGAATTTGTCTTACACTCGGTTTTTGTTCGATTACACCAGCCTCTATCAATTCTTCTATTATAGAGACTATCTCGTTGTGATGGTTATTGTTACCAGCGAGCGAGGATGCAACAAGAAGTCTCAGTCTATCCACAATTTCGTTAACGTCATCCCAATAAACATATTCGATTGATTTCTCGTTATATTCAAGCATATCATTTTTGATATATGCATTTCCAGTGTATGTTTTGGACCTTGGTCTTTTAATGGAATTAATCAAAGGTTTCAGTACATGTTTGTATTGTACAGTGTTTCTTATTCGATCAGCGGGATCGTTATTACGTCTATGGGCACTAGTCATTTCCATCATTTGACTGTAATTTTTTCCATCTTCCACGGTGTAGGTGTCAGGTAGAACATCTCTGTTGAATATCAAATTATACAGTCCTGTGGTACCCTTGAACGGAGTTCCCTTAATAATTATATTACTCTCACTATCAATTTCAATAGGTTGATTACCCATGAACCATTTATCTAAAGTCGAATTATATTGCAAACCCATTTTATCATCGTATCTCTTGACATCATCATCCAATAGAAATCCTTCCAAGTAATAACGTGCTAATGTGGGGTATTGTTGCAGAAACTCCTCTGTAGCCGCTGCATTATCTTTCTTAAGTTTTCTGAATTCTTCACGAATCTGATCGATAGTAGGTTCGGGGGTAAACACATCCTCTTCAGTATCTGGGGGGTTATATACGAATTCTTCCCCTTCAGTTACAATATTTGGGATTGGTATGTTCTCCATTTGTGTTGCTGTAGAAACAATACTTTTAGGCTTAATCAACGAATTTTGTTTGATTATTTCAGCATTTTTCGCAATTTCCTCCAGAGGCTTAGATACATTCTTGAACATATTGTCTAGAATTGTATCATTTTCAGCTTTACCCAATTTCACAGCCATATATTTTTACCTCACAACGTTTGCTAACTCCCAAATTTTTCTCTTCAATTGTTGTTTTTCTTTTAACATGTTACTCACACGCACGTCCATGCTGAGCGGTTTGTCTATTTCAAATGATAGTATATATACATGTTAGATGTATATATAGCTATCAAAACTTTTGCGATAACGTCCTTTGTTCATAGCACAGTCTTTGTTTATCATAAGGAATCCATATTTATCTTTCCAACATGCGCTACATATCTCTTTGAATTTCTCGAGTGACATGTCGGTACTTACATGATCGGTAAATATATGTTTCAAATTGAGTTCATCCTGTTTGAAAATAATCAGGCAATTGGCATTGTCGCGCAATCCATGTTTTGGACATTTTGCAAAAGACTGACAAAGATTGAGTTGTGTCTCCCTCTTGAAAAATAAGAACGAATTTTGTCCTGTTTCTCATCCATTACATCATCGAATATTATTACCGAATTAGGTTTCGCTTCTGTGGGGTCTGTGATGTTATCACTTTCAGTGTATGGAAAATATCCAAGCCCAGCAATTTTCTTCAATGTTTCCTCCAGTAACTGGTATTTTGGTTGGTGTAAAGACTTTGAATAGATGTACACGTTTTCAAATTTCAAGCCGTTTGCATCTAACAATAGAGATAACATTACATTTGTTTTCCCACAATTACTTGGACCACAGATTATTGTTCGTAGAGTATTTGGCAGCAAAGAGCTGTGACGTTGTGGTTGTTCAACATTCTCAATGCTTGACCCTAAGTTCATAATATTCAACGAGTCTTTTTGCTTAACAATCTTCATCATGCCTGAAGGCGAATAGAAATCATACTGAAACATATGTTAATAAGCATTTGTTTATATACTAGTTGATGATGTTATATTGTGTATGTCCGAGCACTTCTACCATGTAACTGTCAAAAGCAAGTATCAAAGACGTGTTAAATTTGTCCGAATGTTGAAACACGTGTATAAATGTTGAAGCACACGTCTGAATGTTGAAGCACGTGTCTGAATATTAAAGCATGTGTTAAACACGTGTCTGAATTTTGGAGCACTAGATGCTCATTCATAGTATTCTATCGCACAAGACGATCTAAATTTAAAGCATATATATAATGATCACGTGGGGACTGATATGACTTTTGGAGAATTCAAAAATATATGTTCATACTGTTTGGAAGGAACCATATGAATTTTTATGTATTGTTAAAGATGATGCTATTGATAAAGGAAGATATAGAAAGTGTTTTGATAATTTCATACATCTTTAAACTATTTTATAAAAGAAAAAACTAATGAGAAACTATTCAATAGTTGTTTGAAGCTGTTCAATACCTGTTAGAAGCTGTTTAATAGCTGTTTTAAGCTGTTCAAAAGCTGTTCTTAAGCTGTTTGATAATTGTTTGAAACTGTTTAATTCTTGGTTGATTCGATATATATGAACCTACTTCATTCAATCTTGTAAATATACTGGAAAATTATATATTTTGAAAATTAACGAATCAGTCTATTCTGATAATTCGATAAAAAACCCAAAAATTAATTAGATCTCATAATCATGATATTTACACTATTGAGCAAAATGAAATTGTTTTAAGCGCTTGTGATAATAAACGCTATATTATTGAAAATTATAAAACGTTACCTCAGGGATATCATTCTATTCCAGAGGTGGAGGAGGAAGAAAACGATTAGTTTTATATTAAATATTGTATATTACTTATAAATATGCCTTATCTATATTTTTATTATAATAATTATTTTATATAACATATAATATTTGGTTTTCTTAGTTACTTATTTTCAGATAATTAGACGTATGAGTTATATGATTGTAATATATGTATAATTGGGTACGTTTTTAAGAAAATTCAAATTATTTATATGATCATCCAATTTCTTCTTGAATATCATTTTTCATGATGCGGGTTGAATTAATTTTGCTTCCAACATGCAATTTGATAATTTAGTTTTTGTTCGATGCAGCTCTTGGTAACAGCTCATATAATTCCACTCTAAATTTTTTATTGAAATATTTAACGGTTCAGATAGGACAGGTTCAGGTAGAACATCACTTCTATCTTTGTCAACTATATTCAAACTGGATGATTTCGTTTTATTACATTCATAATATTTAGATGCCCAAGTATCTGATTCAAATTTCAATCCGAGATTGTTTGCAACACATGTAGATAAATCTGATCTACACTCTTGCAGAAGATTATTAGCGGGGGCATCTATGTTTGTAGAATTGGTAGTGGCGGCAGGAGAACTTTCACAATATTTCTCGATATATATACGTTCTAATATATATTTACTATTCACATCCAATAATTCCAAGGTTAAATTTTTCAATCTACTTTTACAAGTTGTGAGTTGAACATTTATAAAAGATATACGATGTTCATAATCATTTCTCACTTCTTCTTCTCTGGATAGAGTTTCAGGGTGGGTAGAAACTCTATGATGTGGAGAATGATTTTTCCTCGATGCGAAAATAGTAAAGGTAGGTCTTTGTTGATTCAAATTTTCATATTCTAAATGAATGGAATCACTTCGATTTAAATTATGATTGAATGATGCACTTCCATTATCAGAATTAAATGTAGACTTATATAATATTATATTCGATGAGAAAGTTCCAAGAAGTAAGGTTAGAGTTAACACAAACTGTACAAGTAACATACTATATGAATACATTTTTCATAATGATATATTTCTAACGTTACATCTATTTAATTATCCTGGAGAAGAGTAGGGATGGAACACAATACCCCGATAGTTATCTATAGATATTTTCGATATTATTTTTCTCTTATCAGCACACTCAAAGCAGTATATAATCTTTAAATTGAATATACACTCTGAACAATACAATCTATGTTTACAAGGGAAAAAACTTGTATTAATCTCTTTTTTATTACAAATTCCACAAAGCTTCATCATTTTGTTTCTCATATGAGTTCAGGATATAGACTGAGGGAAATAAAAAATCAACCTATTATTTATATCATTTATTATCATCGGTTTACAATGGTAGTAAATTTATAAGATAATTATGAATATGTAAGCTATTATTCACAGCACAGTAACAATTATTTGAAGTATGATTGTTCAAACAAAGAGGTTCACCCATTATCAGTTTTGGACAGTTGACATCATTTTCTAAATCTATAACAACTATCGATCCTCCATTAATTTCTTCCAAAAGTTGACTTATAGCTTTCGATTTTTCTTTTCCTCTAACATATATACGATCGATATTCATCTCAACTGTATGTTTTTTTAAAATATTCTTCAGTTCCCTATTCTTGATAAACCCACTAACATATGGAATACAATGATGATTCCTCTCGAGATATCGAATTTGTCTCTTACAGTTTTCATCTAACTCGCTATATGGTTTGGGATAATTGAATAGGTAGTGACTTGATTGTTTCCCATTCGTAATACACATTTCTTTTATTCTAAATTCAGGCACTTTGAAGCCTTGTACATCTATCACAATGAACCTCATATTGGTGAATGTCGAATATCGAAGAAAGAGAATAAACTTATCAAATCAATCTTAGTCCCCTACTATTGAGGTTAGTGTATAATTATAACATCTCATATCATATTTGCTTGATCTTTGTGACCTCGTCAGAGATAATCACAACAACAACATATTTGTTTCACTTGAAGCACATGTCTGAATGTTGAAGCATGTGTCTGAACACGTGTCTGAATGTTGAAGCACGTGTCTGAACACGTGTCTGAATATTGAAGCACTTGTCTGAACACGTGTCTGAATATTGAAGCACGTGTTGGAATGATGAATCACGCGTTAAAACATGTGCAAATCACTATTTTCAACTTTCAAACTAATTGTGTGACACAAAAATCACATTCTTTCGATTTAAACTTATTATGGATGAGGTTAGGCTCACCTTTACCTATAATCAAGATGAAACAGGTGACATTAGGCTAGACCCACGTGACAAACTTAGAGCCGATTTTGGAATTTGTTTCCCGGGTTCGAATCTGGTGTAGGACAAAATTCATTTTTCAGTAGAGTTGACTCAGATTATATATACTACATTAAAATCACTCATTCTCAAGTCCTCCATAGCTGAGCGGTTAAGCCGTTGACTTTAGAATTTATTTCTCGGGTTCGAATCTGGTGTAGAACAAAAATTCATTTCAGTAGAAGTGACTCAGGTTATATACTACATTTAAATTGATTAATTCAAGTCCTCCATAGCTGAGCGGTTAAGCCACCTAACTTTGGAATTAATTTCTCGGGTTCGAATCCGGTGTAGGATAACAAAATATTCATTTCAGTAGAATGCGAGTACACAGATGACTAGTTCACAGACTGCAGATTGGAAAAAACATAGATTTACCAGACCATAGTTGGAGGAATCATAGATCACCAAACCATAGCCTACCTGTCCATCGATTGATGAACCATAGAGCATAGTCGGGTGCACCATAGATTACCAAACCATAGACCATCGATTGGTGAACCATATACTTCTATGACTGCGCATGCGCGATTGTGGATGACCTTGGAATGGACAGTTTCCGCTAAAATGAACCTTAGATTTCCTTATGGAGATTTACATGCAAAAAAGGTCGATTTTGAGGCCGAACCGGTGTAGCACATCTACTCACAATATAACATCATCAACTAGTATATAAATAAACAAATGCTTATTAACATATGTTTCAGTATGATTTCGATTCGCCTTCAGGCATGATGAAGATTGTTAAGCAAAAAGACTCGTTGAGTATTATGAACTTAGGGTCAAGCATTGAGAATGTTGAACAACCACAACGTCACAGCTCTTTGCTGCCTAATACTCTACGAACAATAATCTGTGGTCCAAGTAATTGTGGGAAAACAAATGTGATGTTATCTCTATCGTCAGATGCTAACGGCCTGAAATTTGAAAACGTGTACATATATTCAAAGTCTTTACACCAACCAAAATACCAGTTCCTGGAGGGGACATTGAAGAAAATTGAGGGGCTTGGATATATTCCTTGTACCGAAAGTGATGAGGTCATAGATCCCACAGAAGCGAAGCCTAATTCGAAAATAATATACGATGACGTGATGTTTGAGGAACAGGAGAAAATTCGTGCTTATTTTTCAAGAGGGCGACACAACTCAATTGATAGTTTCTATCTTTGTCAGTCTTTTGCTAAATGTCCAAAAAATGAATTAAGCGACAATGCCAATTGCTTGATTATTTTCAAACAGGATGAACTCAATTTGAAACATATATTTACCGATCATGTAAGTACCGACATGTCACTCGAGAAATTCAAAGAGATATGTAGCGTATGTTGGAAAGATAAATATGGATTCCTTATGATAAACAAAGACTGTGATATGAACAACGGACGTCATCGCAAAGGGTTTGATAGTTATATATACATGTAACATGTATATATACCTTCATTTGAAATAGACAACCCGCTCAGCATGGACGTGGGTAAGAATAACACGCTAAAAGAAGAACAACAATTGAAGAAAGAAATTTGGGAGTTAGCAAACGTTGTGAAGAAAAAATATATGGCTTTGAAATTGGGTAAAGCTGAGAATGATAAGATTCTAGATAATATGTTCAGGAATGTATCTGAAACCCTAGAGGGAATTGCGAGAAATGCTGTAATAATCAAACAAAATTCGTTGGTTAAACCTAAAAGTATTGTTTCTACAGCAACACAAATGGAGAACATACCAATCCCAAATATTGTAACTGAAGGTGAAGAATTCGTATATAACCCCTAAGATACTGAGGAGGATGTGTTTACACCCAAACCTAATATCGATCTGATTCGTGAAGAATTCAGAAAACATAAGAAAGATAATGCAGCGGCTACAGAGGAGTTTCTGCAACAATGCCCCACATTAGCACGTTAATACTTGGAAGGATTCCTATTGGATGATGATGTCAAGAGATACGATGATAAAATGAGTTTGCAATATAATTCAACTTTAGACAAATGGTTCATGGGTAATCAACCTATAGAAATTGATAGTGAGAGTAATATAATTATCAAGGGTACTCCGTTCAAGGGTACCACAGGACTGTATAATTTGATATTTTACAGAGATGTTTTACCTGATACTTACACTGCGGAAAATGGGAAAAATTACAGTCAAATGATGGAAATGACTAGAGCCCATAGACGTAATAACGATCCAGCTGATCGAATAAGAAACATTGTAAAATACAAAAATGTACGGAAACCTTTGATTAATTCCATGGAAAGACCAAGGTCCAAAACATACACTGGAAGTGCATATATCAAAAATGATATTTTCGAATATAACGAGAAACCTATCGAATATGTTTATTGGGATGACGTTAACGAAATTGTGGATAGACTGAGACTTCTTGTTGCATCCTCACGTGCCGGTAACAATAACGAGATAATCTCTATAATAGAAGAATTGATAGAGGCAGGGGTAATTGAATAAAAACCAGGTGTAAGACAAATTCATCACAGTTATAAAGATGGTTTCAATGTATAAGTTTGGCAGAGCCTCCTCTTCCATGTGTATATGTGATACAAATGTATCTAATAATAATTTCGAACAAGTTCACGGACAAGGATTATTCCTAACGAGCGATGGAAGTTATGATATGGAAAATCGTAGATTGTGCAACGTAAAATCACCGAACGATGATGAAGATGTTGCAAATAAAGTATATGTTGATGAATTAACATACAAACTGAATCTGAAAACGGAAACCAGTCTTAAGGATACCTTCTATTTTAGGGTTGATAATTTGATCAAAGATATCAACAAGGATCTGGATGAACTTAAATTAACGAATGAGAAGGTTATTCTCAACATTGATAAACATCTGATGGACATTCAGAATAAATATAATGGAATGGGAATCTATATAAAATCAGAGAATAAAACAATCAGTGATAGTGTGAGGGAAAACAGAAATGAATTGAAAGAGATCAATAACACATTTAACAGTGTGAACATGCGTCTAAATAACATCACTAGTAAAGTGGAGGCGTTAGAACGACGGATGACATCTATGGAACCTTCATCATCCACATCATCCACAACAACAACAAAGCAGGCCTCTGTGAAGCATATAACTCCAAATCCTGTGAATATACCCAAAAAATCAATTCTACACTAGATTTCCACAATGATAAGATGAGTAGAGAACAAGTTTTGCAGAGAAGAAAGAACTTTTACCAGCGTCGAACATACATAGAAGGACTTCAATATAGATGGAAGGGGTAGGAATATGCAATACGACCAAGACGATGAATCAAGAGCCAAGATTGTGATATTTTAAAAATATTTTTAAGGTTATACTAAAATTTTTCGTATTGAGAAAATTAATAAAAAATTATTTTGAGATCTTTGGTCTTTCTCCTCCCCCTCGTTAAATAACGGTGCAATCTTGAATTCTCATCAGTCTGTATGGATGCGTGCGTGGGAGAAGTTGTTCTCAATACGCTTATAAACAAGCTCCCGTTTGAACTTCATATTCCTGGTTATCAATACCAGGTGCAAAATTAGAAGAACGGTTGAGAAGAGGAGATTCAGGGTATCAATTCATTCGATAAAGCTTGCCGTCTACACTATATTTCTTGTAATATAACACCTGCAATTGTAGCCAGTTATGTTTGGAATTCCTCTCTAACTCTTCGGTTGTGGTCGACTAACATAGCATTTTATTAGTATATAAATAGATTGTTGATAAAGTTTTCATCAATCATGTCTCAGACGTTTACTATCACAGGTAAGAGCTCCCGCCTGTCTTTAGATTTCCACCCACCCATAGAACTAGATCCTCATTCATATTATTCTATCGCACTTGTTGGTTTGCATACGTACAATAGCATCCCGAACATTGAAGAAGGTTTTAATAAATTTTATTATGAAGATGTGAAGGGGGAGGAAAAAGTAGTCACTATACCTACGGGGTCCTACGAGTTGACAGACATCGAAGATTTCATACAAAGTACAGTTTGTGGGATAGGAGTGAAGCAAGAAGAGCGTGACCAGAAATTATCAATAAAATCTAACAACAACACTCTACACACAGAGCTGAAGAGTGATTTTAAAGTGAATTTTATTCCTCAAGATAGTATAAGCGAACTGTTGGGGTTCAGCAAAAAGAAATTGATATCTCGTGAACTACACTTATTTGATCGACCTATAAACATAATCCAAGTTCAAAATATTAGAGTGTAGTGTAGCTTAACTGCAGGAGCATTAACAATAAGATAGCTCATACGATATATGAGTTCTCACCTCTTGTACCACCTGAGTTTTCCATTGATGTAGAGCCGAAGAATCTTATTTATCTACCGGTCATCAGCAAGACGTCCTTCGATAACATCACACTGAATATTTTAGATCAGAATTGGAAACCAGTAAATTTTCGTGGAGAAGGAATTATTATACGATTGGAATTGGAAAAGATCGCTAGGGATTATGGCTTCCAACAATAAATAATAATCCAATACTCACCACCACTCATTATATGAAAAGAATTCATCTGAGAAGGTTGTTGTTGCAGTAGCCATCACTTGAGAACATGGGTTTGGATTTTAGCAATAAAAGACATCTCCATAGTGGTCATCAGTCATTATCTACAACGAGCTCGAGGGAGAAGGTTGCTTCTGCATCACTGTCATTGAAGAAGGAGAAGGTTGCTTCTGCATCACTATCATTGGAAGATATAAATTTTTTTGGAGTCCCTTGGTTACAATGTCGGAAAAACTTCAAATATTCAACAAGCCAAACTTCATTAGAGACATCATCCTGGAAGAAACTCATACCTACTATCCACACACAACATCTTTTGGCAACAGCGATGGAATTGAGATATTAATCAATCAACAAGATGTGTTGGTAGATTTGGCCTCGTCTGCTTTATCCATCGAGGCAGAATCCCAGCCAGAAGCAAGTGGTGATGGTGAATGTAAACTAACGAATAATTTCGGAGCGTTTCTCTTCGAATATATCAGTTATGAATTGAATGGGAAAGAGAAAGACAAAGTACGTGATCCTGGTATTGTCAGCACCATCAGAGCTTATCTAACATATGCCAAACATGAATCTATACCTCTAGCTATTTCTGGATGATCATTTAAGGATGCATTGAGTTCAGTCTACAATTATAAAATCAATTTATGGATACCGTTGAATTTTTCTACTAGGCCTATTCATTGACTATAACAAAGTCTTGAGTGGAAAACATAAGCTGCGCTTGATAAGGTCTCGAACCGATAACGATTGCTATACTAATAGCACAGGCTATAAATATAATATAAATGTGAAGACGATAGCATTGAAAGTGCGACATGTGTTTCCAAGTGATCAAGTTAAATTCCAAATGTTGGAGAATTTGAGTGCTGAGAAACCTATTTTGATTCCATTCCGTAGTAGGGATCTGCATGAAAATCCGTTGATGGAGGAGAGCACTCGTGACATTTGGGCTGTTAAAACATCAATGAATTTAGAACGACTCAGATATGTGATTTTAGCGTTCCAAACTGATCGAAAAAATAATCCTGTTAAGCACAGTGCTTATATCGATAATATAAACTTGCTAAAAGTAAAATCATACTTGAATTCAGAGTGTTATCCATATGAAGCAATGAGATTGAATTTCACCGACCAGCAATACGTGGAAGCATACGAGATGTACTATGATTTCCAGAAATCATTCTTAAATAAAATAATAAGCGAGCCGATGTTAAATTATATAGCATTCAAGAATAGAGCAATTTTTGTGATTGATTGTTCAAAGCAAAACGATGCTATAAAGTCATCAACAGTTGACGTCAAACTAGAGATGGAAAGTTTCCTGAATTTCCCCAAAAACACCCGGGCATATTGCATCATAATTAACGACCTGATAATAGAGTATTCCCCGATTACAGGATCAGTTCGGAGTTTAGTGTGAAGAACCATGGATCATAATGTTATTATTTTAATTCTAAATGATGTACTATTAAAATGTATTTTTCTAAATAAATGTTATTACTATTATTTTTGGTACTTCATTTTCTCTCACTGTCTCGCAAGACATCACAATAATGAACGAGCCGTTTGGTGAAGTACAGTCCCCTGGATCAGGATTGTAATCTAAATTATAAATATCGCTTCAGAGTTAGAAACAAAAAATGTATGTTACTATCTAATTAATAAATAAATATAAATATGCTTTTGTTTTATTACTTGTTTGCATATAATATCCCTCGAAAAAGTGATTCAGGTTATTATGTTACCTTTTCAATTATTATAATATGTAGTAGCGGTTATAATACAGTCTGCGGTAACTTCATTCTCTCTTATCTCGAGTGCAGAAGCCGACAAAGTTGTCACATTCAGAACAACGGCTATGAAAATAATAAATAACCTATCAAATCGTTGAAGCTGATTGATTGATGTTTCATTTACATTTAGATATAGTTGCAAAATTATTATTATCGATATACACTTTTCGTTCTATTTATTAGAATATATTTTATATTCCCCGATTAATTTTTGAGTATAAGCATATTTAACATTTAGCTATAAGAATAATAATTATTGTAAGCATAGTTAGTGATTGATTGATGTTTCATTTACATTTAGATGTAGCTGCAATATTATTATCGATATCTATCCATATGTAGTTACAATATATTCATTTCTCATTATTAGAATCTAATTGGAATTTATTTTTCCTTCGATTAGTTTGAATATAAGCACATTCAACACTTAGTTATTGGAATAATATTCATTGTAACTGTTGTGTTGAAGAATGATAAATTTTCGATAATGAAATGATTATGTAAACCCGTGAAAAAAAATGTGTTTATCATTATAACTTTTACGCGACTGTTTGTCTACATGTTTTTAACTAGTATATATATATATATATATATATATATATATATATATATATATATATATGTTGTTATGTGGGTCAAACTGGACAATGGTTAAAACAACGCTTAACTCAACACAAAAGTGATGGTCGTTTAGGAAAAAAAACATGTGCTGTGGTTGAACATTGCTTAAATACAGGTCATAATTTTGATTTTTCTACTGTTGAAATATTAGAAAAGGTTAACAATTATAAAAATAGGTTATTTCTTGAGATGTGTCACATAAACAAAACAACAAACGTTATAACTAAAAAGACAGATACCAACAAACTGAGTGATATTTATTGTAATATTTTAAAACAAATGTAATGTTTTTGTAAATGTATGTTTTTGAAACCTCTGTATAGTTCAATTCAAATTTCTCCCAACTGTGGCAATTAGTTTGTTTCGATTATGTTGATATCAACAAAAAAGTGAATGAATAAATAAAAAAACTCCATAACAAACGACACACAGATGTGTTATCACTGTTAATTTCATTTGCTCTGCATTTTCTGTTGAATCATCGACTGATTCGTGCCTAACTGATTGTTTCCACAGTTTTGACGACTATAATAATGCAACATCAACATAAATGTTGAACCATCACATGGACCTCTAATATTTTGTAAGTAATTGTAATTTGTTTTTAGTTAATGACTTACTTAAGTTTTAAATTGTTTTCTTATGTTTATTGTAGTGTCTCCTGAAGAAGTCATGAATATATGACGAAATATTGAGAATTTTAAAATAATTGAGTATTAATTCAGCATCCTCTGACCGCATACCTGATAATAATATCGAATAATTTATATACAGCACGGTTGAAAAGAACTTTATATCTTCTAATATATATATACATATATATATATATATATATATATATGTTTCTTCTTAGGTTCTCGCGGACGTAATGTGTAGAACTGGATTCTCGGGTATTGATCCGCGTTGTGTGGTTACGGTCCTCAAAAGGACCAATTTCACGACGTTTCGGCAAAGTCGCATTTGCCATCTTCAGGTGATTCGACCGTAGAGTCTGGAAAATCTAGGCGAACTGACGCTTACTTGGAGGGACAGGTATTTATATCCCCCGTTATGCTTGACCTTCGGACTTTCGAACTATTTCACGCTTGGTTGATTTCTACGTGTTTGGCTCCGAGTGACACGTTCGGATGACGTCATTGCGACGCTGGAATCAGCCGGAAAGTTTCCGTGACCTGTTGCACGTGCACTGGATACCACGTTCTCTCTTGTTTTTGGTTGTATCTTCCGACTTTCTAAAGCGGGTTTCCATGTTGCTGGTAATCTTACTTGTCATCTCGTTTGTTAAGACTATGTGGACGTTTCTCGATCTCTATTGCCTCCCTGGTTATTCTGGTGTAGAAGTGTTCAATGTTGGCTAGAGTCTTTGTGCCGCTAAAGTTGATCATATGGCCCGTACTTCTTACATGTTCAGCTAGTGAAGACGTGGTTTCGTTTTTCGACACAGCGTTTGCATGTTCAGTCTTTCGCACATCAATGCGTCTGTTGGTCTGTCCGATGTATGTCTTTTCACAATAGAAGCCGAAGAGAACAACCAATTACCATTTCTAGATGTTTTGGTAATAAAGAAAACTGACAGCAGTTTGGGACATACAGTATTCAGAAAAAAGATCCACACGAACCGATATTTGAATAGTAACTCGCATCACCATCCATCCCAGCTACAATCAGTCGTAAATACCCTCATGACAAGGTCAAAACGTCTCGCTGATGCGGAGAACTTCGATGGAGAAATGGAAACCATCCGAGCAGCCCTTAGGATGAATGGCTATTCAAGAAAAAATATTCATAACTCTCAACGCAAAAATGAGAAGGATGTCAACAATGAAGATCAACCAGTGGGAAACGCTTTTCTACCTTACATAAAAGGCACAACTGACAAAATCTGCAGAATACTGAGCCGTCATGATATCAAAACAACCTTCACAACAGATAGGAAAATCAAAAATGTTCTTCGGAATCCAAAAGACAGAATTCCTCTAGAATGCCAAGGAGTGTACGAAGTGCCATGTGGTAATTGTGAAAAGACATACATCGGACAGACCAACAGACGCATTGATGTGCGAAAGACTGAACATGCAAACGCTGTGTCGAAAAACGAAACCACGTCTTCACTAGCTGAACATGTAAGAAGTACGGGCCATACGATCAACTTTAGCGGCACAAAGACTCTAGCCAACATTGAACACTTCTACACCAGAATAACCAGGGAGGCAATAGAGATCGAGAAACGTCCACATAGTCTTAACAAACGAGATGACGGACTAAGATTACCAGCAACATGGAAACCCGCTTTAGAAAGTCGGAAGATACAACAAAAACAAGAGAGAACGTGGTATCCAGTGCACGTGCAACAGGTCACGGAAACTTTCCGGCTGATTCCAGCGTCGCAATGACGTCATCCAAACGTGTCACTCGGAGCCAAACACGTAGAAATCAACCAAGCGTGAAATAGTTCGAAAGTTCGAAGGTCAAGCATAACGGGGGATATAAATACCTGTCCCTCCAAGTAAGCGTCAGTTCGCCTAGATTTTCCAGACTCTACGGTCGAATCACCTGAAGATGGCAAATGCGACTTTGCCGAAATGTCGTGAAATTGGTCCTTTTGAGGACCGAAACCACACAACGCGGATCAATACCCGAGAATCCAGTTCTACATATATATATTTATATATATATATATATATATATATATATATATATATATATATTTATGTATATATATATATATATATATATATATATATATAGTATTGATCCGCGTTGTGTGGTTTCGGTCCTCAAAAGGACCAATTTCACGACGTTTCGGAAAAGTCGCATTTGCCATCTTCAGGTGATTCGACCGTAGAGTCTGGAAAATCTAGGCGAACTACACAACGCGGATCAATACCCAAAAATCCAGTTCTACATATATATATATATATTAATATATATAAACGCTTCAACGTATGGAGTTTGTAAAAGTTGTGCTCGTGAAGGAAGATAGTATAGATTGCTAATGGAGATATTTATATTATTATTATTATTGGTATTTTATCCCTCATCGAACCATCATAGTTCGTAAACGATGATGACGTCACAGGCTGTTGAAGCATGTGCTAAAGAAGTGTCTGAATGTTGATAAAGATCGCTTATGAAGATATTACGGCTCTACTCAATACTCCTACTTTTATGAAGCATGTGCTTGAATGTCATATAGATTATCGCTTATGGTGTTATTCATATGATTATTATTATTATCCACGTCTATTCCTCATCCACTCATCATAGTTCTACCTCTTTAGTGGTTGAGGAAATGAGCTCGATCTCCATAAAACTCCTCCGCAAATATGTTTCCCTGGAACGCTTGATTGAATTTTATAAAAAGCTGTCTGTCTGTTCCTATGAAAAATGTGTGTCGATGAAAACGTTTCATTAGTATATTTTGCATATCGAAAAAAAAATATATTAGCACATCTATATCTTCAAGATGATTAAAATTGTATTTTGTAATATGGCAATCGAGCTGTACAGACAGTTCGAATAATCATCGTGACGCGTGGCACCGCTTCGTCTAGATTCTGTATAGGTAATGGGCTCCAACCCTCCCTCTTGTACGCACCTATCTATTATATACCTCGAATTACCGAATTCACCGCAAATCTTATTACATAACGTTTACAGCGCTTATAGGGTACTACGTTAATAATTATTATCAATATTTCCACCATCAGCAGCTAGATTTCTCGTCATATTATGCGATTTACAATCAATATGATTTGAATATATACATACAACATGTTTGATTTGAAATAAAGTATTCTCATTGCGTTTGAAGGTGATCGGTGTAACTTCCTTATCACTAGAGCTAGCTATCGCTCTACCGCAAAAAATGATAGCGTATATTGTTCAACCTGCTACTAATTTAGCATAAACTTATTTGATTTATATCGGATAATTTATGAAACATACATGAATGAATTATTACGAAAAATATAATATTACAGAGAATTATGTTTACTTTGGTACTAATTTTAGGAAAAACATTTTATATATTCGTACTACTTTCGGATAACTTATGAAACTACTTTAACATTGAAGGATCGCGCATCATCACGATAATTTCAAGTTGAATACATTGCTTTTGGAAATGATTTAGCGTAACCTTATCACTCAAGTGAGCTCCACCCTCAATGATGCATACTCATAATATTATAACGAATATTGTACTCGCTAGTACTAATCAAGCAAAACGCCCTTAGATGAGTTAATAGTTATTTCCTGCAAACGCTTCATAATATCGCTATTGTGAGAAGCAGCATTTTTTTTTTGTAACTACCACATGTTAGATGTTATGACACCTTATTGAAGACTTGTGGGGCAGCCGATGTATCGCGACCGATATCATTATAACAAACCCCTTGACTAACGTCATATACAAACAACCCCACATTTCATTGAAGACTCGCGCGGGAAAGATACCTCGCTGAAGCTCTGCGTGATAGACATCATTATAACCACTCACTCTGTATAACCTCAAATTCCATCTACACACCCGCCTCGTTGTAGACCGCACCTCGTTGACAGATTCATTCAAATCCACTCGACAAACATCATGAATAAACAATCTGTATAACCTCACATTTCATATATTATTTGAAGTCCCTCAACTCCATTTTGTATACTGAAAATAATATCAGCATACCCATATGTTCAAGATGATTGAAATCGCATTTTGTAATATAGCAATCGAGTTGAAATAAGGTGCAGACAGCTTGAATAAACGTCATGAAAGTACCCATATGTTCAAGATGATTGAAATCGCATTTTGTAATATAGCAATCGAGTTGAAATAAGGTACAGACAGCTTTAATAAACGTCATGAAAGTACCCATATGTTCAAGATGATTGAAATGGCATTTTGTAATATAGCAATCGAGTTGAAATAAGGTACAGACAGCTTGAATAAACGTCATGAAAGTTTCCTTATAAACATCGCGTTTAACAAATGCTTATGCAGAAGATATCATTTCCATATTGTATAATATTCCATCTATGCACCCCATTCCGATGAAGGAGCAGCAACAGCCCTCCCATGATACCTCGATGAAGACTTGCGTGACAGCCTCTTTCAAAAATCACGTGACGACATGCACAAACAACACTATTACAGCTCTTCCAAAACCCTGCGACTGACGCTATGAAGAAGCAGCCTCACATTCCATACCTCGCTGTAGGCCTCCCGCGGCATACACTTCATCCCCACATGTTCAGGCACCCGCACGACTGAGGTCATGTAGAAACAGCTACCTGTACATGCACCACATAGACCGCAATATACTCGCACTTATCGCTCGGGGAACCGGATACCCGGGGGTTATATCTACAACATAAAAATCACTTGTTCTCAAGTCCTCCATAGCTGAGTGGTTAAGGGGCCGGCTTTGGAATTTATTTCTCGGGTTCGATTCCCGTGTGTGTGTAGGAAAATATTTCATTTTCAGTAGAAGTGCTTATATACTACATTAAATTGTTCGAGTCCTCCGCGGTTAAGCCGTCTAACTCTGGAGTTTATTTCCCGGGTTCAAATCTCGGTGTGTGTAGAATGTGAGTACACAGATGACTAGTTCACAGACTTCAGATTACCCGGATCATAGTCAGGGAAGAACCATACACAGATGATTAGTTCACAGACTTCAGATTGTTCAGACCATAGTTAGTTTAGAACCATAGACAGATGACTAGTTCACAGACTTTAGATTGTCCTGGCCATAGTTAGGGAAGAACCATAGACAGATGACTAGTTCACAGACTTCGAGAACCATAGACAGATGGCTAGTTCAAAGACTTCCAGAATCATAGACTACCTACCCTTATCGAAATGACTGCGCATGCGCGATGGTGGATGACCTTGGAATGGTCAGTTTTCGCTAAGATGAACCTTAGATTTCCTTATGCGGATTTACATGCAAAAAAGGTCAATTTTGCTCCCGAACTCTCATAGCACATCTACTTTGGAATTTATTTCTCGGGTTCGATTCCCGTGTGTGTGTAGGAAAATATTTCATTTTCAGTAGAAGTGCTTATATACTACATTGAATTGTTCAAGTCCTCCGCGGTTAAGCCGTCTAACTCTGGAGTTTATTTCCCGGGTTCGAATCTCGGTGTGTGTAGAATGTGAGTACACAGATGACTAGTTCACAGACTTCAGATTACCCGGATCATAGTTAGGGAAGGACCATACACAGATGATTAGTTCACAGACTACAGATTGTTCAGACCATAGTCAGGGTAGAACCATACACAGATGATTATTTGAATAGGAACACAACATTGAGAATCTTCAAAAATAGTTACCAACACACATTAATCCAAATCCAAATAAACACGATGAATGCTGAATGTCAATTCGGTCACCTTGTCATCTGTAATATTCAATAGTAAGATTGAATTGTACATATCGAATGAATTTTTCAACACAAATTTACGCGTAGGCTACACGAATTTTCTATTTAGCTATCCATTTCTTGATAGATGTTTTCGGCCTGTGATCGATGCTCATACTTCACAGTTACCCATTATTGTTTCTTTGTCTTTTCTTTGAGCATTTACAAATATTGAATGCATCATTAGATAGAGGCGATATATTGATACAATATTATATTATACGATAGTGATATAGACAGTTTTTTCTACGTGATATTGATTTATAATAACATAATTATTGTGGGTGATTGGAAATTAATTTTCAGAACAAAAGTGTATCTCAAATTATTGTACCTCAATTTGGGAATTCTATGCATCATCACGGGTTGTTTTTATATTACGTAATTGGAAGCCAATATATGTTATGTTAGAGTTTCTGAAGAAACACGGAACACTTATCAAATAAAAGTTTATTATACTCTAAAAGAATTACAATCTAGGAGTGATTATTAATATTAAGTCAATCATACGTTCGACAGTCTCTTAAGCTTAATGCGTAATCCCTCTCTTGCCTTCCTCGCATTTCTATATACCTCTTCAGCGACCAGGCATCGAGGGATCTCCCCGGACCGACTATGGGACTTCTCCGCACCGTCCTGAACAGTGCCGTACTCTAACAGTTATAAATATGAGCAATAGTTGATCTCTCCACTTTAAAATTCATATCGTCAACAATATGCATATCGCACAATATCGAAATCAAGATTTCAACAGTTCCTTATATTACATAATTTTTTTCGGAGGTGGTCAAATTTTGAAAAGATGCATATTTCATCTGAAAATCGTTTCATTCTGTTGAAGCGGGAAATCAAAACTATCTAGGCGGAGAGATTATTGTGCAGGTTCATGAATTTGCTTTTATTTCAAATTGATGAAACAGAATAGATTATTTTTCCATAATATTTAGGCTGATATTGAAGGCACTTGAGGAAATTATTGGTACGAATTTGCGCGAGTTCAAATTTTGGTCTATTCTTATGTATTTTGACACGCTGAACACGATGGTGTAGTTAAAATTGTGCCCGAAAAACTACGGCCATTTTTTGGACCCAAAAATCGCCTCTTTTCGATGTTTTGCGTTTTGAGACAAAACTATGGGCTGCGTGTAAAAATGTTCAAACAAAAGTTGTTGGAAAAATTAATAAGCTATTCTTGACTCTGTTCCGGAGTCCATTGTGTTTTTTAGCACATTGCAAAATGGAGTATATGTCGAAGAGTTCTCTTTTTTTTCATACTCTGTTTCGGTAGAAAGATGTATTTTTATTTCTCTTCTTTCAATTTCCGGTATTTTGACCTACCTCATTTTTTGGTTTCAAAATCATCTATTCTGGAAAATCATCTGACTGATTCGATAGATTTTATTATTCTGCGCCTGATATCCAGACCTCAAGCATTTTGCTCCAAAGATATAACTGTGGAACCATTTTGAAAATGTTGGATCATCAAAACATACAAATTTCTTAAGTTTAGAAATTTTTCACGAAATTCAAATTCTAGGTTCTATTAGGTTCTTATAACGAGTCCAAACAGATCGATTTAGGTTGAGTAGAAATGAAGCTATC
Organism: Endomychus coccineus; assembly: GCA_958510875.1. Lineage (NCBI taxonomy): Eukaryota > Metazoa > Arthropoda > Insecta > Coleoptera > Endomychidae > Endomychus > Endomychus coccineus. The sequence goes on along the minus strand of OY294067.1, from coordinate 198,113,171 downwards.
CTGATAAACATGTTCGAGCCTCTAGAGGGCCCAATTCTGGGCCTATGAACAAAGTCTTGGAGCAAATCACAGAAAAATACATCGGCTATACAGATTTGGAACAGCTTACGGATTTTTTTCACAATTTATAGTTAATTTCATCATAAAAAACTAGCGCGGAATTTCATTCAGCGGCGAAAAGCGAGGGTCGGTACAATAGATACCGCGCGCGAAATTATACTTTCTCAAATGTTTCAAAATGCACCTGAATGCTTTTAAACGTTTCTTGTGAATGTGTGAGTGTATATAGACGTGTATACGTGACATAACAGGGTGTAACATAACAACTTTTAATATTTAAACAACACAACTAAGATTAATAAATAATTCCGTTTCTTTTTCACATTTATATTTTTTGTTTTTCACATTTCATATTTATCAAAATAATATCTATATATCTAATTATTCACAAATGACCTAAGTTTTCGTTGTCACTGTCACCATATATTGTTATTGATGTAATATGCTCATTATTGATATACGGATCATTGTGATCCGCTTCATCATCTGAGCTTGATAAAAATTTGATCGTCGGAATTGTCATTGATAACATCATCGATATCGTCATCATCTTCATCATCGTGTTCATTTTCATTCATACACTTATCAAAATCATCTTCATCTAATATAGTGATTTCTGACTCAGGCAATTAGAACATTCTTCACCTTCACAATGCTTACATCTGGGCTACAAGGTAATCCTAATTGTGTGCATGAACATTTACCAGTATAACTTTTTTTACAACCACGAGAGATTATTTATTCTGATCAACTCATTGGGATGGGCTTTTCTACTGTTTGTATAGGAGTTAGTCCATTCAGACTAATTCTCCAACCACATTTCTTTGGAACAATGGTTTGATTACCGATTCAAACCTGAAATTGGTAATCCACCCCAAGAATAAGTTGCTCTGTAGCATTGTCGTATTTTCATATGGTTGAAATCCTATGTCGAGTATGAAAGATCGGGCGACCCGAATTCGCTAATAAATGTGGTAAACAAAATGTTTCCAATTCATCATGCCAGTAGACACTTACATTATGTCAAGGCATCACAAGGTAACCATATGAAAATACGATAATGATGCAAAGCAACTTATTTTTAGGATGTATTAGGAGTAAAGTCCATTCAGACTATTTCTTCAACCCCATTTCATTGGAACAAAGGTTTGTTTGATTAACGATCCAAACCTAAAATTGGCAATACACTCCAAAAATTTGTTGCTTTGCAGCATTATCGTATTTCCATATGTCACCTTGTTGAAAGCTTATGTCGAGTAGGGAAGATTTATCATGCCAGTGAACATTTTCATTATGCCATGGCATTACAAAGTAACCATATGAACATACGATGGTGCTGCGAAGCAACATATTTTAACGAGTTCAGGTTTGGATCGTTAATGGAACCATTGATCCAACGAAATGGGGTTGGAGAAATAGTCCGAATAGACTTACTCCTATACAAACAGTAGAAATGCACGTCCCGATGAGTTGATCAAAATAATCTTTTGTGGTTGTGGGAAAAATTGAACTGGTGAATGAACATGCACAAAATTAGGATAACTTTGTAGCTCATATGTAAGCCTTGTGAAGGTAAAGAATGTTCCAATTGTCTCGAACCCGAGATCAGTATTTTAGATGATGATTTTGATGAGTATATGGATGAAAATGAACACGATGTTGAAGATGATGATGATACCGATGATGTTATCAATGACAATTGCGTTTATTAAATCTTATCAAACTCAGATGATGAAGCGGATCACGATGATCAATAATGATCATATTATATCATTAGCAATATATGCTGACAGTGATAACGATAACTTAGATTATTCGTGAATAACCTACAGATAATTTTTTATAAATATGAAATGCAAAAAACAAACAAAATATATAAATGTGAAAAAATAAATTATTCATTAATGTTAGTTTTTTTCGTTTAGATATTGAAATTTGTTATGTTGCACCCTGTAATGTCACGTTCAAACGTGACATTCACATTCACACAAAATGCTTATATGCATTCAGGTGCATTTTAAGACATTTAGAGGAAGTGTAAATTCGCACGCGGAATATATTGTACCGACCCTTGCTTATTGCCGCTACATGAAATCCCGCGCTATGGTGAATTCCGTTATAACTTTAAATTGTGAAGAAATCTCCGTAGCTGTTTCAAACCGATGTATCTCTCTGTAACTTGCTCCAAGACTTTGTCGATAGGGCCAAAATTGGACCCTATAGAGGCTGAATCACATTTATTAGGATAACTTTATTTCTACACAGCTCAAATCGATCTGCTTGAACTCGTTATGAGAACCTAATAGAACCAAGTAATTGGATTCCGTGAAAAATGTCTATACTCGAAAGTTGAATTTTTCGGGAGTTCAAAGTTATATCTTCGAACCAAAATGCTTGAATTCTAGATATTAGGTGCAGAATAATGAGATCTTCAAAATCAATTTGACTTTGTGGTATTTTATCGAACCATAAGGAATTCATTCTAAGAAGAATTATTGAAAGGGCTGATTCCATCGAACTAAAAGGACAACTATGTTCTTCTGGTTATAAATATTTATCACACTATAAATAAGAAATAATCACTCTTATCAACTAAAAATACTGAAGAACTGAGGACCTTCCCGCTGTCAAGTAGCCATTATCGGAATAAACTAAATCATAAATTAAAATGTGCCTTTTTAGATACTATTTGGGGATAATTAACCAAACAAAGGGTAATACTCAGCCGAAGATGAATCCATCCCTTCTAAATAACCTAGAAATTTGTCCGTACTTTCTTGAGAAACGGTGTGACCTATATTCAAAATATGTTCGAATAACGCTGATTGTTCACCATTGTTTTTCTTTATATGGGCAAAATGTAATTTATACCGAGTTAAGATGTCCATTCTAGATTGATAAGGGTGATTATTTCTAACTTATAGCGAGAAGTTGAGTAAGGCCGGTTCTGGGTTCAAGCCATCCACTTCTACCTTCTTCGGCAATGTTCGTGAATACTCGTGTGTATTCGTGCCGCGACCGCACTTCTTGTAGCTTGACGCCAATGACCAGAGGCTTTTTCGACTATGTTCGGTAATATTTCGACTATGTTCGGGTAATACTCATGTATACTCGGTTTGGTTGACTTTGAAGTATCGTTCTTGTAGCTTGACACCAATGACCAGAGGCTTAGGGTGTGCTGAAGAGGTGGTGAGAATAGCATTGTTAAGGGTTGAAAAAGGGTGTTTAAGCTAGTTTCGACTATGTTCGGTAATACTCGTGTATACTCGGTTTGGTTGACCTTGATTCAGCTATGTTCGGTAATGTTTCGACTATGTTCGGTAATACTCGTGCATACTCGGTTTGGTTGACCTTGAAGTTTCGGTTCGTTCGTTAATCTTATTCATATGAGGTTCGGCTAGGTTCGGCTTATTGCACAAAAGTTTGTTTTTATTGCATCATCTTTAGTCATAAACGATATCTGCATTCTAATTTTGGATTATTGCATAAAATTTTGTTTTTGTTGCATCACCTTCTTGAGGTAAGCAAGGTAATCTGTAAATATTAACAAAACATGTTTGTTCAAACTTGATTTTTCTCAGTCTTCGTGGCACCGTATTGCAATTACGCTTAGTTGCATCATCATTACTTGTTTATTAATCTATTCCAAAGCTATAAAAATGCTAGTTGTTCAGGGAATCATTTATACGATATATGTTCTCAATTATGAGAAAAATAAATACAGTTTTAACCATTATTATTTATTTGTAAATGTCAATTAACATATATAATGGAGAAATATGATAAAATAATCATGCAATATTATCAGAACTTATCCAACTATTGAATTTATTCGGAAAACCTAACCATTTAACATAGACTTTTTGGTTTTTACGTTTTAAAATTCTCTCTACCAAATAAACATTAGGATATTTAACTTTTTGCAATTGCAAATTCGTAAAATTCACCTTGAATGTCTTGATTGTTGGCATCTTGCAATAAATACGTGATTGGATTAGTAAGTTGAACTGTTTTGATTGTAAAAACATCAGTAGACCAATTGGGCATGTATTTTTCATCGAAAATACCTCGAGTTTTCGAAATGCGAACGTGATCACTAACTTTGAATTTCTGATTTCTATCAGTTAATTTTATTCGGTTGTATACTGTTTTCAAAAGTGTTTCTTCATGTTTCATCTCAACATCTGCAGGTCTCATTTTGATTGTCCTGTGTATTGTTGTATTGTACTTGTGTACCACACGTTTTAGTGAATCTAACCATTTATAGCTTCCCTGTAAATTGAATTCCTTCCACATGATATTTTTTAAGGTTCTATTAACTCATTCAACGATTTAGGCCTTTTTTTCACTAAACACATTGTAATGATGCACTCGATATTTTCTTAATAACTTTTGGAAATTCTTATTGAAAAACTCAGTGCCCATATCGGTTTGTAAATTGTACGGCTTTTGTATTTTGAACACCTTCTCCATAGCATTAGTAACTTCAGGACCGGACTTGTTTCTAAGAGGAAAAGCCCACACAAATTTTGAGAAACAATTAATTACAACTAGAATGTATTTGAATCCATTGTTTTTCTTGGAATACGGTAACATCTGGACGAGATCAGCTTGAATTGAATCGATGAGGGATTTTAATATTACTTCACGACGTTTAAAATAAATGCGAGCAGGTTTATGAATTTCTTCAATATTTTGTCGTTTGGCTTCAGTTATGAATTTACTCATTTGACAATTTTAGCTTCACGTAACTCTTCTATAATAGAATTTATTTATTTGCATGACCTGTATGACCCGCTTCTTGTGATGCAACTAGTTAACGTAATCTTTCAACGAGTTCATTCGGATCATCCCAGTGTACGTATTCGATTGGATTGTTAGTAGCCTGCATAAATATTCCACGTCCAACTATAGGTGCAATAATTTTTTTATATTCATCCTATCTACTACCATCCACTTGCTTCGATGATTGATAGTATCTTCTATGTGCGTTTGTTTTCAAAATGATATCTCTATACGATTTTTCATCTCCGGCCGTAAAGTGTCGAGGATTCTTTTTGAAATGCAGCTCATTCATATAGTCCCTGTGTACCTTCATACGTCTCATCTTTTACAACTACATCTGAACCGTTTATTTTTGAAGATGAGTTTCCAATATAAAATTTTTCTGTCGTAGGGTTATGCCTAGCACCATATTTATGATCAATCTCATTGTTATCATCAGTAATCATATCTCGTATGTATTTTCTCGGTAACGAATCATACTGCTCTAAATAATCAATGAAAGATTTTTCATCTATTTCATCCTTGCGAGTCTTACGTAGTAGTAAGGCTGATTTGTCTGTAGAATTTTCTTGTTCATTTGAATCATGTTCTCCTATAATGGATTGCTTTAAACTGCTTGGTTCTACTATTGCGCTCACGTTTTCAAACCAATTTCTATGCTTTGGTGTAGAATGTGTGAACTTCATTTTCTTTTCAGGAACTGGTGTTGCATGATACATAATATCTGATAAATTACCAATAGCAGATGTTTTTCCATGGTTCTCATCATCATCATCATCTTGAAAATCAATTTCCATTTTAGCTTTGTTGAAATGTTTATTATCATCATCAAATTTGATGAAATTTTCATCACTGACTTCAGGTTCTTCATGTTGATTTTTTACTTTATTATTATTCGTTGATGAATCTAACTTATGTTCAATATTTTTTAAATGTTTAGTTATAGGTGAAAACATTTTTGCTTGAACGATCTCACCATGTTTCAGTATATCTAATTTGTTCTTAACATCTTTACGCTTTTGTATGAGTCTTCGTTTCAAATGTCTATCATTAATATTCATTTTTATGTTTTAGGAATAGGTATGATGTGGTCACAGTTGGTTTCTCATCTGATATTGTTTTGTTAATATTCAATCTTTTTAACCGCTTCTTCTTCAGATCTGGAAACAGCTTTTTAACTGCTTTGAACTGCTTTGAACTTGTCTGATCCGTGAGTGGATGAGAGGAAAACACCTTTTTAACTGATTCGAACTGGTCTGATCTGTTAGCGCATGAGAGAAGTGGTTCATTGGAGAAGAATGAAATGATCGAAACCTTCTCTGTACCTCCCATCGACTATATTGTTATCTTTAAGAATTGACAGAAAACCGTACTGTTTCTGCCAGCATAAAGCGCACATGTTTCGAAATTGTTCAAAAGTCATATTGGTGCCCACATGATCATTGTAAATATGCTTTAAATTTAGCTCGTCTTGTTTGAAGAGAACGAATGCATTCGCATTGTCTCGTATCAAGTGCTTAGGGATTTTAGCATAAGTTTGACAGAGATAGAAACAATCCACATGATTGTGTCTTCCCCTACTGGAATAATCTCGTATCACGTTTTGATTATTGCATGCTACATCATCAAATATAAATAGTGAATTATACTTCGCCTTAGATGGCTCTAGTATTTCTTCACTGCTGCTAAACGGATAAAAACCAATACCTTTGACGGGTCTTAATAATTTTCCCAAATACATATATTTAGGTTGATGTAAGGATCTTGAGTATAAGTAAACATTTTCAAATATCAATCGGTTCTCGTGTTCGATCAAGCTGATCATCACATTAGTATTTCCACAGTTTGACGGACCTACAATTATACATCTTAACGTGGAAGGTAAAAGTGAACCATGTTTTTTATTATTCTTATCTTGAACTGAATCGTGATTATTAACACTTAAAGTTGTTCACTGTTTTATCACTTTCATTGCTCTCTTCTCCAAACAATAAATCAACTGTAACTATAAAATTATCATTCGTTAACATTCATAATCAGTCAAGGCTGAGAATTGATTGAGTTAAAATCTAAACGAAAATAAGAAAAATGAAATTTTATCCGAATATTGTAGACGGAGAGGGTATTATGAATAGCGTTATAAATAATTCACCGTTCGGAATGCATATACCAGGATATAGATATTGCGGTCCGGGTACAAAAATGATTAGCTCGAGGCGATAAGGGGGTAAATGAATTAGATGGAGCGTGTAAACAACATGACATAGCATATTCTCAGGAGAAGGATATTAAACGTCGCCATGAAGCTGACAAAATGCTAGCTGATAAAGCTCTCGCTAGATTTCATTCTAACAATGCATCGTTAGGTGAAAACATTTAGAATAGCTGGTACGATGAAGGCTAAAGTAAAACTAGGTATGGAATACAACAATAATTGCAATCAAATTGTTAATTATTGCTTCAAGTTCATGGAAAAGGCTAAAAAGTTAGTAGAAAATTCTTTAAGAAATATTGAAATCAGCTTAAACAATATAAGACAGTACAAGACATCAATAAAAACTAAAACAAATACTAAGAAATATTCTATAGAGAATAAAGTTAGGAAATTGAATGATGTGAAAACGAAAGATATCACCCCTATAATACAATCATCACTAAAAAGAAAATTAGAAGAAGATGTTAGTACAATTGCTTTTAAAAAAAGAAAAAAATGTAATAAAGTTAGAAAACAGAAAGTGAATGGTGTGGAAACAAAAGATATTACACTAAACACTCCTATAATGAGTATTATTGAACGATCACCACTAAAAAGAAAATTAGAAGAAGAAGAAGAAGATGGTGATAGTACAATTCCTTTTAGAAAAATGAGGATTACTGAACGTCCTAAACTCATCGCGAGAAAAAGGAAAATACATTTTAATGAAGACGATGAAGCTGATATCACTACTACTAAAAAGCTGAAACTTGAATCAAATATTAATAAACATAAGTTGATGATGCCGGTGATGGATCAGTGAAAAAAATAAAAACATATTTATTTATTTAGTTTATTTATTTATTTATTTAGTTACACCACCCAACAGCCACAGGCCAATTAAGGATGGGAAAAGCTACAATTTGATTAAAATTCACAAATATAATATAACAAAAACAAAAAAAATTCATATAAAATAAGATCATAAATACAAAATGAAAAACGAGAAAAAATTAGATAGACATCAATACTGATATCAACATTGATACAAGGCTGTTCTGCAAGCAGAGCACGCAGGATGTATCGAACAATGTTTTAAATTATTGCACTACATCAGCTATGTTCCCAGTAATAGCTTTTATATGTGCAACGGATGAATTGAATATGTCTAGACTATTTTGAAAAATTTTATAATTGTTGCACATCTCATAGATAGGCGATGATTGCAGCATACGTGTGCGAGGCGTGTTCAGATAAAAAGTATTCGGATGTCGCGCTCCCAATCTAGGCACTTCGAAATTCAACTGCTCAAGCAGGTCGGGACAGTCAACAGTATTGTTAACGAGTTTGAATAGAAACACTATCGAGCTAGTCCGCCTGCGCCCGACAAGACTAGAAACCCCGAATCGAGCAAGTAGTTCCGATTGAGGGAAACCTCTCGGAGGATAAACGTTATCTATGCGAAAGCTGAGATACTTCAAGAATTTTCGCTGAATACCCTCTAGCAGGTGGATATGAATCTGATAGGTAGGAGACCACACGACTGAAGCGTATTCAAGGCGAGATCTTATAAATGAATTATAAAGCAGCAGTAGTGTTTCAATATTGACGAAGTCTCGCAAGCTTCTGATAATGAAACCCATGAGCCTGGATGCTGCGGACGCCACTGAATCAACATGAGTGTCGAAAGAAAGACTAGAGGTGAAGTAGACACCCGAATCTCGAATATTTTCATATCGTAGAAGAACTGAATCAGAAATATAATATTCGTAAATTATAGGAGTCTTGCTTCTTGTAAATGACATAACTGCACATTTAGACACGTTGAGATCTAAAAGGTTAGCAGAGCACCAGGAATGAAACAGGTTTAGATCGTTTTGTAGTTGAAGAGCGTCCCTAGAAGATCTGATCGGAAGGAACAACTTCAGGTCATCTGCATATAGTAGATACATGACAGTAAAAATGGAGGCAACATCATTGATGAAGATATTAAATAGCAGTGGACCAAGGACCGAGCCCTGTGGAACACCGCTCGGAATGCTGAAACGCATCAGATCTGAAACCTGAAAGCTCTACATAGTGACTTCGCCCGGTCAAGTAACTCTCAAACAATCCCACCAGCCGGATCGACACACCAAAATCAGCTAATCTAGAGAGGAGGATGCGATGATTCAAACGATCGAAAGCTTTGCTAAAATCGGTGAGGACGACATCAACCTGAGTACCAACATCCAAACACTCTGCTACGAACTGATGAAAAACAGTCAAGTTGGTCACAGTCGATCTGCCCCTGACGAAACCATGTTGGCGAGTCGTCAGTCGCCGAGTGACACTCTCTGATATAGCGTCATGCAAGCAAAACTCAAATAACTTCGAGGAATTATTTAAGAGAGCAATGGGGCGGTAGTTAGAGATGTCAGCCCTCTCCCCTTTTTTGAAAATAGGGACAATTTTTGAAACCTTCCATATTTCTGGAAAAGACTGGGTCGAGAGAATCCGGTTGAATATATGGAGAAGGGGGCAGATCAGGACACGAAGACAGTCCTTCAGAAAAAATGCAGGAATTCCATCCGAGCCTGCTGTCATAGCGGACTTCATCCTCCTTCCGGCAACCAGCACATCTGTCTCCGAAAAGCAAGATGGCATCGGTACTGAAGAACATCCATTTGTATGGAACTCGGGAATATAGGGAGCTTGGTCATCACTGAAACATTTATTAAAAAATAGTGCAAAGCTATCGACTATTTCCTGTTGACTCCCGAGCGATGTCTCATTGTAGGTCATCTTGGATGGCATTCCAGAGTTAGATTTCATTCTGTTAATATAGGACTAGAAGTCTTTAGAATTTGCTGAAATGTTGCGCTCGGCGCGATCGACAAAGTCCTTATGTGATTGCCGAATTGCATTTTTAACAACCAGTCTCAGCCGTGTAAACTCAACATAGTCGTCTGGATTGTTGGTAAGTTTACAACGACGCCAATAAGAATATTTCAGTTTGATGTTGCGAATAATTTCTTTTGTAAACCAGGGAGGATATTTAGATTTAGCTGTTGGTGATGACTTAGGTATATATTTGTCAAAGGCATCGTAGATCAGGGAATACAGACGATCCGATGCCACAGCCGGATCACTCTCGCCAACGACTGAAGTCCACGGCAGATTAGCAAGATGTTCATAAAGGTCGATATAATTACCTTTCTTAAAATTGTAAGAACAGTGCTCAAGATTACCCAGAAAACCACTCTGCACATTCGGAACAGAACAAACAATGTTTATTAGAAGAGGAGGATGATGTAAGTCCTCAGCAACAGCATGCTCAGGTGATCTCTCGACGGTGCATACTAGAGTCGACAGAACCAAGTCCAGAAGCTTACCGTTAGAGTTATTTACAAAGTTGTACTGAGATAGAGCAAGTAGGTCGCAAAGGTTTGTAAGACCACCTATCCTGGTACAACGAGCCCCGGTAGGAGAACTTGAGTATTCGGGGAAGTTGAAGTCACCTATGATGGAAAGCTCAGGTCCATATGTCACATAAAAAACTTCTAACAATTCAAAAAATATAACAATCTCCTGAACCCCGATGAATGGTGGAATGTACACAACCACAAAATACACAGAATGACTCCCCAGACCCACACGAACCGCAACAAAATCAATAGCAAAATTATAATCAGTTAAATCACGAGTATCAACCGAGCGGGCTTCAAACTCCGATGAAACCGCCAACAAGACTCCTCCTCCTCTCCGGCGACCAGTCACCAATGACGATCGATCACTTCGAAAAACACTGAAGTGTTGAGGGAAAATTTCTGCATCACTTACAGAGTCAGTGAGCCATGTCTCGGTAACCGCGTAAACAGAGGCCAAAGAGCAAGCAGATACAAAGCTATAGAATTCCGAGATTTTTGTGTTTAGTCCGCGGACATTTTGATAGAAAACATTAATACCCGGAGATACTCTACGGCATTTCACATCTATATCACTAGTACACTTAGATGGTAATTGCTATAGTGGACCAATGATATCGAGTTTCAGAGATTCTAATTTCTTTTTATATACAGAGCAGTTATGATCCCATGCCGCGTGACATGTGTCGACGTCGGGAAGTATCTTAGTGACACCGGAGCAGTTGACGCATTTCAACGACTCTGATTTACAGTCCTTGACAACATGTTCGCCAGCGCATCTGGGACAAACGGGCCGCTTTTCACAGTTCTTCGACAAGTGGTGAAACCCGCAGCAGTTGAAACATCGAGTCACCTCTAAAGCATCATAGACTGTACAGGAGTCGTAACCCACGAATACATGATTGGCACTGAGAGCCTTACCGTATGTGCGTGCATCCACTTGAAGAACAGCCTGAAACATTTTCGAATTTTTATTCAGAGGGGTAAAAGAAATGCATTCTACGGGAGATGAATCAAAAATGTTAGGGTTCTGAGTCTTGACAAACTGAATGAGTATATTTGGATCGTGCTGCTCGTTCATCCCCACCAGCCTGATTCGAGGACTCAATTTAGCAGCCTCCCTGGCCTCATAGTCCTCTGACAGCTTATTTTCCACTATCTTCTTAAATGTGTTAGCACCAGCGGACGTTGAGCATCTGATCACCACACCGCCACCAGAAATATGCTTTACGCCCGTCACCTCAACACCAGAAGAAGTTGGGTTCACGGACCTCAGCAAGTCGGACTTAGTTTGCGCGTTACTCTGTTGACTTTTGGGCTTGACAACGACGGCAGCCCCTCTAGATGCTGCCTGACTATAAGAAGATACAGCCGCAGCCGGAAAAGAAGGAGCCGATCCATCGGGGGGCAGTAGTTGCCGAAGGGATTGGTTAACTTCACGCAGTTGGGAAATCCCATTACTTAAAGCAGCATTCTGCTCGGTCTGGTCGCAGAGTTTGTTATGAAGCAGGGAGATTTCAGATCTGATCTCGCGAAGTTCAGCCGAGAAACCGTCCTCGACCCGTTTAATGCTGGAAAGAATAGCTTCCAATCTTGAATCCGTGCTGGAAAGGACTCCGGTTGGTGGGACATCTGCGCATTCGCTACACCGCCAGGGTGTTACTTCCCTGCGGATCTCGCCGAAAACAGTTTCATTAATGCCGACACATCCAATGTGAAAGCAGGAGCCGCACATAGAGCAGCTCAGCACATCCTCGTAACGAGTGCATTTCGACTCGCATGACCTGCAGGTAGGCATGCCAGCCGCAGACACCGCAAGCCAGAAGTTGACTGAGACAGATGTTTATCATTCACTGATAGGATTTTTTGCGTGTTATTGATGGAAACAAGCCAGATAGCAGATTTAACACATGTTTGGCGTTATAATGTATATATGTACTCGTATTCAACTGTGCACTTAGAAATATAATTGTGCTTTTGAGGTCTTATATTATATTTTTGGGCACCGAATATGAGCTAGGTTAATGCACAGTAACCTTATCTTTGGAATAGTCTAGCACTTACTGAAAAATTTCACCTTTATCACTAAGAATATCTAACTTGATATCGGAGTAAAATTTAACGTGTATAACACTCGACCACAGCACTCGAATTAATGAGTGTTGAAATGTTCAGCACAAAAACGATTTTCAAACAGTTAACACACAAATTGGTTACGAAAAGAAAAAATTGTATCAAATAAATAAAAATTTGAAAAATCTAAAAAACCTTTAAAAATGCAAAGGAAAAAAATTGTTAAAAACGAAAAGTTAATGAGTTTGAAGAATGTAATTGGACAAATTAAGAAGAACGTTGTTCAACGTAACCCTAAAAATTTCAATGATGCTATTCTGGCTGCAATGAAATCAGTTGAAAAACTTAAAAAACGAATAAGACCTACACGTGTAATACAAGTACCTGAAACTGATGGTATATTACCACTTATACCAATATTTGCGGCACTAAGTGCACTCGATGCACTGGGTGGAGTTGCTGCTGGAATAGCGAAGGCAGTTAATGATACTAAATTAGGCAAACAACAATTAGACGAGTCTCAGCGACACAACAAAACGATGGAGTCTATAGCATTGGGCAAGGGACTGTATCTGAGACCGTACAAGACGTGATTGGCGCTTTTTTTGAGACCGGCTCCAGCCTCAGCAAACTACCGACAACATTACCTAAACGTCCTCTTACAAATATCGATCTGTTGAAGTATGTTAAAAAATTGAAAATTCCACATTTCAGAGGTGTATTTATGAGATATAATTTACCAGTAAAAATACATAAGAATGGGATGGGAATAATTAATTCAGATGATAAAGATAAATTCGGATCGCACTGGACTAGTTATAGGAAAAATGAGCAAAATATAATTTATTTTGATAGCTATGGAAATCTTAGACCACCACTAGAAGCAATAGAATATTTCAATTCAAATGGAGTGTGTAATATTTTATGTAATCATGATATTCATCGAGCTCATAACAGTTATAATTGTGGTCACTTATGTTTATTATTTTTATTCAATGAATATTACATTATCTCAACGAGATTCAGTACTTGCTGCTAGAATCTATCCTCCTATATTGCTAGACGAGAACGAAACATATGTGTTGAGTCTGATCGATTTCGTTACTCACAATTCGATCCCAAACGTTAATTCTTCTAATAACAAGTTCCATTACGAAGGTGCTAATGATTCGATTGAATTTCCAGAGGGTACATATGAAGTTGCTGACATTGAGAAGTATATACGAAATCAATTACAAACGAGACATAAAGAAGACAATCAAGATGTTGGCCTCTACGAGTCAATAATAATACAACGAAATGTGAAATAAAATGTATAGAAGACATTTATTTCGATCAACCTAATAGCATTGCAGGATTATTAGATTTCGCTGAACGTACATTGAATAAAAAGAGAAGACATGAGTCTGACTTTCTCATAGATTTTTCCCAAATCAATGCTATATGTATTGAATGTAATTTAGTAACAAATTCTTATAATAATGACAAGCTTGTACATATACTACACATGTTTTTTCCCACTACACCACCAGGTTTCAAAATTGTTGAAAGTCCGCCCAGTGTTATCTATCTATCAATTAATACGCGACATATTAGTGATATTGAACTCAAAATTACACATCAGAGTGATAAATTGGTCAATTTCAGAAAGGAAGTTGTCACAGTGAGAATACGTTTGAAATAATTACAATAAAATGGTGTTCGCATATAACGTTTCGGCTTCATCACCCCTTACTGATACATCTGTAGTTAATAACAATACTATAACATCGAAAAAATGGAAAAGTCAACTCAGTGTGAAAAGAAAACTTGAAGAGTTAACATCTGCAAATAAACAATTTTTACAATACATAGGATTGACGTTACATCATCACCAGCATTGAGGAGATGACAAGAGGCTTCTGGTATAATTTGAAATTACAAATTAGAATAGGTGTGAGAAAGATTATAGTCTTCTTGAGTTGTTCCTCGAAGTGTACCTAAAACGTTATGAATTTTAATACTTTAAAAGTGGGAGACCGTGTTTACGTTGATAATTCGATTATTAATGCTGAATATCATACCCATCTACCGTATGCTGCAACCACCTTAAATAACAACGATGAAATTCGCATTCCAATTCAAACTCAAGATATCTACACACTACCATCACAGAGTTTTCTGTACATCGAAGGTAAATTGATTTTAGAGGACAACAAACCGAGCAAGACGCTAGAATTAGTGAATAATGGTATAGCATTCCTGATTGATGAAATTCGATATGAGATTGGAGGTACGGTAATTGATCGTGTTAGAAATCCAGGTATAACGTCGACCCTCAAAGGTTACATTTGCTACACCGACAATGAAGTCACACGACTCTATAATGCAGGATGGAATAATGTAACACATCTAAAAATCGTAGACGATCATGGAAATTTCAATGTATGCATACCGCTCAAGATGCTTCTAAGCTTCGCTGAAGATTAAAAAAAAAATAATAATCAACGTGCGCCAGGAATTGATATTGATTCGAAGTAATAATGATTTGAATGCAATCTATACTGGTGTTGAGGAAAAACCCAAAGTTGTATTGAGTGAAATCTCATGGAGACTTCCACATGTGTCAGTAGCTGATGTAGAAAAACAACAACTTTCAAAATACATCGATGGTAATAGAGATCTAGATATTGCGTTTCGAAGATGGGAATTACACGGACAGCCTATGTTGCAACAGTCAACGAGTCATACATGGTCAATTAAAACAACTAATCAGCTTGAGAAGCCTTGTTTTATCGTTTTAGGATTTCAGACTGATGGGGAAAATTTGAAAGGGAAAAAGATGATTAATTTCGATCATTGTCACTAATGTTAAAGTTTATTTGAAGTTTATGTCAAGTCTGATACTAATCAATGGGCAATTCTGTATGAGATGTACGCACAATTTGAACAGTCATATTACTATAAAAATCAAAGTGAACCTTGTCTATCACCTAAAAATTATCTAGAAATAGCTCGTATCACTGTTATCGATTGCAATCGTCAATCTGAGTCACTCAAAGGTGATGCTGTTGATTTACGAATAGAATTTGAGACCAGTGAAAACGTTCCAAATAAAACAGCTGCATATTGTCTAATTCTACAAGATAGACTTGTTAAATATAACCCGCTCACAAGTGTTGTGAAAATATTGTAAGGAAAATGTATATTGTAAACATTCAAGGATTACAATATAAAGACAGTGCATTTATAATTAGAGAACTTGCAATTTTGAATGCAAAAAATGGTGGAATTAAACATGTCATAATTAATTTACCGCATAAAATGGATTGGTTCTCCATGGAAATTTAGCGACACATTCAATATACCATTGATAAAATGCATGGTCTAAATTGGGACAGCTCATATCCTGAATATCTACCCTATGAGAATATCACAAATTTTTTTTTGATGAAACATATTTGCTGCAACAATATTATTTTTGTAAAAGGTTCTTTTAAAAGAGAAGTTTTAAAGAAATTTCTGCTAATAAATAATATTGTGGACGTAGATAGTTCAAGATGTCCTACATTTAGTGAACTTTAAAAAAAATATAGCAATTCAAATTGTAATTCACATTTACATAATAGTTTGAATTGTGCTAAGGATCATGTAAGCTTATTATACCAATGGCTTTTCTGATAAATAAAAAATTAAGTAATATTTGTTTTTATTTATTATCATTATTGTACTATAATATCATCATCATCATCGTCATATAAGACTCTTCTCTTCCTTTTCATGTTTGGATTCACTAAAATATTCTCTAAAATTTCAATCTTCTCGGTGGTGGTGGAGGTGGTTTGTTCTGTTGACGGCTCTGTTGATGGCCCCGCTATCGGCACCAATGGAGGAAGAGGAGGTAGTGTTGAAACATCTTTCTGATCATTTACCATGGCTTGAAATTTATATTTTTTGAATGCAATTTCAAAAACTGCCATCTCTTCCTTCGTTTCTAAATTAGTTCTAACATAACTAATAGGTAAATCCCCAAATTTATCTTTCAAAGTTTCATCCTTCGGTGAATATGTTAGAGATATTTGAATACATTTTTTTTTCTGTACGATGTTTTTGATCTGTAATAATTTAACAAATAAATAGTATATGAAACATAATTAAAGAAAAAAAAACTCACTTAAATATTTCCTTCATCACCACAAACGCCATATATAGTGGGAATTCCACGGGATCCGTTGTTTCTACTAGTATTGTTTATTGTATTGAAGCCATGATTCTTGTTTGGTTCAATTGAGGATGCATTTAGTATTTATACTCTAAAATAGCATTTTTATAACTTTGGAATAGATTAATGAACAAGTAATAATGATGCTACTAAGCGTGATTGCAATACGGCGCCGCGAAGACTGAGAAAAATCAAGTTTGAACAAACATGTTTTGTTTATTTTCAGAAATAGCAGATAGGTGAAAAGGCTATCTATTTATAACTGCAATACGGTGCCATGAAGACTGTGAAATAATCAAGTTTAAACAAACATGTTTTGTTAATATTCAGAAATAGCAGAGAAAAGATGAAAAGGTTATCTATATTAGCGTAGTTGCATTACATTCCCATTTTAGTTTCATTCGATTACAAACGAATTTGAGTAAACATCTAATAATAAAATGAGTACTAACGGAAGCGTAGATACTATTGTATCTAAAATAGTGAGCAAAATTCAACTAGATGGTAAGTTAATTAAAACTAGCGAAGATTTTATTAAATATGATAAATTAAAGAATATATATTGCTATCATCAAAAGGTTAATTAAAAATAAATCCCTTAAAAATTATTCTAAATTAAAGTCAAATTTAGCACATTTGAAATATTTTAAGGAACAATTTAAATATCGATATGAAGCAAAATTTAATAAATCTAAAAGAAGTAGGAATTTAATTTGGCAAAATGTTGAATCATGTTTTAAAAATCGAATAAGGACTGGTGTTACAATTGATTTCAAAATTAAGGTACCACGATTATTTTTCGAAAAGGCACTCAAAAGTTCTTCTGCACAAATCGGAAGTCAATTGAAAATATCAACACTAAAAGTAAACGTAATATTTTCGGCTAATTTTGTTAAAACTCAAACCGGTTAGACTGAAATCAAACATTTCGTTAAGAAAAACAATGTTATAGATAGGAATACGAATTTACGTGATTGGTATGAGGAAAATGTAGAACATAAAATTCTGAAAAAATTAGAGGGTTTTCAAGAGAAGGATTCGGGGTTTGCTTTATATGAAATTTTACATTTGAAACTGAATATTAATAAATATTCCCCTATATATGGAGGATTTTCAATATTCGTAACGGTTCCAAAAGATTTAGCAAATGAGAAAGCTGTTATAAATATAAAAAATAATGATGAATTTTGTTCTCTCTGGTCCGTTGTGGCTGCATTGCATCCAGCTACAAACGATAAATCTAGTATAACGTATTCATATCCTCATTTTAGTACAGTTCTAAATTATGATGGTATTGAATTTCCCATACGACTGAAAGACATTCCTAAATTTGAAAAAATGAGTAATTTAGCAATAAACGTTTACACAATAGAAAATGAGGCAGAACGAAATTTGGTTGTACCGATAGTTCTATCAAAATTTGATTTAAAAAGTAAAATAAATTTACTAATGTTACCTACAGACATACCATCTGACGATCGTTATAAAGATTTGAAAACAAATAGTCCAATTCATCATTTTACACTAATCAAAAATATGTCACGTCTATTGAGTGAACAGATATCATCACATGAACATCAGACTTGGTTTTGTGAACGGTGCTTGAATCATTTTCAAACTGAACAAATTCGTGAAAAACATTGGGAAGATTGTAAAATTATGAATAAAACTAGAATCACACCTCCTAAAAAAGAAAAAAGTATAATTCAGTTCAAACATTTCAAACATAAAGAAAAAGAACCGTTTTTGATTTATGCTGATTTTGAAAGTATTTTAGAAAAATGTAATGAAGCTAGTCAAACTAATACAGTTAATATCCAAAAACATATACCTTTTAGCGTTGCTCATTATTTAAAATGTTCATATGATGATAATCTATCTTTATTCGATTCTTATACTGGACCTGATTGTCAAAGTTGGTTCGTTCAAGGACTAAAAAAAATATCACATAAACTCAATCCAATATTTTCATATATCGTTACAATGAAACCTCTTTCGGTAGAGGAAAATCTTGCATATATTCATGCCTCTAGTTGTCACATATGTTTAAAAGAGTTTCAGCCTTCTGATATCAAGGTTCGGGAACACTTGACAGGAATATACAGGGAGGCCAGTCATAACTCTTGTAATCTTAATTACAATGACAATTATACTGTACCTAACATTTTTCACAATCTCTCTGGCTATGACTCACATTTTTTAATTAAAGCTTTAGCTACAGGTTTCAAAGGTGATATATCTTTATTGCCGAATAATGAGGAAAAATACATTTCTTTCACAAAATCTGTGGAGAATACTAAATTGAAATTAATATTCTTGGATATGTTTAGATTTATGCCGAGTAGTATAGATAAATTAGCGTCATATTTGACAAACGATCAGAAAAAAATCACTAAAAGTTTCTATACAAATAACGAGGAATTTGAATTGGTATCACGCAAAGGAATATTTCCTCATAATTTTCTAGATTCATGGGAAAAATTGAATTATTCAGAATTACCAGCAGGTCAAATTTTTATAGTATCTTACATAATCGGGGTGTTCCTATAGATGACTACAAGCACGCTGAAAATGTTTGGAGTAAATCTAATTGTCAGAATTTGGGGGAATATTTTGATTTATATTTGGAAACGGGTGTATTACTTTTGGCTGACATTTTTGAAAATTTCCGAGATACCTGTCTCAAAACATATCAATTAGATGCACTTCATCAATATACGGCTCCAGGTCTAGCTTTTGATGCAATGTTGAAAATTACCTCTGTTCAATCAGAAATACTGACTGACGTGGAAATGATTATGTTTGTAGAAAAAGGGATAAGGGGTGGTGTATTACAATGTTCAAATCAGTATGCAAAAGCTAATAATCGGTATATGCCAGATACGTTCGATGCAAATTCACCTGAATCCTATTTAGTGTATTTCGATGTTAAAAATTTATATGGTGCAGCGATGAGTAAAAGTCTACCTTATGGAAATTTTTAGTGGGTAGATGATCCTTATTGCATGAATCTAAACGATCCTGATACAGGTTAAATTCTTGAAGTTGATTTGGAATATCCTAAGAAATTATTTGATACTCATTAAGATTTACCACTAGCACCAGAACGTATGATTCTCCCTTTATCGTCTTCGAAACAGCCTAAATTATCAACTACACTTTTTCCAAAAAAGAAGTATATTGTACACTATGAAAATTTACAGCAATATTTGAAATTAGGTATTAAATTGACAAACGTTCATAGAGTATCAGAATTTAAACAAAAACCTTGGTTGAAAGAATACATAGACTTAAATACAGGAATGCGGGAAAAAAGTGAAAATGATTTTGAAAAAAATTTCTTTAGGCTAATGAATAATAGCGTTTTCGGGAAGACTATGGAAAATGTGAGAAAGTGTAAAAGTGTGAAATTAGTATCAAGGTGGGGGCAGATGGGGTGCAAATTATTATATTTCTCAACCGAATTTTCATAATTGTACGATATTTGATGGAGATTTAGTGATAATAAAAATGAAACGGTTGAATATCGTTTTTAACGAACCAATTTATGCAGGATTTTCCGTTTTTGATCTATCGAAAACTTTTTCGTATGATTTACATTACAATTATATTAAACCAGTATTTGATGATGTTGCTAAATCAATGTATACAGATACGGACTCTTATTTGTCACTTTCAAGTATCTGACATTTACAAGTACATTAAACGTGACATTGAAAAATTTGATACTTCTAACTATGACCCTTCAAACATTTTTGGAATGCCTCTGGTGAATAAGGAAGTTATAGGTCTAATGAAAGATGAAAACAATGGTAAAATAATGACTGAATTTATTGGATTGAGATCTAGAATGTACGCGTTTGAAGTAATGGGTGGGAAAGAGGAAAATCTTATTAAAAAATCGAAAGGAGTGAATGCAGCTTCAGTTAGAACAATCACCTTTGACGATTATTATCAATGTCTATTTAATAATTCTAAATTACTGAAAGATCAAGTATTAATCGGATCTAGAAAACATCAAATTCATACTAATAAACAAAACAAAATTTCACTTTGTCTTTTTGATGATAAAAGAATTGTGAATTATATATTCACCGATATACAACCTTGAAGTTATCAAAATTGAAAATAGAAATCTTCACAAGTTTTAGTTAACTTCAAAGATACTGTAGTGTAGTGTTATACGTTTTTGATCGATCACACTAAAAACAAAATGAAGCAATTTTCTCTGGAATATCTTAAAAACCTTGAGACGTACAAATTAAGAAGTTTATGGAATCAAATACCAAAACACATTCATTCTGAATTGTATGAATTTATGATACCATGTACGGAACATTATGAATTTTCCAATGGAAATGATGATATTGATGGACCTGTACCTTCTAAAATAAGATGTCCACTTTGTATGAAAGATTGGAAAACTAAAATCTAAACGAGATTCAGGTTCCATCACCTACACTATAAACATCATCATCAAAACCTACTCACAACACTAAACAGTAAGTTTCACACAAATTATTTGATAATATAATAAAAAAATTGTCTTTTGTAGTAATATGACTAGAGACAACTTCAGTTATGGGAAGCAACTTCAACGATTGAATCAACTTAAGGAAGACATGGAAATTATGAGGGAACGTACCAAGAATCATCATGTTATAGGAATAGGAATCATCATGTTATATGGACTCTCAAATATGAAAAACATATTATATTTATTTCTGTAACTAAAAGTTTCTCAGAAATAAAAATACAATAGAATGTTTACATTTCTTTATTATTTAAAACCTAACAATACAGTATTTCAAAACATCTTTAAGTTATTAATATATCTTATTCCAAATTATTCAGTCTTTTGGATATCCATAATCAGCCTTTTGGGGTGTTTCTCAACATTGATTTTCTTTGCATAATTTTTATTTGCACAAGGAAAACACTCCGGATTAGGATGGTCTGTTTCACCACCACATTTTTTGCACTTGTATTTTACTGGGATTGGCATTGCTTCAAATTTACTCCTTTATAACTAGTAGACTGTTTATACTAGTTTAAAGTCAATTCTTCTACCTTGAGCAAAATGAATTTCCTTTTCAATTATTCAACAGTTTATGAAAAATAAAATGGAGACAACGAAGATATTTGAAACATGTACATACATCCATGAACCAACAAGTAGAACTTATTTAGAATGCAGATTACTTTGTTTATCCCAAAAAGATGATGCAATAAAAACAAAATTTTATGCAATAATCCAAAATTAGAATGCGGATTACCTTGTTTATCACAAAAGATGATGCAATGAAAACAAAATTTGGTGCAATAATCTGAACCTTATATGAATAAGATTACCGAACGAACCGAAACTTCAAGGTCAACCAAACCGAGTATACCTACACGAGTATTACCGAACATAGTCGAATTATTACCGAACATAGCTGAATCAAGGTCAAACAAACCGAGTATACACGAGTATTACCGAACATAGTCGAAACTAGCTCAAGCACCCTTTTTCAACCCTTAAAAATGCTATTCTCACCACCTCTTCAGCAGACCCTTAGCCTCTGGTCATTGGTGTCAAGCTACAAGAACGAAACATCAAGGTCAATCAAACCGACTTTACATGAGTATTACTCGAACATAGTCGAAATATTACCGAACATAGCCGAAGGAGCCTCTGGTCATTGGCGTCAAGCTACAAGAAGTGCGGTCGCTGCACGAATACACACGAGTATTCACAAACATTGCCGAAGTGGGTAGAAGTGGATGGCTTGTGCCCAGAACCGGCCTTACTTAACTACTGTAGTGTTATAGTGCTTCCACAGTGTGAATTCTTGCATAGTTTATTATTTATCACATATATTTAACCCACAGAAGTGCTCGCCGGGTTTGTTATTTTTCGTAGCCGTTGCCGCCGTTTCGGTGTTTCGGAACGTATTTTCCACGTTAATCATACTATTTCTCGAGAACGAATAGAAGTAAAAAATTGAGACCAGGTACTTTTGCCGACAATGCTTGTGATCAGCAGACGATGTTTCGAGTCTGGCGATCCAATCTTCTGTTTGTGAGTTGTTATGTCAAATGAGCGATTTTTCTACATTATCCAGTAATAGACGATAACTGTCGAAAGAGTTTATTAACCTCTTCCTGGACACGTTCATGAGAAGTAGAAAAACAGTAACGACAGTTCGATAGGGAATTTGGAGGCCAAGAACTGTTCCGGATATTTCGGAAAAGTGAAATTGTGAGGAAAAATTTTGAAATATCAATTTCTACGTCAAGAAATTGTTGGATTTTATTTATTTTTTAGTGAAATGATTGTCTTATAGAGAACCTGATTATCTGACGACTTCACGCCAGAAACAGAATGGTAGGGCAATTTACAAATGATGATGTCTTTCATACAGGGTGAACCAGTTGAATTTGAACTTCACACGATACGTTAACACATAATATTTCATCACTGGAAAGACGAATCTGGAACGATCAAGTGGTAGAACATTGAATTCGAAACAGCAAAAAATCATAGCGATCAACATTTCTCAAAAATGACATTATGGCTCGCCATTCCATCTGGGCTCAATTTGCCCTACATGCACCCGCGGTTATCAATCAAACCATAGCCGATAGGGCTTTGACGTATATCTTCTTAACCCGGGCAGTGGACATACTACTGAACCTGGCACAAACCTTCTTTATTTATCGATTTATCTATTTGTACGTTCGGGTGGAATTTTGTAAATGAATTTTGACCCACTTTTGGCCCTCCGATTAACTCGTGAATTGTTAGGCGTTCATCAATCGGTTGACAATCCATTATGGCATATTATTAAGAGGATAAACATGATGACGGTTCCAGGATGATGCATGAGATTTGTGATCATGGTCTGATTCTATTTAAAATTAGTATTCGAGTTTTTTGGGGTCGGGGAGCCTGATTTTTCAGTCAAAATCCACAAATTCAAGATGTCAAACAAGTTTTGCGATTATGATACAATTTTATTTGAAATTGGTACATGGGTTTTCCAGGTCAGAGATAATTATTGTTCAGTCGAAATTTAAGATGCGAACGAGTTAAGTGTTTATGATCCGATTCTATTCAAAATTGTTTTGTGGGGTCTTAGAAGCCGCAGATCATGATTTTCATTGCGTTTCAGTATACTTGAAAATTAGAGCTTCTCTCAATTTTTTTTTTTCGATTCTGATTCTTGTTCCAGATATTTCCATGTTCTTATATTCATAGCATTGATGAAAGGGAGGGAAGTCGCGCGATCAATTGATAATGGTTTTTTCTGCCAACCTGTCATCTTGTGTGGAAGTAATAAGTCTTGGCAGAATTACTGGCATAACCATAATTGCTATTGCACTCAGGTACACAACGTGAAGGCATTCGAAGATAAAATTGAATGAAGGAAAGATAAAAAATATCCTTAACAAGATATCGTATGGAAGACTTATGCAAAATCAGGTGGGTGATAACAATCTATGGCCCTTTGTGAGCTAGTTATCAGATGTACCTTACAATTTGAAACAAACCTGTGTTTCTCATAAAATCAAGACGAATGACTAACACTACCGAAACAAGAGAACTGAAAATGAACATTTGAAATTGTCTCAATATAAAACTTCACTCAATCTCTTAACAGTCCTGGCTGTGAACCGGGATTTTAGCTATAATAAAAAAAAAAACATGTAGGTTCGAATCAAAAAATTCTTTTTGCATTGGCTTCAAGAGGTTCTCAGGATCATTCATACACCTCAAAACCTCTTGGGAACCTCAACCCCACCCATTGGGGGCGAAAATGGCCCGAAATCTCCAAGTCTTGAATTGTATTTTCTACAAAAAAGGTATTTTGGCATTTTGAGTGAAACCTAGGAGGTTTTTTGGGTCGCTGAACACGGATCCGGTGACAGATTCACTTGCAATCCATTGTAGGGATGGTAAAATTGAAAAAAATTGGCCAATTTTGCACCCCTAATATGTTATTTTGCAATTTACGTGTCTTAGGCATTTAGATTGCACCAAGGGTGTTTTTTGGGTCGCTGAATACGATTCGGAAGCCAGATTTACTCAAAATTCATCGTTGAGGTGATGGAATTAACAAAATTGGTCAATTTTGCACCCCTAATATGTTATTTTGCAATTTACCTGTTTTAGGCATTTAGATTGCACCAAGGAGGTTTTTTGGGTCGCTGAATATGATTCCGAAGCCAGATTTACTTAAAATTCGTCGTTGGGGTGGTGAAATAGACAGAATTGGTCACCAACACCAAAATATTGACATCTTGAAATAGAATAAAAGGGTTTTCAAAATATATTTTTTTCCTTTTCACGTTTCTTTAGGCACAGATATACAAAATCTCTACGCCAGGTATAGTATATAGTATACCTATAGGTATTAATATACAGGCGTCTATCTTTATACCGGCAGGTGTACTTTTTTGTAAGGAACGTACCCACATATAATGTAAAAAGGTAGATATAAGAAGGTGTGTTGTACTCATCATCATAATTGTTGAATACCTTCTTTTTCTAATGCGTTGGGCCCCTTCGTATAGATATTTAATATACAGAAAACCAAATACTGTATCCTTCTGAACTTATCTCATTTTACAGCCCTGAGATCGTTACACAGGTTATATCCACATACATGTGTATGTGTTCAAACGTCGCATCTGTTCATAACGTAGTCCACTGCTTGGAATGAGAGATTTTTTTTCACCTTCTCATGTCGGACATAACAATCTGTTCAATTTCTTCATAGACGACTAAGAACAACATTCTCTCTTGTAGCTACATTTGTTTCACAGCGTTGATATTATTTCAGTTGAGTATTTGTATTTTATATAGTTCAATTTATATTTCATTTTGTATTAACCAACAAGAACGCAGAAGCGTGTGTCAGTGTATGAAATATGAAAGTTGTTGCATTTAAGTGTTATCAATCAAGTGTTTTTTGAACATGAAAGTGTAGTGATCAAATATTTGTGTTCTTTTTCAAACAATTACTAATATTCCTATCCTCTTAATCTTGAAAAAGGAGAAAACTCCGAAATAATTTTAAAATGCAAACATAATAAAAATTCAGGAGCGTGTCAAATTAGCCATTTTTGTAAATTTCCCACTCCTACGATGATGTTCGAGTAAATCTGGCTTTGGAATCATATTCAGCGACTCAAAAAACCCCCTTGGTGCACTCGAAATGATAGAAACACGTAAATTGCAAAACAACATATTAAGGGTGCAAAATTGGCCAATTTTGTCAATTTTACCACCTCAACGATGGATTGCAAGTAAATCTGGCTTCGGAATCGTGTTCAGCGACCCAAAAAACCCCCTTGGTGCACTCGAATTGACAAAAACACGTAAATTGCAGAATAACATATAAGGGGTGCGAAATTGGCCAATTTTGTCGATTTGACCACCCCTGTTCAACGATCCAAAAAACCTATTAGGTCCACTCGAAATGCCAAAATACCTTTTCTTGTAGAAAATACAATTCAAGACTTGGCATGTTGCAAATGTCGCCCCCAATGGGTGGGGTTGGGGTTCCCAAGAGGTTTTAAGGTGTATGAATGATCCTGAGAACCTCCTGAAGCTAACGCAACAAAAAATTTTCGATTCGAACCTACATGTTTTTTTTTTCCGGTTCACAGCCTGGACTATAATCTGTATCACGTCAATTGCTTGCACAAATACAATTAGGTATTTATATTAAAATTAAAATTGAATAGCTGATTGATATTTGAATCAAACTAACGTACCCCACCGTATTCATTGATGTGGGAGCAAAAACATTCCTTTTAATCTTCATAAATACTCTGATCAGGCTATTCACCTCAATTTTTATTCCAATTCACAGAAGGGAGATCAAGACTGGAAGTAACATTTTAAGGAGTTGAGGTTACCAATATACAGATCAACCATTACGAAAACCCAATGGAGCATATGGTACTTTCATTATAATTGTCTTATGCTTTGCTCTATGTTACACTCCTCAATCATTATCTTTTAGCATGCACTGTTATCGACGTATTAAGTTAATATAGTGCCTGATGATGATTAAAGAGCGAAACTAGTAACAACAATAAGCTATAATCTTTCAGGAAAGGTGTATTCATGTTGAACAATTCTGAATTGCTCTGAAAGTTTCCAACTTTTGATAGATTTTAGAACATTTTCTCAGATTGCACAACCAAATGGGAAGACTAGTAGTTGAACTGAATTGCGAAGTACCTATGTTTGACTTTGAAATCAAAACGCTTTCACTGATATTATAACTAGGTTGCTCACCTAGGTAGGTGCGGATTCAAATCTCTGCTAAGCAAATTTAATAAGCGTGGGTATTAATTCAAATAATTTAACATGGTGGGAGAGTGGATAGAGTTTGTATATAAGCACATATACTATAAAAATCGACATGATAATATACAAAAAACATAAACATAGTAGAAAATCCATACTTCGGTATGAATATGCAAAACACTCTCGCAAATTCTCTTTTTCGCTGTATTCTCTTTTTCAATGTTCATCTGGTATCCATTCTTTTCAATGATCCTGTGGTGCGAACACAGCTCACATGAATTTCTAAAGACGGTAATATGTCAATCTATCAAATATTTCATGAGCGCATTGTTATGCAATATAGTTCTGTTTCAGATCAAATTGATCAAATTCGATTTCTTTGCAAATTAGGCAAAGACACTCTCAACTTGCTTATAATTGATCAGAACATTTCTGTATGTTCGATTAAAATATTGAAGGACCGGGATGCTGTCATTGAATGAGTACTGTCAGAGTAATTACCAACTACAGTAATACTCATACCTCACTCCTCAATTCAAAACGATTAAATTCAAGATGAATTTGCGTGAATAGTTGATGTATGGTGGGCATCGAATTATATTGTGTTCATCGATGATCTACTATCCTTCCAGAGGATTTTATGTACAAAAATATAAGACAGGCCTAAGTGTTGCAATTGGTTAACCCTCTGCAGTAGACATTTAGAAATGTGGGTTCGTCCCGCATGTTGCTCAATGCTATCTAGTAATAAAAGACTGTTGCCACTGTTCAACCTAATCTTTGAAAACTTTGTATTTTGACTTCTAACACGAAATGTCTTTGCAGTTCATCATATGCTGTTGCAGGGCCGTCACCTGACAGTGGTATTTCAAACTGTTTCCCTGTCGACTCTACGAATTGCAAGAACGATTTCATCAATTGTTAACTGCATTCTCAGTGAGACATTTGCTTGCCGGCAGATGGTGTTGGAACATCTAGGTTCGCCAATATGTTATAAAGTGTTTCATTATATCACTTTCGGAGATGGTTGATCAGAGATGAGCTGATGAGAAGAGCGACACAGCTGTCTGGGACTGAAATATGTGTTTGTCACTGTTCAATCTGATGAACCAAAACTGTGTTAAGAGGATACAATACTTTCTAATGTTTTATTCACCAGTAATATTTCATTTCATGTAGGTTTTGTATGAAAACAAATGGTGTACATAGATGAGAAGGAATTCGGGGAAGGTAATAGATGCTAACTTAACCAATGCAAAATAAGCCCCCCCCTCCATCTAAAGTGCAAATCGAATACATGAAAATGAGAATTAGCAGTCTGATATATCCTACTGTATATAATTTGAATTGAATGTGGAAGAACGCCTCGGCGTCCTTCTCGTATATTCCAGTTTTCACTTCAAAGATTGCTCGGAATATGTAATTGGCAACACTGTATGATGCAACGTAACGTCTCTCAAGGAATTTCAGCATAAGGAGATAGAATGTCAACATCAATAAACATAGGCCCGTTGTTTTTTCTCAAATATCGTAATAGTTGAATTTACGGAGTGTTATAAAATTCATTTCTTGATAAATTCATTGAAACATGACCATTGAAGCTGGTTATTTTTATTCATGCGTTTGGGACTGTGATATTATTCGT
The DNA here is from genome assembly GCA_958510875.1 of Endomychus coccineus. Classification (NCBI taxonomy): domain Eukaryota; kingdom Metazoa; phylum Arthropoda; class Insecta; order Coleoptera; family Endomychidae; genus Endomychus; species Endomychus coccineus. The sequence goes on along the minus strand of OY294067.1, from coordinate 198,084,500 downwards.
GAATGGCTTTGCATCTTATTTGTTAGATTGTAGGGAGCTAATGAAGATTAATTTATGCAGAACAAAATGAAGTTGTTCGAACTACTTTGTTGATGTTGTTATGAGTTAGGGTTAGAAATCCATTAAATCAATGTCATCGGTTTTAATTTTCCAATGTTCTACTTCGAGTACGTTCATTCCACCAATTGGCAATGGAATAGGACTTAAGAAAATTATTAGCTAAAGGGCGGAATATATGCACGTCAATTCAGTTAAAATATGCGCATATATATGCATAGTTTTTCTTCGAAATATGCAACAATATGCATTTATTTGTCAAAATATGCAATTATATGCCTTGAATATAACATGTAAAAATGGAAATAAAGAAACACCGACTCTTACAAAAATTATTTATTTTAAGTAAAATTGAAAGAAAAATATAATAGGTAAAATTTTTAACCTGAAATAGTATAAAATGCATTTATAACGATATATTTTTCAAGATTTTCCAATGAAAGTATTTGCCTTCTGTCTGTAAAAATATGTTTGTACAAAGAAAAAGATCTTTCAGCATCTACCGATGTGATCTGGCAATATTTTAATTTGTGTAGTAAGTTATAAGGCCAAGGTTTAGTATCAAAAATATTTTTGAGTTCCATTAAATACTTAAAGCCTTCTTTCTTTCCCACAATAACTTCGAGATCACTTCTTACTTGATTTCCTCCATCACCGGGAACTTTTTTGCATTCGTCGGAAAATGTTTCAACAATATTAATTGATTCTCTTGAACTCATATTCCTACTTTCTAACGAAGTTGTTATATCTGATATAAAACTAAAATTAACCTTAATAAAAACAAGTTCCTTAGCAAAATTTACAATACTGCTTGACTTTGCACTACACACTGTGAATTGTCTTCTAAATCTAAAACTATGTCTTTAATGGCTTCAAAATGGTCTGCGTAGAATATCGCGGCCTTGATCCATGTTCTGCATCGAGTAATTACGGGCTCTGGAGGTGAACTAACTCATGGCAATTTTTTTATATAGATCTGCAATCTTAGAGGTGCTTTCAAAAACACTTTCTTCACATTTGAAATTAATTTGTTCATCAAGGGATATGCTGTTCTAATAGTTTCTGCAACTCTGTTCATCCCGTGTAAAAGGCAAGTGACATGTACCATATTGGGATCAAATGTTTTTAAGTTTTGGCCTACTTTAACAATATACGGCGCTGCATCAGACAAGAACACTAAAAACTTCTCTACTGGAACTGGATTTGGTAACAAAAAATTTGATAGAGACTGCTGAATAAATCGAGTTACGGTCACATTATCTGTTTAACTGTTTAGAAGATATTAAATATGGCTTCCCTGGCTCATTTTCTTGAAGCCCTCTTTGGTGGTTTTTGATTATATGAGGTTGGGATATCTGCGTGGACACCGCAGAATAAAAGATGACGTTGTGGTAAGGTGGTTTATTCACTGATACACAATAAGAAACATCACTAAGTCAATAGTACCCGTGACAGGATTGTACCATGTCGTTCTCGGTAGAATATCGAGACATCTATATATCAATTTAAGTGTTACCTGAAAGGTAACGTTCGCCCCTCTTGTCACGGGTGACGTACTGCTTAGTGAATCAATAATAATTGTTCTACATAATATATACATATTCAGCATGAATATAATAACTTAAATATTACGCTATATTTTCCCTACACCTTCCCTGCAGAAAAAAGGATTTATTTGCTATGTCTAAAGTGAATAAATTCGTCAAAACAACAATAACACTCCTATCATAAATTTGGATTCTAAACTCTTCCTTTTCTCTCCAGCATCGGTGTTAATATGAGTAAGTGTAATACGATACATAATACAAATAAATATAATAATTTACAAATTCTTATAATAAAATGAAATATTCGATGTCGATTGTTTTTTTTTCAAGGTAAGCTCTATAACATAGTAAACATAAAATAAGTGTCAAGTTCACAGCTACTTATAAAAACATCAATGCTCTACTAAAATTATGTAATACAAGGTTGTTGCGATGCATTCTCGAACACATCCCGTTTTGTGCATAGTTCAGCATTTTTGAATTAAATCGTCGCGCACTTAAATCCGATAGGTCTTTGTCCTATTTTTGTGCACTTCAATAATTTTTCCTCCTTTTAGAAACAGAACATTCGGTTCGCGTTACGCGATCACAACAGAAGGACCTTCGTATCCTTCGGTAAGTTTATTTCCCGTTTCACTCTTAACTAATATCAAATCATCTTTGTTGTAAGACCTAGGATAACAACTCTTATCGTAGTGTGCCTTACGTTTTACCTTGCTCGACCCCAAATTCTGATGAGCATCCAACCATGCTCGTTGCAACCTATATTTCAATTCGCTTAGATAATTATCATGATTATAAATGGGATCAGTTTTTTCAATGTTTATCAAATTAGATGGCAATGTTGCCAGAAAACCAAAAACTAGCTCAAACGGGGTGTAACCAGTCTCAGTATGAACTGTAGTATTAAACACGAAACACCAATATCGAAGCCACGAGCTCCAATTTTCAGGTTGATTCCCCGTCATTATACGTAAGAAAGCTTTCAAATGTTTATGGGTGTTTTCCAGCGCCCCAATTGTTTCATGGTGATATGCTGTACTGTTTAATTTGTTGATATTCAGGAGCCTCGCTGCATCACACATAACTGTTGACATGAACTCTGTCCCACGATCAGTACAAATTGCCGTAGGCGTCCCATATCTTATAATGAAATCCTCCACAAATGTTCTAGCTACAACTTTTGCCTCATTTGATTTAAGTGGATAAACCTCTATGAATTTAGTTAAATCACACTGTAACGTCAGTATGTATGTAAAATCAACATTGTCTTTGTCTAGTGGTCCAACAATGTCTAGAAATACTTTTCTAAATGCTCGATCCGCAGTTGTTGTGACTACTAGAGGTTGTCTTGTATGTCTATCGTGTTTATTCCGCTGACATTGGTCACACCTCGCTACATATTTGTAAATGTCGTTAGTCATACCTGGCCAAAAATAATATTTCTGTTTTTTTTGTCATTCTTCTATTACCTGCATGTCCACTCGACGGAAATAGATGGAAATCATTCAGAATAACTGTACGCATTTCTTTATCCTCAATACATTTTCTTTTATTAACGATGCATATCCTAGGTATATCATAATTTTTATATTCATTTTATCAAGTTCGTTGGCCAACGATTTCAAAAATGCAATATTGCTATCTTCTTTCATTATTACTACCTCTTCTATGTCGATTTCATCACACTGCCGAAAATGTCGTGTTGCCATACTATCGCTAGTAACTCTTTTTCTATTGTGGCATAGTTACTTTCTGCCTTGTGAAATGTTCTACTGGCGTAGGCAATCGGTTTTCCATTTCCATTAGATAGTACTGCACCCAAAGCTTTTCCTGACGCATCAGTGTGTACTATGAACTGGTTCTCAGCAGAAAAATCTGGAAAATCCAGTACTGGTGGGGACATCAAAGCCTTTTTCATTGTTCCAAATGACATTTGGCAATCCTTCGTCCAAATAAATGCTGCGTTTTTCCGGGTCAGTTGCGTTAAACAACAAGTTCGCTTCGCGAAATTTGGGATAAATTTTCTATAAAAGATAGCGAACGCAACAAACCTCTTAACCTCATCCGCCGACTTTGGCTCCGGATAATTATGCAAGGCTCGAATCAGGTAGGATGCCCTCTGATGTTATAACATGCCCCAAATATAAGATATCCTTTTTTAAAAATTCGCACTTTGAAGGATTCAGTTTTAAGTTGACTTTCCTTAACCTCTCAAACACTTTGATCAGATTAGCATTGTGATCTCTCAGATTTCTTCCGAACACAATCAGATCGTCTAAATATACAAAACATCTTTCATAATTGAGACCTGCCATGGCTATTGTCATTATTCGAGAAAAACTTGGAGGACTAATCTTTAGGCCCATTGGTAGCCTCTTCATTTGAAACATTCCGCGACCTGATGTAAAAGCGGTACACGGCCTACTCCCTGGTTCTAGTTCAACCTGATAGTACCCTTGAGCAAGGTCTAAATGTGTGAAATACATTGAGCCTGACACTGATTCTAGAATTTCAGTTATATTTGGTAATGGGAATTTATCATCGACAATATTAAGGTTCAGGTGACGATAATCAATTACGACACGCCATCGTTTCTTTCCGTCTTGACCTATTTTCTTGGGAACAATCAACAACGGTGATGATCAAACACTTTCGGCTTCCTCAATGGTGTCATTTTCCAGCATTTCTCCTATTTGTTTCTCTATCTCTGCCTTTTGAGCGTGCGGTATACGATATGGTTTTTTATAAACTGGCTTGGCTTCAGGTTTAATTTTAATCTCTTGTTGACCTAGATTTGTAGTTGTCAGCTTATCTCCTGGTATGTGAAAGATATCTGCGTATTTGGCGCAGATGTTCTCAATAGGGATCTTCTCTTCTAATATCATATTCTTCCAATCAATTTCCGCAATCATTCTTTTCGCTCGTTCTACATTTTTGTCCACTTTCTCAAATTCGAAACAATCATATTTATTTGCACTGTGTATTTCTGGAATACAACTTTCTAAACTTACTGACTCATCTTTTGTATTTAAAATTCTCACTGGAATCATTCCGTTTTTTGGCTTCACAATCAATCCTGCCATAAAAGTTCCCTCACATAGCTCTCTCGCTATTATTACACAGTCATCCCTTAACTTTGTCTTTACATATTGAATTCTTTCACACCTAGGCGGGATAATCATCAACTGGCTGTTACCAGATGTATATAAACTTAATTTTGTTGATCCAACTTCATTTTTCAAACTGAGTGTACTAAGTTCAAAATTTATTAATCCACAATACTTAATTAAAAAATTCTGACCGATTATTCCGCCAGCATCGCATACTAAATTTTTAAACACATAAAATCGTTCATTAAACATTTGTGCATTCGCTTCCAAATTTAAATCAACACATCCTTCTGCTACTAACATACCTCCTATTCCTTTAATTTTCAATTTATTCTCTGTCATACACACGTCTTTTGGTAATCTTTCATACTTTAAAGCACACAGGGATGCACCTGTATCCACTAAAAATGTTACATTCTTTCCATTTACATTGAAATACACTCGATTCATACCAATACATTCATATATACAATCACGCTCAGTTCTCTCGAAAAAACTGCTGCAGTGAACTTTCATCCTCAACATTCTTACTTTCATCTCCTTGCGCACAATACACATTGCCTTGATACCCTCTATTTTTGTATTTCGAGCTAAATTCTTAAACTGTCCTCGACCGTGGTTATTGTAACCCCTATACTGTCCACGTTTATAATTACTACAGTTCTTACTCCCTTGGTTGTAATTATTAGCTTGTTTTGTATAATTATTCCCGTAGTTGTGGTTGTAGTTATTCCGGTTATTTTGATTTTGATATATCCCTCTGTTAGAACGGCCTCTATAATTATTTCTGAATTCTCTCCTATTCGAAATTTCGCCTCTATATTTATGATATCCTCCATCATTGTCGTTACGGCTTTTATTTCAGGCGTTTTCGTTAGACTTTCATCATCTTGCGCTACTTTTATCGCTTCTTTTAGGGATGTTGGATTTCTTGCAGCTAGAATTATACTTAAGGACTGGTTATTCAAGCCCGAAGTAAATTTCCTTATTGCAGTTTTCTCATTGAGTGGCTGCAAAATCGCATATGCATTGTCGTCGTCATTGGCCTGGGAGATTGTCAAGTTGCGGAAGAGTTCCTGTACGTCTTTTCCAAATTCTTCAACTGTCCTGGATCCTTGTTTTGTTCTTGACAACTTCTCTTCCAAAGCCGCGTGTGATTTTTTAGGTATTAAATGCATACGCATATCACGCACCAAAACCCCCACAACATTATATTGTCTGTTAATCTGTGCCAACGCGCTGGTGGTCAATCTTGTTTTTAAGACAAAATCGATCAGCCGTTGTTTGTCCACAGCTTCATTCAAATCTTGTTCGTAAAACTCAATTGCGTTGATGAGTTGCTCTGTCGTCTCATCTTCACCATCAAATTTTGGTAATAACTCTACTGCTGTTCTATAATCGAACCGCGACATCTTAATTAAAAACTGATCTGTAATTTCGGTATCAGTTTCCACTTTCCCTTTCTTCGTTAAATTAACAATTTCCAAATACAATTTATCAATTGCCTCCAAAGACTCTTGGGAAATCGGAATATCTTCCTTTTTAACAATAATCTCACCCTTTCGTACCTTATCCTCAAATTCCTTTATAGTTTGATAATATAATTTAGCTTCAACTGCCTTATTATGATCTACTCGCTTTTCATTGTTACATTTAACAATTACGGCTCCGATCTCGCCTAGTTGTACCCTCATTTGAGCAACTTCCGGCAATAGCGGCATTTACCTCAATTTGATAAACATATGTGAATAAATAAACCAAATACCAAACCCAAAAAAAATTAATACATAAACCGATAGCTAATGAAATATAGGTCCCTATGAAATAAAATATTTAGGTAATTACATGAATAGATTCTTCTAGTGCCTATGAGTAGAGGTTAGATAATAAATATATATAAATTATTATATAAAGTGACCTATTAAATACAATATTTTGTTAATTCATTGAACTTAAATTGTTTTTCATAGCACAAATTTGCGAAACATTGCAACAATTTCTATTCTAATTACGAATATCAATGTCATCAAAATTATGAAACAATTAAACATTATTCATTAAATGGTGAACATACCGGTTGATACTTTCTGCTGATTCGGGACTTTCGTGGCGTTGAACCATCGCGCTCAATCTTGGGTCGGGTCGGCGAACTGCTGACGTCCTAGACCTCGTCCGAGAATGCTCCTTTCGTCCTTCACAATCTCAGCTGGAGAGTCACTGATTCTTAAACACGTTCCGATGTGCCTGTTGCATCAAGAAGTGCCATACTTATATGAATCTTCCTTGAGTGTTTAGCCTGAATCCTTTTCTTGCACCTTTAATATCCCAATATTGCAAGTATGAGGATTACTCCAACAAAGGCTATAATTCCGGGATAGTCCGCTGAATTGATAACAACTTCCGTCGTTTTGGATTGAGAACCACCCATTTTCTTAAGTATTTTAGTACATTTCCTTACTCGGAGATTCTCCTAGCTTCCCAGAACTTGCCTCTAGTTTCCGGCCTAATTCCGCATCACGAAGCTGTTTGCAGGATCGCCATTTGGTGGTTTTTGATTATATGAGGTTGGGATATCTGCGTGGACACCGCAGAATAAAAGATGACGTTGTGGTAAGGTGGTTCATTCACTGATACACAATAAGAAACATCACTAAGTCAATAGTACCCGTGACAGGATTGTACCATGTCGTTCTCGGTAGAATATCGAGACATCTATATATCAATTTAAGTGTTACGTGAAAGGTAACGTTCGCCCCTCTTTTCACGGGTGACGTACTGCTTAGTGAATCAATAATAATTGTTCTACATAATATATACATATTCAGCATGAATATAATAACTTAAATATTACGCTATATTTTCCCTACACCTCCAATAATAAGACGTGCGATATATCGACCACATGAGTCTGTGCTTTCATTAACAATAATATAAAAATGTTCATCGCCCAGTGAAACTTTAATTTCTTCCATCACGGTTTCGTATACTGTTTGCACATACTTCTTTCTAAGTGTGGATTCGTCAGGGATGTTTTGATTACAATACTTCTGCAAAAAATCTCTGAATTGTGTATTTTGCAGTTTCTTCAAAGGTATATTTGCTGCGACTAAAGCTTTGCATAAGTCTTGATGAAACACCTCCTTTTCACTCTCTGGTTTGACATTTTGAAATGCGGTTTGCACACACTGCTGAACAAGCACAGATTTATTTTTCTGCAACTTAGCTTTATGCATAGCTGTTTTCAAGTGTTGATCAATTGGGAACTTCTTTTCACAGACAACGATTTTGGCACAAACTTTGCAAAACACTTTGTCCCCACTAAACTCCAACTCAGATAAATTTTTAATCCACGAAGCGGCTTTCGGCATTTAAGGCGTTTGAAATAAATATTTTCTAAATCACTCTTTCCACACTGGAATCTATCGACAAACTAAACTATACAATATAAATACAGAAGGAGAGACCACATTTGCTCTCCAATTAGGCACCGAAAAGAAACAAGACAAGAAGGTTCACTTGGCGTCGGTAGTTTGAAGTCCGAAGTATAAAAGCAAGCCGCCGCATTCCAACTAGACTGTTCGGTGACAATACTTACCATCACCGAACACGACTTGACACCACCAGGGATTATTCAAGTGTGCCAGCGAAATAGACAACATTAGGGGTGGAGCTTCAAGGGAACCTTCTTGTCTTGTTTCTGTTCAGTGAATTAGGCAAGCTGATTACTTGGAAATTCCTAAACATCCAATAAATGGCGGCAATAAACCATATAATAATAAAACCTACCCACCTTTTAAATTATTTCAATTATCTGCAAGGGTCGCACTTAATCTTTTGATAAAACGAAAAAAGTAGATACAGTGAACTACCTTAGCACCAGAAAGTGTGACGTCACTTCCGGTCTGTGCTCCGATGTTTGTTATTATCAGGTCTCCACTTCCGGTCTGTGCTGGCGATGTGTGTAATTAGTGTTATCGGGTAGATAACGTTATCGGCTAGATAGCGTTATCAGTGATTGTGAGTCACCCGGATGGGCATCCAGTGTGTGTAATTAGTGTTATCGGGTAGATCACGTTATCGGCTAGATAGCGTTATTAGTGATTGTGAGTCACCCCGGTCTGGCGATCGGCATCCAGTGTGTGTAATTAGTGTTATCGGGTAGATAGCGTTATCAGTGATTGCGAGTTACTCGGTTTATGCTGACCCTACAATTTTCGCAATTTTGTATGTTATTTTATCTTCTTTATCAGTGTTATTATTGAAAATGTTTGTTAAAAATGTGAAGGAAGCTATTGACCATTTGAATAAATAATAATTATTATATGAAGGAGGTGTTTTATTGAAACAAACAAAAGATTGATAATAATAATATTTCAGAATAAAATACATATCATTTAGGTAGTATTACATTCAGAAACCACTGGTGTAATTTATCCACATGGTGAACTGCACACATGTATTTTCCACCGTCATAACCATGATTCAGACAGGTCAAATTGTTCGTTTGCTCGAATTTCCCCGTTTCACATTGAGTACCATCGAAACTATGAACATCTACGATGTGTGGGTGAATATCTGATTCTATACACTTCCTTCGCAAGAATTCGGCTTTTTGCTGTCCTCGAACATAAATATAGTCGACTGCACACAGGAGAATCGATTTTAGAATATTATTTATTTCTTCATAATCCACATTTCCAAATACATAATCGAGTCCATGATAAGATTTTTGTAAATACCATACGGATTTTCACTCCTTTGCATTCAGCGATGAATAAGATGTGTGCGGTTTGAATAAGGAATAATGACGTTTGAATCCAATTTGTATACACAATTCTTTTGGATGGAAGGCATCGTCAATGAAGAACCCCTGAATGTCAACTAATGCGATTCTCATGATGCGATACGCTTGAAGTTTCAATTCAGACTGACTGATTTAGATGTTTAATTGAGACTCTTGACAATTTCGGTGAGTGGGTAGTATTCCATCAAGAAATCGTGAATGATGATGCAATATGCCTTGGTATTGGCTGGAAATCCTTTATCCCCTTCAATCTCCAATCGTATGTCGACTGTTGATGATTTTACCGCCTCCTCTTGTCTAGAACAAGCGATGATGTAAAGTGCGCGTTTTTTGAATTCATCATAAGCCAATATGGGATGTTTTGTTGTGGAATTCGTGTAGCTAGGATAGAAATCGGTATAGTTGTGGTGGGCTAGAACGAAATCTTCCTTTGCAAAGTCCAAGTTCATCCGTTCGTTAGGCCAATACTCTCCGTTCAGCAATAAGCGGATACTTGATATATCCACATGATCGAATATTGTAGGATTAGCTTTCACATTGTTACGTTTATCGGTTTGGAAAAATACGATAAAATACCGTGGTTTTTCGACGGACGCGCTTATTTTCACAGCCAATATTTCTCTCTTCGCATCGGCCGTTATGGCAGGCATTTCGTGTAGCTCCCACTTCCGGAAACCGAATAGAATAGGAGAATCGCTCTTGATGGATCGCAATAGCTTCTCTCTGATTAGATCGTTGGGATAGATATATTTCACCTTCAATTCTATACTATCAATCAGAAATTTGACTGTGGTAACTGCGTTCTCAATTATAACGCAATCGTTATCGTTTCGAGCACGTACCAATCGAATCGTTTGTCGTCCGAACGTGATTCGGGTGTAATCGTTGGAAATTTTGAAAATATTCTTGAGTGGGATGAGTAAACTGAACGACTTTGTTGCGTTCAATATAACACTTTCTTCCGGGTAAGTCCAGCTGGCTATAGACATATGCGTCAAATCTGTGGGAGAATAACATGTAAAATCCTCGCACAGCGCTAACTATTCCAGGGTCTCGTACAGTTCCGATGTCTCTACCGCTCTCGCTGTAGGAACACGAGTCGAAAACAAAAGACCCATAATTAGGTACCAATATTACATTCCCCACTCCATTAACTTCGATTTCCCCTTCGATCGCCAACAGAGTATCTTTCATAGCAAAAAAAGCGTCCACTTGATTTATTCCAAACTCTATGATATCGCTGTTATTGAACGCCTTGACGAATGGTGTAATCGATCTGTACTCGGCTTTTCGCATCGATTCATCAAATTCCGGTTCCTGGTATATATTGGAAATAGATGAGATGATCGCTGTATGATGAACATCTCTGGCATCGCAACTTTAACGTGCATACTTCATTTTGGATAATGACATTCTTGTTTGAGACGAAACCCCAATGATTTCAAAATTACGATGTTGGCTCTGGTGAGTAGGTCACGCACTTTAGGTGTTTTGTTGAAGACTGATGATGATGTGGTGGGGGAACTGTTTTTATTGTTGTTGTTGTCCACAAACAACCCCATTTTTTCTATACTTCTTGTAAATGTAAATGTAGAATACTTTCTTCACCATGGAAGTTCATTGGTTTCAAATGCTGATCTAGAGCTAGTACGGTTATGTTGGTAATCTCTCCGATATCGGATACTGGTAGATAGAGAGGATTCTTCGGACGCTCCACAATCCTATAGCCGGGGTCGATGGTGATAGGAAAATCGTAGATCGTATGCGCAGGTATATTTCGATAGAAGGCTCCCACTGTAATATTTGACTCGAAATGTATGTTGGTGACTTTTTTATTATGTTGACAGATAAATCAGACACGTGCACCACACCCTTCTTCAATACCCCCCGCGAAAATCCTAATATTTTAGCGAGAATATCATTTTTTTCAAACGAAATATCGTGATTTTTATGGAATATTTCACACTCTAACGTATTGTTATTTGGTTTCAGCGAGAATATATCTTCTTTTACCTTCAATTTTTTCCTGATAAATTCTTTGATATCGCTTATCTCATAGTTTCCAGCCGGAATTGTTATCGCTTCAAGAGTCTTAGTCCTCGCTTTTGTTTCATCTCCTTCTACGTAATAGTAGAATTTCTCGTTCTCTATATTGGGTATGGAATTGTATAAATTGAATCCCAACAATGCTAAATAATATTTTTTGTCTGGCCTCAGCACAATCGAATTCTGCGGTGTAAACGAGAATATATGGTTGGTGCTTGTTAACGTGAACAACTGAGACATGATACTGATAAAAATTTATTGAAACATCTCTATTTATATTTTAACATTAATAGATGGATTAAGTATGATCTCATAAAGTATGAGTCGTCTTTGCAAACTTCTTCTATCAACACTTGCTTCTCGTGATGAGTTATTTCCTTGTTCTCCATGATGTGAGAAATCTGCTCAGATAAAGATTGAGAACATAGTTTGCGTGGGGGTTGTGGACCATCGCAATCTTCATCGACATGTTCCTTACACTGCATATGACGGTAAAGGTGATCAAACATATGTTCAGGAACCTCATTCTGACTGAGAAACACCACATCCAGATGTTTTAGGATGTATTCCATCGATAGAAACGTTAAATTCTTACGTGTAAGTTCGCTCGTAGGTTTATTGATAGCCTCCATCAGATTTCCATAAATAAAATCGATGATTCTCCTCAAACTACTCCCACTACTACTCTCATTTTCACATATGTATTGTATTACTGCAGAAGTGAAATCCATGGTGGTGTGTGGTTGTTATTCTCTGAATAATCGAGTGTGAAATTTCAAACACAGCTGTCCACATATCACTTGATTATAGTTCTGATAGGTGTCGTTATTGTAGAAAATCCTAACGTTCTCACCCAAATATCGAACGAGTTCCTTTGGTGGCTTCAAATTCTCAAAAGAATCAAAATATTCTACATCGTTGTCGATTTTTCTGAACGCTACCAAATGCGTTCCATTGTTTTTAGTCAAGTCCAAATTTAGAATGATACATTCACGACGTCTAGGTTTATGCGGTAGCGTATCTCGCATAAAGACACCTCAAAAATTTGGGATTTTCAGAATTCCAGCGAAATTTAGATTTAAAAGTTAGAACTAATCGCGTTGGTAAACATGGAAAACTGTTACCAAACTCTTTTCGTGCTTTAATTTGTGGTCCGAGCGGATGCGGAAAAACAAACGTTATGTTATCGTTGTTATTCAATCCAAATGGTGTCAAGTTTGAAATCATTCACGTATACTCGAAGTCATTATATCAAGATAGATACATACTATTGCAGGAGATTTTGGAACGAGTAAAAGGAGTTGGTTATTTCCCATATAAAGACAATGAAGAAATTATAATTCCGAACGATGCAAAACCAAATTCTATCTTCATTTTTGATGACACATCCTGTGAGACACAACAAAAAATTCGAGAATATTATTCGATGTGTAGACATAGGAACATTGACGCATCATTTCTATGTCAGACATACTTTAAAATTCCGAAACAACTGATTCGCGATAATTCTCAACTGATCGTGTTATTTAAACAGGATGAAATAAATCTAAAACACTTGTTTGATGAGCACGTATCCCCAGACGTTACTTTCGATTGATTCAAAAAGATGTGTTCTATGTGTTGGATGGAGAAATTTGGAACATTAATAATTGTTAAAGATTTCGATTTGAACAATGGGAGATACCGCAAAGGTTTCGATGTATATATTAAAGTGTGAACGTGAAATCTATAGCGAATACACAATATACGCTGCACGGTTAATACGTAAGCAAAAAATCTCTCAATTGGCACGATCTATACGCAAAAAATATCTCGAATTGGAACTGGGTAAAACGAAAGAGGACGAGTCGATCAATAAATTATTAGAAACCTGTATCGGAACCACTTCGGGAAATAATGAAATCCAATAATACACCATTGATTAAACTTGAAATTAAGCAAGAAAAGGATGATGCGGATGAAGAGGAGGAGGAGGAGAATGAGGGAGAGGAGGAAGATGGAAGAGAAACGGTATTGGATGTAAGCGGTGCAAGTATGAAAACTGTTATTGAAGAGTCTGACAACGATGATGAGTATGACGTATTAGAATCTTACCCAGAGTTACTTCGAAAATATATCGGTGATTATTGGTCAGGGAGTAGAAAAATTGATAGAGTTAAAGGCCCTGTTTACGATGCTAGTTCGTTGTCATGGTTACTAGGAGGTAATTAAATCGATTTCAAATATAGAGATATTATCGTGACACAAGGGAGAAAATTCAAAAGTACCGTCGGTCTGTGTGAACTTATATTCTATGACAAACCTAGAAATTTCACCAAGAAAGATAAGATGAATTACAGGATGATTCTGAACTTGACAAATCCCCACAGAAATAGTGCTGGAAACTTGGAAGGTACTCGAAGATACAAGTACATTAAAATAATTCGACCTCTAATTCAAGAGGAAGCTCTCGGTAGCGGTATGCGATTGACATATAACAACGAACCAGTGGAGTACGTGTACTGAGACGATCCAAACGAACTTGTGGAACGATTGAGTATTTTGATGGCATCTAACAACCTGGGAATACATCGCACGACAATGAGATAGTCGCTATAATAAATGAGCTACGAGAAGCCGATATCATATATTAGTGTGTGTTCATTACTGTTTCATATCATTTACACGATGAGTCTTGATAAGTTTGAACGAAGATCTGTGATTTGTGGTTCAACCAGCTCTTCGACATTCGATGTTTTCACACGATCTAGCTCGTACACCAGATGGTGATGTAGATAACATGAACGTGAAAATTTGTATTGTGGAAACGCTCACATTCAAGAACGATGTTGCAAGCAAGATTTATGTCTATGATGCGAGTGCGAAGATTGGGGAGAACTTGGAGCGCATCTTCAACGATAACTTTTCACATAAGATTCAGAAATTAATTGGAGAGATGAGTAGTTTCTTCATCAACATACAATCGCACAAAAATCAAAGTGATGCTAGCTTTACGAGTTTACATAAAGAATTGGATGAATACAAGAAAAAAAATGATAAGGTTCTCAAAACCGTTTGAGCGAATACCGCTTATGTACTCGATATCTTCAATAAATTCTCTGATAATTTCGAAACATATCATGAGAGTCAACACGTTATTTTGCGTGATCATAATGATAAATTGAACGAGATCACTATAGATTATAACATAATGGATATACATCAGGAGGATATTATGAGTAGGCTGCTAGCGTTGGAACAACGTATGACGAAACCCTCGAAGAAAAGACCAAATGATGCTACCACCCGATCAACCAACCCGAAACCTTTAACTCCAAATCCTATAAAATAAACCGATGAAACTGATTTTTAACTAGACAATAATTGAAAAACGATGCAACAAGTTGTCAATGACATTCATAAGCCAGCCCGAAAAAATTGCAAACGTCGTCTTACAATTTTGAAGGGACTGGATGACTTGTGGCAGATGAATCTAGCCGAAATGGGTAATTATGCTCGTGAAAATCGAGGATTCAAGTATATTTTGGTGATGATCGATTGCTTCTCGAAATTCGTGTGGGCTCGTCCATTAAAAACGAAATCAGCCGAAGAGGTTCGGAAAGCAGTAAATTCTATATTGACTGAGGGAGGAGGAGGAGGACGTAAACCTAGGAATCTGCAAAGCGACCAAGGTAAAGAATTCTTTAATGAGCATTTTGACGAGCTGATGAAAAAACACAAAATCAACCATTATAATACGTATAGTGTGAAGGAAGCCGCCATTGCTGAACGTGTTATTCAAACCTTTAAAGAAGCGCTCTACAAACAATTTAGTTTGAAAGGAAAATATAGATGGATTGATATACTTCAAGAAATCACGGAAAAATATAGTAAACGTGAACATAGGACTATAAATATGGCTCCATTCAAGGTGACAAGACAAAATGAGAGCTTGATATTGAAGCGATCCTACTCACACCTCAAATTGGCTTTACCACATAATTCCAACGTGAGCGACGTGATACGTATAAGCAAAGCCGAACATATTTCAGATAAATCATATACGCCTAATGGGTCGGCGGAGCTCTTCAAAATTATAAAAGTTAAAATCACTAACCCAGTCACTTATCTACTCGAGGATATGAAGTGCTCCCCAATCAGCGGTTATTTCTACGAGGAAGAATTGCAGAAGATCAAACACCTGATGTCTTTTTGATTGAGAAAGTGCTTCGGAAAAAAGATGATAAAATGTACGTCAAATGGTTGGGAATAAAGGAGGAAAGTTGTATTGCTATAAATGATATTATATGATCTGCGCGTGCGTGTGTGATCTTCAGGGTGTATGTTAGGAAAAATCTAACAATCAGTTCAGTTTTAGTAAAATGTCGTACCAAGATAGTGGTACATCCGAAGATAGTTCCGAGTTAGATCGAATGTTTGAAGAGTTTGAAATGTTAATTCGGGATGAAAAATTTCTATTGTTGAATACAACATACCCATTGAACGGGGGTTATGAAATTAATTGTGGATTGAGTCCTATGCGAATCTTCGCACCAACAGTATCACTTATCCATTCTTCGAAAAATTGTAAACTCACCTTTGGACTGCTGGAATGGTATGACTCCATCGAAATTCTTCGAACTAAAATCAGATATTTCTTCTCAAGTTTACAAACAGATTTCGATCCTGCCCCCATAGCATCCGATGAATATTGCCAACTAGTTCAACTTGTGTGGGACAATAATGAAAAAGTACTTCAAGTTTCGAAGCATGGTATTCAATTTTGGCTGTGTGAGGAAGATGTTCGAGAAATGATTAATATCAACGATGGAGTGTTATCACATCGAGTGTCTTTTCTCGCATAATTTGATTTTTCTTCATACCATCACAATGTTATTCATGTGATTAAAAGCATGAGGAATCATGCCAGTGCATTAGAACTCTTATATTGTTTTATTAATATTTCATCGCCAAAATGTTTATTGACCAATACACTTGAAGAAATGTTATTTTACTATAAAAATAAGGTTTTGTATGATTTAGAACAATAAAACATGATCAACAGTTTTTGTTTTTTATTAAAAAACATATATACATACATCATAGAAAGTTTTTATTGAATCAAGTATGTAACATATGAATACAATTACAGTTAGCATATCAATACAAATATTAAAATTAACACATACGTCATAGAAAGATTTTTTATTAAAACATATGAATACAAATACAATTACAATTAACATATCAATACAAATATCAAAATTAACATATCGAAACGAATATTAAGATAAAAGTGAATAGTGTCCATAAGGTAAGGCGTTTGTTCTATTCTTTATCAGGAACCTCTTGTTGTCAAAAGGGCTGAGGGCAATTTTATTTTGTAGTTTAGTGTAGAGGTTAAAGTTGGAAGATCTGATAGATTTTTGGACTCTGTATATCTCGATTCCTTCTTCAAGACATCTAACATAATCCTCAAAAGTTATAGAATATTTCAAAACCGAATCTCTAATACCTTTAGCTTTTTTAACGGGTTCTCTCCCTTCCTCCTTATAACTGTACATTTTAGAGCGTAAGCCGATAAACTTCGTCATTATATGTCCTTTGTTCTCATCCTTCATTAATCCGACCACTTTCTTGTTTATAGGTGGAATTTCAAAAATATTATCTAATGCATAATAGCTAGTGTCAAATTTTTGAACGTTTTTCTCCATAATGGTCTCATAAATATCATCGTCTGTTATTATATGATAGATCAAACTATCAGTATCTGTATAACACAGCCTTATCGCTTTAGGATCTTTATATATTTAAATCATAAAGTTATAATGAAAATCATACACACAAGTTTTTGAAATATCTAAAATAGCCGTTCCTATACAAATTGGTTCATTAAATAATATTTCAAGTTTATTTTGCTCGATTGCCATCAAATTTTCATCAAAAATCTTACTACTATTGAAGTTTGGTTGAGAAATATAGTATCGCGCTCCAAATGGTCAATATCATTCATTAACTAATTTAACGCTCCGATGCTTACGTACGTTCTCCATCGAATTTATTATTTGCAGCTGCACGTAATAGTGTATTTAAATCGATATAAGCTTTCAACCAATTGGATTCAACTTAAGGATTCTATGTACCTTCTTCAACATCATCCCTAACGCTGAACATTGTTTCAAATTCCTATAATGAATTATGTATTTAGATTTATTGTATAACGTCGATAATAATTTTGCTTGTTTAGCATTGGGAGGTGTAGAGTGCAATGGACAAAGCGGTAAGTCTTTGTGGGTGTCATGTGATTTCTGAGGGTATTCTAGATCTACTTCTAGAATACATCTAGCAGGACTTTCATCCGAAATGTCTCTTACATCGATGTTGAGATCATCATACTATACAAAGTTATCATAAGGTAAATATTGCGCCATAGCTCACCCATATAAATTACGAACATCAAAATACATGAGATAGCTACTTTCCTCTTGTGAATTATAATCTTTCATATACTTATTATTAGCAGCCGCGAATATATTGCTACATTGACTAACACCTCCTCGTATCCCCCTTTCTATAAACATAATCATATCTATATCTGTTAGAAACAGAAGAGAAATATTTGTATATTTCAACATACACTCCCATGAGAAGCCAGGTAAAGTGAAATTATACGTAAGATCAAGTTTCTATATCTCTAAACATTTGGCTCTGAAATTTTCAAAAACATCTGCCAACAGCAATACATCTGTTTTCAAGTATAAGTCGGAATACACACCTAAATTACTACAATTAAATTTTTGCCAACCATTTTGAGCATGTTCATAGTCTCCTTCACTTATTGATTCATCTTTCAATTCATTATAAAAATTTTCGATTAGTGGTAAATTTGGTTCGCTCAATTTATTCCAACTATCTAAATATTCATATGGAAAAACCCCCTTACGGGTTAATAATTTGAAGTGATCGTTTGTCAAATGATTATATTCACGCTTCAGAATTTTCAATTGATCAACATTCGAAAAGGACACCAACTCATCTAGTGATGTATTTAAAAATCTACATGAATCGATACAACGGAATTTAACTGGGAAAAAGAAGGAACCTCTAGTAAAACTTATATATTTTTCTTTATTGATTGGTAGTACTTGCATGTTCTGTTTGTTCGCTCTAGCTAAATCTCGTATCAATAGGAACATATCATACCCAGATAGATTATTAGATATTTATGTTTATATTGCAAATTACAATCACTATCTCTATAACTATCATATTTCGGAATGGAATCATTGAAACAACATTTCAGATAATAGCCTACACTGTAAGCTTCATGTGATTGTTTTTGGTTGGTGTATGAAGCTGAATTTGATGGAGAACCGTTTTGGATTGGTAGCAATAGAGCCTCAAAATCGAAATAAATCACAAACGGCATTGGAATTTTATTTGAATAATTCTTGAAAACTAAATGATCTCCTTTAGGGAATTTTATTTTACATGTATTTATTTCTCCACAATCTTCGATATGAGTCTTGTATTTTATCTCGCTCTTGAAATTATTAAGACAACGTTCACATAAATAAGTTTTATTCTTAGTAGTAATTTTCGAATTATTAAGTCGAGCTAAATTTTTAATCAAGCAATAATGGAATTTAACTATTGGATTAACAAAATTCGATGTATCTGAAGATTCTACATCGCGATAATATTTATCCTGAATCAACAACAAATTAAAGTGCGCTTCTAGTTTATTTTTTGATAGATATGCGGGGAGAACCTTCAATTTTTCCTTATCAGCAGCACCATCTGTTTTATTGCATAATTCTTACACAAAAACGTGTATGCTTATATTATTCAGCTTCTCGAATAGATGAATTTGTGAAATAGACATCGGGAAATTTAAATTTTGTAAATTTGAAACAGTACTTGAATGAGGATATGAAGTGATTCTATCTGAATGTGTAGTAGCAGGGTGTAATCCAGCTGTTACTGCCCAAGCGAATTTTTAACATTGATAACAGCATGTTTATTCGCAATTTCTTTAGGAAGAACTATATAGGAAGATCCCGAATCAATTACCTCGTGTTTATTGAAATTTATTTGCAGACTTACTATATTTCTGAGACTCCAATTTGAATCTTTCTTTTGGAATTCTTCTAATTTTGTAGAAAGTTTCTCAATAAAATTATCTTTATACCATTCTAATAAATTTGTTGTATTATCTATTCCTATTGATCGTGTATGAAAATATTTGAAATCTGTCTGAATATGTTCATCGTTAACGTTCTCTTTAATGTACTCGCCACAAAATGTTGAATTAACTTTAATAAAATTATATTGATGAAGGATTTTGGAGATTCTATTTTTGAAAAGATGGAAAGCATCATATAAAAAATTAATTGGGTCTAAATGCGAAATATTGATAATCAATCCGGTTCTTATTCTACATTTAAAAGCAGACTGTTCATCCTCCCATCTGATTCTATCACTGCGATTCTTATTTGATATAGACGGTTTATCTCTAATTCATAATGAAAATTTGAAACGCTTTATATGACCGATATTTGTCTGAAGTTGATTCTTATTAGCTAAATTCAAATCATCTTTCATCAAATGTCTCGAGAAAGTACGGATATATTCCGTACAAAAATCTATCCATTTCGTTGTTTCCTGAGGGGGAAATTTTGACTTATACAAATCTTTTTGAGCCTGATCGATAATTTTGACAATTTCGGTGCTAATCTTTGGAATAGAGTCCATGATAATGATAGAACAAAAATCTCACCTTACACCCACAACTTTGTTTTTCTTTATGAATATTATGAAGTCTGCGAACGCTCCCTAAATCTCTCGGAACTCGATTTTTGCTGCTGGATTCGATTTCTCAAAATGTTCCTCTCCTCTATAAATCAGTCCTATACATTGTTTTTCATTGATGCGATCCAACAGAGGTTTGAGTAGTGGTGTTAAACGTTTTGGGAGGAAAACACAAATATCGTCAATGTCTGTTAGCACAGATTCTTCCAACCGAGTGTTTATGATTTTTGCATTAGTTATCTTATAAACTTTGCATTCTTCGAGCTGGTTAACTTTTTTCGTAGGTAATCTCTGTGATAGAGAACACGAGTTTAATGCTTCCATGCTCATTATGATATGAATATCTATAACAAGGATAAATATCACTTAAAAGAATTCGGTATATTTCCAAAACATCGATCGAGAAAACAATAGTTAGTAAATGTAATAATCGGTGTGAATCTGAGTGTACAATAGTAAGTAAATGTAATAAACGGTGTGAATTTAAGTGGAGAGCTAGCTTGTTGACATGAAGCTAATTTGAAAAGAACCAATTTGAAATAAAAGTTCCCTAAATCGAGTTTATAATCTAACGAATCATATTCATTTGAATTTAATTTGAAATATATCAACTTGAAATGAGAGTTTTCTCAATCAAATAATAATAATAATAATATAGACTTACCACAAATTGAACAAGGATGAATATTACTCAAAAGAATTCGGTATATTTCCAAAACATCGATCGAGAAAACAATAGTGGTAATAATCGATGTGAATCTGAGTGTACAATAGTAAGTAAATGTAATAATCGGTGTGAATTTGAGTGAAGAGCTAGCTTGTTGACATGAAGTTAATTTGAAATGTACCAATTTGAAATAACAGTTCCCTAAATCGAGTTTATTATCATACGAATCATATTCATTTGAAGTTAATTTGAAATATATCAACTTGGAATGAGAGTTTTCTCAATCAAATAATAATAATAATATAGACTCACCTCAAATTGCACCACACAAAAAACACGAGTTGCTCGTTAGAGAATCAAATGTGAAATGATTAAATTATATTCGAGACAATATCATTTCCACCTTCTTATCAACGCTGCGCGCGATTCCTACAGTTGCCTACGTGACACATTCCCACGATAATTTGCTAAGTTATCAATATCAGCACAGGAAACAGTTTACGTTTTCATTTTGTTGTTGACAGGAAACCTCATTGATAAGATTAATATTTCAAACTAAGCATTTCTCGTAGATGAAATATCAACCGCATACAATCAGTTGGTTGCAAAACAAAGTGTTATCTATTTCCGTTTAAAATTGAATACAATGACTCCATTATCTACCACACATTCTACAAGTTACGACTTGTTGTTGACAGGAAACCTCATTGATAAGATTAATATTTTGGATAGTAGACTTCCGCGGACAGCTAATCTTGAAAAATCTTGTCTTCCGGATGGATTCCGCGTCACAATAGCTCGACTTGATGCCGACGTTTCGCCAACCATTACAGGTGGCATCTTCAGGGCAGGCTTGAAGAACAGTTTCAGTTCAAGCCTCAAGCCTGCCCTGAAGATGTCACCTGTAATGGTTGGCGAAACGTCGGCATCTAGTCGAGCTATTGTGACGCGGAATCCATCCGGAAGACAAGATTTTTCAAGATTAATATTTCAAACTGAGCATTTTTAATTATAAGTAGATAAAATTCAAACAACCAAACTCGCAATCACTGATAACGCTATCTACCCGATAACGTTATCTACCCGATAACACTAATTACACACACTGGATGCCGATCGCCAGACCATGTGACTCACAATCACTGATAACGCTATCCACTCGATAACGTTATCTACCCGATAACACTAATTACACACACTGGATGCCCATCCGGGTGACTCACAATCACTGATAACGCTATCTAGCCGATAACGTTATCTACCCGATAACACTAATTACACATATCGCCAGCACAGACCGGGAGTGGAGACCTGATAATAACAAACATCGGAGCACAGACCGGAAGTGACGTCACACTTCCTGGTCCAAAGGTAGTCCACTGTATCTACTTAAAAACATAAAAATATGCACACAAATTTTATTTTTGCCGAAATATGCAATTTTTTATGAAATTTGTAGAAATATGCAAAATATGCAAATATATGCACTTTGCATATATTCCGCCCTTTTTATTACACTTCATTAATCATCCAACAAGAAATTGAACAAGACATTCAGTACTCTGAAATATTTGACAAAAATATAAAATGGGTTGAACGATAAATTTCTTGATGTATATGTATATGTAGGTTACTCTTTGCTAGTTCCATTTAGACGTTTTATAGAAACCAGATGTAATTTAGATTGCAAATTTTATGGGAATTTTAGTTGTTGGCTATACCCAGTTGATCCATAATATTAAGAGCATCCATTCACGTCTGGTTTTAACGGAAATAGACCTTAGCTTTCTTATTTTAACTAAAACATTTTATGACATGTTTCCTCAAACCAGGTCTGAGGGATTGTTTCGAGATCAGGTTTGGTTACCTATCACAGAAAAAAATTTCTACTACAACTGTTCTCCAATCTTGAATAGTCATTTCCTATAAGTATACCCATACCGAAGGCTTCTTGAAATATTCAGCTTTCGTAGGTTGGATAAGGGAATTGTATTATATGCAATGGAAAGCCCAGTTATTCATAATATAGTAATGATGCTTACATTGTGCAATCCAAGACACTAGTGTCAAACTGAAATTTGATACGTATTCAGGGTTTGCGTTTCCAATCGCATGCTTCATCAAACATGATATCAGAATCCCGAATCTGCAAAACTGAATATTTCGGAAACTCTTCGGTGAAGGTATAGGTAATGATCAATAAAACTGATAATTTTGATATTATATGAAGGATGACTCATTAAAAAATAATTAGTAACCTTCACATATGCACTCTATACACTTCATTCAAGGAATGTGTGAATAGTATAAGAATACATTATATCAAAAAACTGAAATTTAAATGTCCATTGATTGATTAGATACAGGGCGGGCGTTGAATTGTCTTTCGTGTTAGGAATGGTAGTATAACGTGCCCTTGCGGCTTTTCGGTGAATTGCTTACTGCGGTAAGCTTCGAATCCTCGGGCGCCAGATTTTTCCCAAAGGTTTACTTCTTTTTGAAGACTTCTGCTAGGGTCCTCTCCACAAGGCTCGTCACTATGCTATCTAAAGATAGCCTTGTCCCTAGGGTAGCTACAGTGAAGTATAACCAGAGTCCAATGGGCAGAAAACAGTATCGAAATTGTAGGCTTTAATTACAATTGATACCTGGTTATAACTTAGCTCGTTAAAGATGGAGCAGAAATAATTTAATAAAACAGGGAATTCCAAATATTAAATATATAATGATTTTAACAAGTACACTTTCAGAATAATCAATATAAATGCAATTGAACGGTATTATTTCACAAAATTACACCCAGACGGAAAATGTAATGAAGCTCAAACGGTAAATGAAAACTCTTTCAAGATATCAACTCTACGACAAGTTCGTTCACTAAATTTAATTCGGCGGTACGGGATCGGTTGATGAATGATTCAGAATGATCAATTTGCGGAAAAGTACGAATCAAACAGGTCTCAGCGTAATGAGCGGTATGCGGTAAATATTCAGATAGCCATATTACTTGAAATGTTGTTAAAACGCACTACGATATATCAAACGGTTTAAATACGGTCGGTTCGGATTCGGAAGATATATCGTAATGCCAGGATATAAAATATTAAGCCATTTACCTTATACAAAACTTAAACGGAACACTATTGTTATTTCACAGCTTTTAAATCTCTGACTCACAATTCAAAAAAAAACACTAGAGAGCTACTTTACTGATTTAAATCAAAAACACAAGAGATATTGTACGGCTTGAAAAATCACAAAAGAACTACTTTACTGACCAAAATCAAAAACACACAAGAGATTCTGTACGGCTCGAAATTCATAAACACAAGAGCTACTTCACTGATTGAAAATCAAAACACAAGAGCTACTACACTGATTCAAATCAAAAACACAAGAGAGTAACTGCACTGATTGAAATTCAAAAACACAAGAGAGTAACTGCACTGATTGAAATTCAAAAACACAAGAGAGTAACTTTACTGATCAAAATCAAAAACACAAGAGAGTAACTTTACTGATCAAAATCAAAAACACAAGAGAGTAACTTTACTGATCAAAATCAAAAACACAAGAGAGTAACTTTACTGATCAAAATCAAAAACAAGCGATCTTTCGGTCGTCACGGCTTTTATATCTTTTCCGAGGTTCCGGACAGGTCTGCTCCACCAAATCCTTATTTTTGTGCCAATAGTTTTTACTTATGCCCCGAACAATGGTTAAAAGTGACGCTACTTTTTAGATCTAAAATTCGCGCTCATGATATCACACCAGTTGCTCCCTGCGGAGTAAACAAGTGTTATCGGAGTTTTTAGGTTGTTCGCCCTTTTTATACATAAGGCTGCACAAAGTTTGGTGTCTTAACTGGCCAGCCCCTGTTTTTGCAACATGTTTTTATCGCAATGAAATGCAATTTTGAACAGGCGTGAATTAGATTCATCTATTTGAATAATTATACTTATTTCAAATTACGGAGATTTAGAAAAGTGGCAATCACGGAATACACATTCGGAATTCATTCATATCTATTGAAATAATGAACTGTTCAAACTGAAATTACATGTAACATCCGTATTTATTGCCTGATCTGAATTAAATAATCTTTCGAAATTTAAGCTTCGTTACATCCCCCCCTAAGTTCGGTTAAAAATGAAAGAATCTGATTCTTTCATTTTTCAATTCTCATTCGAGAATTCATACGAAAAAAAAAATCTAATACAAAAGGTAAGATACCCTAAAATGACGTTAAAACTTGAATTTCCTTCGTCGGGAACATCGCGGAATAGCAATATCTTACTTGGAACATAAAATGAAAAATCTGCTGCTGAACGGAGGACTGTACTTCTTCTTCGGAATGGGAAAACTTAAAACTTCTTCTTCATAAACTTGAAGACTTTTTCTTCTTTGGAATGGAAAAACTCACTTCTTCCGCGGATCGGGATACTTGAAACTTCTGCTTCAGAACCGAAATACAAAAACTTCTTCCTCATAATGGAAAAACTTGACTTCTTAAGAACGAAAAAAACTTAAAACTTCTGCTTCTTCAGAACGGAAAGCTTGAAACATCTTCTTCGGAACGGAAACACAAACTTGGGAACGGAAAACTTGACATCTTCTTCGAAACGGACAACTTCTTCTTCAAAACGGAAAAACTGACTTCTTCCGCGGATCGGGATACTTGAAGATTTCTTTGGAATGCCAAACTTCTTCTTCGGAAACTTCATTTTCAGAACGGACACACGAAACGTCTTCGGAATGGAACATTTCTTCTTCGGAAACTTGAGGATGTCTTCTTCTTTGGAACAGAAACTTCTTCTCATTTTGTTGACATGGGCACGTTCGGCAGCGTACGCACCGCGGTCTCGGTGGTACTACAAAGGATGGACGCGCTGTCTGGTTGCACCTTTCTCTCCGGTGTCCTGAATCTCCACATAGCTCACATAATCCCCATAACTGGACGTGTACGTAGACCAGGTGCGTCGAAGTTGTCGGCGTAGCTGGGGTTTTCTTAGCTTGGGCTTGTTCGGACTGTACCTCTTCCGGTTTCGGCGGAGATGATGCGACATCCAACATGATTGTTTTCGGTTGAACCTTCATATTTTGCAGTGCTTCATCCAGCACTATCTCAATGAAATCGGACGGTTCGTACGACATATTATCACCTGTGAACATTGAATCATAATAATGAGTAATTGTACTACTTGTTACTTTGTCCAACGGTATCTATATCTTTCGGTACCTCGATTCATTTCAACTTCCCGGAATGCCAGGAACATTATACGGCTTCAGATCTTTGATATGGACTCGTTTCACTCGCTTGCCATCTTCGCCTTTCAGGTCGTAAATGACCGGAGAAATTACTTTGATTACCGTAAACGGACCGGTATATTTTGGGGCCAATTTAGCGGCAAAATGTCGAACACTAGAAGAAAGGTGATGCTCTACCTTCATTACTTTATCACCTACGTGACAACGCCAATCTCTACGACGGAGATTGTAGTAACGACTCTGATGGGTAAAAGCACGGGATAACTGGATACGTACCAGTTGGAAAGTTTCACGTAATTTGTCTAATCTAGTTCGGTGTTCTGAAATATGTACCCGACTCGGATCGGTAGGAATATTTTCCTCGGTCTCCACCGGAGCGGTAAAAGAACGGACTATCGAATTTGGAACTTCAAGTTCTCGGCCAAAATTTAAAAAGGCAGGTGAAAATCCGGTGGATTCATGTGGGGCAGAATTTAGGGCAAATAGAAAATCGGGTAGAAACTTATCCCATTTTCTGTGGTCTCCATTGCAGAATTGTGCAATCATGGTCTTTAAGGTACGGTTTGTTCTCTCCACGGGATTGCATTGTGGAGTATATGTAGGAGTGAGGCGGTGCTTAATTCCAAACTCCTTCATGAGTGTTTTGAAAACTTTACTTTCGTACTGCGTCCCATTGTCGCTGATAACGGTTTCCGGACAACCAAAACGAGTTATGATCTCTTCGTAGAAGGCTTGAGTTACCGCCTGCGCGGTAGCTTTTCTCAACAGCTTACACTGTACACACTTCGTAAAACGGTCCTGCATGACAAGAATAAAATTGTTTCCCTTGGCGGATCTTGGTAACGGTCCTACCAAATCAGTGCTCACACACTTCCAAGGAAACTGATTTATTGTCGGCTGCATAAATCGAGGCTTCTGCTGTTGAGACACTCTGAAAGCTTGGCACTGCGTACATCCACGCACGTACTCCGCTATATCGCGGAACATCCCCGGCCAATAATACTTGTGGGATATTCGCGCAATCGTCTTAGCAATACCTAAATGTCCTGCAGTCGGACTGTCATGGTTTTCTTTCAGAACGTTCAACCGGAGCGGTTTCGGAACGCAAAGCTTCCACGGATCTCTCATTTCCGGTTCGGACAAGTCATTAGAGTCCCAGAAGTGGCGGTACAACCGATTATCCTTCACACAATAATCCGGATACGCTTCTGGACTCTTTTCAACTTCGGCTTTCTTTGAATTGTACCAGTTACAATTCACGGGGTCATTCAGCACGAATAACTCTTGATTGTCATCCATTCCTTCCTTGTTCGGCAATGGATCTCGTGACAGGGCATCAGCCACTCGATTTAACACTCCTTTACGATATTTTATCTCAAAATCGTACTGCTGTAGGAAAATGCTCCACCGAGCCAATCTCTCACTCGGACTCTTTATTGAGTGCAGCCATTTCAATGACTGGTGGTCACTCAATACGGTAAATCTGTATCCCTCTAAGTATGGTCTCATTTTATCAATGCCCCACACAATAGCCAAACACTCCTTCTCAGTAACAGAGTAATTCTTCTCGGCGGCTGTTAATGTTCGGCTAGCGTAGGCAATGATTCGGTCGGCTCCCTCAATATTCTGTGTCAATGCCGCAGCAATTCCCACATCCGAAGCATCGGTTTGTAAAATAAACGGCCTGTTGAAATCTGGACAAGCCAACACAGGGGCACTGGTCAACATCTCTTTCAATTTGTTGAACGCGACTTGTTGCTCCTCTCCCCAACTCCAACGTCGATGCTTTTTCAGTAAGGCTGTCAACGGACTGATGATTTTCGAAAACGACGGTATGAAACGTCGGTACCACGAAGCTATTCCTAAGAAACGCCAAGGTGCCCTCACTGTAGACGGGCTTGGAATCTGCTGGATAGCTTCGATTTTCTCAGGGTCGGTATGAATACCCTCGGCGGTGACTACATGGCCTAAATACTTTATCGACGTGCGGCAGAACTGGCATTTTTCCGGGTTTATTTTCAGATTAGCTTTCCTTAATCGGCGGAAAACCTCTCTCAAATTCGTGATTTTCCTCGAACGTCTCTCCTCGAACAATTATGTCGTCCAAGTAAGGAAAGGCGTGTGGATCCATATCCGGTCCGATGATGGTATCCATGAGCCTCTGAAACGTTGCCGGTGCGGAATGTAAACCAAAATCCATTACCTTAAATTGGAATAAGCCACGGCCTGGTACAGTAAATGCTGTGATGGGTTTACTTTCCGGTGTCAGCGGTATTTGCCAATACCCTTGCTTCAAGTCAATGCTAGTAATATACCTAGCCCGTCGTAGTTTGTCCAAGATGGCACTTATGTAAGGCAGTGGATATGCATCTTTCACGGAGACTTTGTTTATCATCCGGAAATCAATGCAAAATCTCGGTTTTCCATCTTTCTTCTTCACCACCACAACGGGTGAACTCCACGGACTACTTGACGGCTCGATGACTTCCTCTGCCAGCATTCGATCAACTTCCTCGTTGATGAGTGCTTGCATCCTCGGATTCTGCGGTCGATAACGCTGCTTTATCGGATTGGTCTTTGTCAATTTTATTTCGTGTTGAACCAGCGGCGTGGTTCCTTGAATTCCTTCAAAATATTTCATTTCTGTTTTCAGAAATCGGTTCAGTCTATCCTGTTCAGTTTCCGACAATGTTGCTAGTTGTGTCTCCACTTCATCACAGAAGCGCACACGTTTGACTGCCTTCGGTCCGGAACTAGCTTCATTGGAAACTTTTTCACAATTTGTCCCAATCAAATTGTCTTTATAATACACCCCAGCGGATGGTAGATGTATTTTAAACAAACCGGAGCTCAAAATCTCCATTCCTATTATCATATCCGATAATAACGACGGTGAATGCACAAATTCTGCTTCAATCTCACCACATCCAAAATGCAATGAGATTCGGTATGCGGTAGTACTAGGAACCAAACTACCATTGGCCATCCTAGTGCCTACGGCCTTAAGGGGAACTGGTTTTAACCCTGAATCCCTACATAACCTAACAACTGCGTCATTAATGAAAGAACGGGTGGCTCCGGTGTCCACGAGAGCCGAAGAATTTTTACCTAATACCCGGACTTTTATAAACGGTCGGTTTTCACCTAAAGTTTGAGCAGCGGTATTTTTAAAAATAATTCTTTCATCACACGGCGCTAAAACACTCTCATTTTTTACTTTACTGTCTTTCGTCCCTACAGCGGTCTCTACCTTAACTTTAATTTCACACTTATTCGGTAATTTCGGTTTAGTATCGGTATTATCGGTATCACAAACAACGGTATTTTCAACGGCACCGGCGGACTCCTTATCCGCGGTGCGGTTCACAACAGTGGTGAGGTGAGCGGTTTTCACCTTTTTCCTCGAGGCCTGTTCAACCGGGATCTGCTTCGGCCTCGCTACCTCGCAGTCCCGCGGACGTTTTTCTGTCCCGGACACGGACAATCACGCGACATTATCCCAGGGCGGCGGCATCTTGAGCAAAATAATTTTGGTGGATTCCGACAATTATTTTTGCCATGCCCAGTTTCCCCACATCTCCAACATGAGATGGGTGTTGCGGTATTCGGCTTCAGCCTGGTAGGGCACTGCATCCTGAAGTGGCCGCGGAGACCACAATCCCAACAAGTCTGCTCAGGGATCTGCGGTATCCCGGACTTGACTGGCGATGACGGTTCAGGTGCAGGTTGCCTACCCTGCGGCTCTATAGTCCTCACTGTTGGACTGGGAATTTGTGCCCTCACTGACACTGGGAAAATCCTCTTCTGCATGAGTTTCTGCTCAGCCTGCAGATTCTCATATTCTTTTGCTTGTAGCATTAACGACGGCACGTCGTTAAAAGTCCCTTGTCGAATAAATTGCCTATATTCCGGCAATAAATTTCGGTGCAACCAGAACAATTCCCGTTCTGTAGTCATTGCACCATGTCTCCTGATAAGTGTTTGCATATCCACAACATATGCAGCTGCGCTCTCATTCATGCGTTGATGCCTGCGGCTGATCTGTACTTCCAGATCAATGTGGTAATTGGCATCCATGAAAAATAAGGTGAAGTCTCTTTGGAAATCGGCAAACGTAGCCCAGCGGCTACGATTATTCCGATACCACAATAGTGCGGTGCCATCCAAAACTTCTGGTAACGATAACAATAATGAATCCTTCGGTGTATTTAGTTGCATTGCTATCTCATCTAGGCGTTCCAGGAACGTAGCGGGATCTGACGCTCCATTGAATTGAATTCTGTATTGATTCAATCTCGGAGCACTACCCGGAGCTGAATAACTATATCCAGGCACATGCTGAACATGACTGAACGGAAAATTGTACCCTTGCGGAATAACAGTAACAGGAACATATTGGGCAGGTGCTTGTGGAACAAATGTTACCTGCGGAACCTTAGGGGCTTGTGGAACAAATGGTAACTGTGGAACCATCGGTATTTGTGGAACGGTCGGTATTTGACTCCACGCCGGTGTCACATCTGACGACGTGGTCCTATAGATCGGAGGGTTCATAGGATTCGGCGGGGAAGAATAGATCGGCGTTTGAATCGGTGGTGCCGTCATTACCACAGTGTTCGTGTACGTTACTGTATTCGTAGTGGACGTAGTTGACCAATACGACGGCTGTATCCTCGGTGTGCTCCTTATTGCCGGTCTTGATTGAACCCCCGAAGGACTAAACGTCGGTGTTGTGTTTAGTGCTACTTCGGTTGTCAAAGCCTTGGTTAGCGATGCCATGGTACTGGCAATATTTTCCAACATTCCACGCGGAGGGCGTATTATTCCTTTACGGACCCCCTTTACGCACCTACGGCGTAAATCTTCTGCGGATTCATTATGGTCAATATCATGATTGGCCAGCACTTCCTGAAGTTGTGCTTTCTTCAGTAAGTAAATCCAGTTGACTTTCGAATCAACTTCTGTAGTCTCAGTCTGGCTATCCTCGCTATTAGAGCAGAATTTCGCCATTTCGTCAAAATGTGCTGCCATTTCCTCCATACTGGTAGGCGCAGGCTGCGGCACCTTAGGTATAGCACCTGTATACCCAGGGAACTCCATATTATCCAATCCAATTCAAAATCAAAATTTTCAACCCCAAAAATAAATTATTTTTCTCAGGGGTAGGTAACGGAAGAGGGTGCGGTAAACAAAACCAGTCCACACCTTCCTTCCAATAAGGCAGAAGCAATCAAATCTCTTGCCCCAATTTGGGCAACGTAACTTTGATTTCGGGAGGTAACTCCAAAACGGTTTGGTCAATCCGCCCAAAAATGTTACCAACGGCTTCCTTGTTATCGATTTACTTGGAAAGGAGCTATGATTTGCCCAATCAGGGTCAAGGTTGACTGGGAAAATCAAAGGGCAAAATATGGGCAAAAATCAAAATTTGGCCAAAACACTGAGGTGTAGTTAACAATTCTACACCTCACGGAACAATCGATTTTTGAGTCAGAATCTCTGTTAAAAACTTGATGTTTCCCCTGAAACGGGGAGGCGGATCGAAAAACTTATTTCACCAAACAACCTTGGTGAGCACGGGGAACAAGTTTCCGTCGAAACTTTTCCAAATTTCCAAAATTCAAAAACAAACTCCTGGGGATGTTTCGAAAACGTATTCGAAACGTCGGGAACTTGAAGCTTGTTTTTCTGTCACACTATTTCTGAAATTTCATTCAAAATGGTCTACCGGTTCAATTGCAATAAATTATTCAACATTTCACTTTTCGGAATAAAAAAAAAAAATTCCCTCTCGGTCAATTTTCAAAAGTCCCTGCTCGTGGGCGTCATTTTTATAACGTGCCCTTGCGGCTTTTCGGTGAATTGCTTACTGCGGTAAGCTTCGAATCCTCGGGCGCCAGATTTTTCCCAAAGGTTTACTCCTTTTTGAAGACTTCTGCTAGGGTCCTCTCCACAAGGCTCGTCACTATGCTATCTAAAGATAGCCTTGTCCCTAGGGTAGCTACAGTGAAGTATAACCAGAGTCCAATGGGCAGAAAACAGTATCGAAATTGTAGGCTTTAATTACAATTGATACCTGGTTATAACTTAGCTCGTTAAAGATGGAGCAGAAATAATTTAATAAAACAGGGAATTCCAAATATTAAAATATATAATGATTTTAACAAGTACACTTTCAGAATAATCAATATAAATGCTATTGAACGGTATTATTTCACAAAATTACACCCAGACGGAAAATGTAATGAAGCTCAAACGGTAAATGAAAACTCTTTCAAGATATCAACTCTACGACAAGTTCGTTCACTAAATTTAATTCGGCGGTACGGGATCGGTTGATGAATGATTCAGAATGATCAATTTGCGGAAAAGTACGAATCAAACAGGTCTCAGCGCAATGAGCGGTATGCGGTAAATATTCAGATAGCCATATTACTTGAAATGTTGTTAAAACGCACTACGATATATCAAACGGTTTAAATACGGTCGGTTCGGATTCGGAAGATATATCGTAATGCCAGGATATAAAATATTAAGCCATTTACCTTATACAAAATTTCACTTAAACGGAACACTATTGTTATTTCACAGCTTTTAAATCTCTGACTCACAATTCAAAAAAAAACACTAGAGAGCTACTTTACTGATTTAAATCAAAAACACAAGAGATATTGTACGGCTTGAAAAATCACAAAAGAACTACTTTACTGATCAAAATCAAAAACACACAAGAGATCCTGTACGGCTCGAAATTCAAAAACACAAAAGCTACTTCACTGATTGAAAATCAAAACACAAGAGCTACTACATTGATTCAAATCAAAAACACAAGAGAGTAACTGCACTGATTGAAATTCAAAAACACAAGAGAGTAACTGCACTGATTGAAATTCAAAAACACAAGAGAGTAACTTTACTGATCAAAATCAAAAACCCAAGAGAGTAACTTTACTGATCAAAATCAAAAACACAAGAGAGTAACTTTACTGATCAAAATCAAAAACACAAGAGAGCGATCTTTCGGTCGTCACGGCTTTTATATCTTTTCCGAGGTTCCGGACAGGTCTGCTCCACCAAATCCTTATTTTTGTGCCGAAAGTTTTTACTTATGCCCCGAACAATGGTTAAAAGTGACGCTACTTTTTAGATCTAAAATTCGCGCTCATGATATCACACCAGTTGCTTCCTGCGGAGTAAACAAGTGTTATCGGAGTTTTTAGGTTGTTCGCCCTTTTTATACATAAGGCTGCACAAAGTTTGGTGTCTTAACTGGCCAGCCCCTGTTTTTGCAACATGTTTTTATCGCAATGAAATGCAATTTTGAACAGGCGTGAATTAGATTCATCTATTTGAATAATTATACTTATTTCAAATTACGGAGATTTAGAAAAGTGGCAATCACGGAATACACATTCGGAATTCATTCATATCTATTGAAATAATGAACTGTTCAAACTGAAATTACATGTAACATCCGTATTTATTGACTGATCTGAATTAAATAATCTTTCGAAATTTAAGCTTCGTTACAGTAGAATGGTAAAACACATACTGAAATAATGTACAACCTAGTTTCTCTGGAACGTCTAATTGTAACTTGGAAACAGTCAGTGATAATAGCTATGAAAAAGTGAGTGTGACATGACCAATCAGACGAATAGCCCCACTTGGTCAGGAAGATATACCAACTTAATTCCTAATACACCTGAAAAATATGAAAATAATGTCTATATGAATCTGACAGATGGAGCTATTGAACTGAGTTCTCCTGAACTAAGAACTATATTTATTGAACAACCAAAACTTCAATAAAGAATGGTTATTCTATTAAATTGATCAATTCTATAACTATGAACAAAATTTACAATTCTTATAACACTACTAGTAACACCAATACCAGTAATGAGAGACGAAAGGGAAAACATTACATATCACTGCCATATATGGCCTTTCTGAAAAATTAAGTAATACAATAAAAGCTTAATATCTACGTATATGTCATGAAAGTTATTCAAACTAGAAAAGTCTTTCAAATAAATTGGAAAGTGACACACCTTTCAAAAAAATAACATTTTCTGTATACTCCATCCTTGTAAAGATTGCGGAAAAGTATACATCGGACAATCTTCTCAATACCTTCATCAAATTGAATATACATAAATATACGAAGAATTCATCCACTGCACTTAGTAAATATGCGAAAGACATTCAACATTGAAGAGAATAATGATAAAATTATAATGTTAGAGAGTTAACAAATTGAAAGAAACAATTAATGTTAATGATGAAATCAATTGTTGATTCCAATCTTTCGAAACTTTATAACGGATAATCTGATCCAAATTTAATCAAATTCAGATATCATAGAATATCATCTTAGTTATTTCAAATCGCAGCAATCGCCCCAGAATGACCTAATCAGCACAGAATTCATTCTGCATCCGGTCTATCAAAATTTGCGCCAAGTTCTTAGAGGCCGGAATGATCTTCGATTTCGGAAGCAGCGAATACTGGATTACGCCCTAAACGACGGTGATCAGAACGATTAAATTGTGGCCTGAGTATAGCGTGCAGAACTTGAACAGGAGATCTTGATGCTTTGTCCATCATTTCTCCTCTATCAAGACTATGTTCTTTTCTGCCGGCGTAGAGAATTTGATGAGATACATAGTCTTGGTTTGTTTATCGAGGACAACGTCGGCCTAATTTGCTTGTATGCACCTGCTGGTCGGAAACGGTTAATAATTCCAGTAGATATGGCATTTTTTGTTCCGACAACAGACTCAATATCTTCTGGCATGCAAGGCAGCACCAGCTCTTGATTTATTTCGTACGATTGCCTTAGGTGGTATCACAGCACCCGTAGGGCTGCATAAATGGCGATGGGTGTACGCCGAAGCCCCCTTTGCCGGACATGCCGATTAACAACAAAGTATGAACTGTCAACAAAATTTAATAATTCTACAGCTTACATCGGCAATTCTGTGATGTATCGCAAACTGTGGAAACAAAATATACCTGGTTTGAGGAAGATAAGGCGGCACTTACCTACTTAGGAAAATTGTTGGATCGAATTGGTTGTGAAAGTAACCAAGATTGACGTCATATCATTCTGAACGAGAATGAAGCTTAGGTAATTTGAATTTGCTGGTGAAAATTGGGAATGTTGAACAACGTGGTTAACAGTTGAGAACTTTTTCCTGCAACATTGAATTTCTGGTTTTCTCATTGGTGTGTATGCACCGCATCCTATATCTATTAATTATGGAATATTGAATAATTTGAGATGTAACAAGTTACGGGTTCTGCGATTTTCAATGTTGAGAATGTTTCACTGGCGATGATTAAAATGTCGGTACCATAGAAGAACATCTGGACTTACCGCGAAATATTGCCGTCGCTTGAATACAGAGCACTTCTCCTAGAATTATTTGATCACATGTCTCGACTTTAATTTTATCCTTGTTCAGTTACACATTACAAACGACAGGTCTAGTACTTCGGATTGATATCCACATATTCCACATTATCTCTGATTAGGTGAAAAGATGTATTATCAATTGTATTTCAGAAGAGTGCAATGATAAACAACATTTCTGCAGAGACGGCACTGTTCAAAGAGGGATTTTTTTTGAGGGGTGGTTGAAACCCTTTATGGGCACCTTATGGTCTTGTAACATCCCATAAGGTAGTGCGGGAGTACCTGAGTCCCGAATTTAATCACCTCAGACATACCCACTGAACACTCCACCTCGTGTGGTAGGCTTGATCTTGCAACCAGGGCAGTCCCGATGACACTTGGGCCTGACAGCTCATTGTATCTTGTCGCACCACTTCCTTGTGTCATCGGAAAAATTCTGCAGTCGCTGGATTCGAACACGCGATCAGCAGCTACAGTGATTAAAAGATCGATGCTCCTACCACTGAGCTACCTGGCCCAAGAGATTGTGAATCACGCACCTGATGAATCATTAACTAACTACCGCTATGTTGTCTACTTCCATAGAACTACTTCAAATCTACTTCATCGAACGACTCATGTAATAAGTGTTATAGTATTCCTAGAAATGACCCCTCGACTGAGATTCCTCCCTGGATGTGTAGAATAAAATAGACTTTTACTCAACATACATAGCTGCAACGAAACAATGCACACAACCAAAACTCAACAGTAGGAATTATATAATGTTCTACAGCATGCTTGCGATAAGAGAATTTCACAATGTTCTCCCATTCTTAGACGGCAGTCTGCGATATTTGTTACTACTCTGTACATACAAGTTTCATCCCAATGAGTTCCACTGTCTCACATTATTCCTCAGTGTAGGGGCAGACTTTCTGGATTCTAGCGTTTCCGAGACCTAGCTAGAAGTATCCATAGGTACAAAAGATATCCAGAACAGAATCGAACAATATTCTGAAAATGATCATAGTAGTGATTATGATTTTCTAGTCTACATTAAATTCCTGTAGTATTGCTGGAAGATATGTATAAGCTGTCTTGGGTCAAATAACATATATATATATATATATATATATATATATATATATATATATATATATATATATATATATATATATATATATTACTTGTATTATAATAGGCTCTCAGGGTCGCTGACATCAGACGAAAAATTAAACTATTTCGAAATATTCGAAAGATTTTGCAACATTATTGCAATTCCCAAAAGTGAATGTTGATAATATATAAAAGTCGAGAATTTTTGAATATACTGATTATAAGCTGACCTCGAATGTACATAGAAAACAATTCTTCCCAAATTAAAATACGATCCATTTTTAATAACATGAAACTCAGCATATACTCTGTGCACCCTGAATTTAGGTTCGGTAAGTAATATAGCAGATGAAGAATGTTATTCCTATTCAATTATATTGATAGCCGCATTTATATTGATTACGTGCGTGTATTTTTCCGAAAGTTTTGAAGTATATAATAAGTTACATCATCTGATAAATGTTCATACAAATTACCTTTTCTACTGAAGGATATATTCTCCAGATTATATAGACCTTTTGGTTATTTGTGAAAGTTCTTCATTTTCTGATACATGGAAGAAAATTCCCCAAACCCCAAAAGAGTAGAATGAAACACTCTCTGGTATCTTCTCCAACAGAAAATATTCCCACAATTGGAGGGATGATGAATATGAGTGTCAAGTTAAATTGTTTGTTATAAAGTGTAATCTCCATGGCTCAAAGTGTTAATAATTGACATTGTATCTTTGTCATCGCTTATGTTCAAGAAACCTCTCTGGGTTGATATAAGAAATCTTGAAAAGCCAGATCATCAATAGAGGAATTGTACCTATCACTTCCGATAGCACATTCTGACTTCTTATGTTAAAATGATTACATCGAGTTGATTCGAAGGGATTCTCTCGGAATGAGTAATACTGAGCAATGTACGTTAGCACCTATTTGTTCCATTTTCTCAGGTCATGAAGCAGCTCAAAATTCCTGGAAATTCACAATATCTTCACAGAGTTATGAAGAATAGTTCGCAGTAATTAATCATAGACTTCAATCATCAACTAACTATATGTTAGTTCCGTATTTTATAACATACATTTGTTTGGGAATAAACTCATTCAAGTTCTGTAATCTTATTCAAGACAAAGGCAGGGTCAATATGAAATTCACGTGAAGGAAATAAGTTTTAAATTGGACGCTGCGTCCGCATAGGCTTATCCCAGATGAGAACGCAAAGCTGTTTGGTTACCATAGTCTGAGGCGATAGAGATCCAAGGCATAAGTTACCGGGACGCTTATTTCAGTGCGTCTCTTCTATTGTATCATACGCTTCATGCATTTAAGGAGCTAAACAAATTGAAATTTTCCAAGCACGATAACAATACAAATCTCCCAGAATTATTAAGGTTC
The DNA here is from genome assembly GCA_958510875.1 of Endomychus coccineus. Taxonomy (NCBI): domain Eukaryota; kingdom Metazoa; phylum Arthropoda; class Insecta; order Coleoptera; family Endomychidae; genus Endomychus; species Endomychus coccineus. The sequence goes on along the minus strand of OY294067.1, from coordinate 198,046,304 downwards.
GGTTTTGGCTTCACAGGATGGGTATATGTACAGTTTATGTAAATTCGTTCCGAACTTCACAGGAGGTATCGCGTTTATGTGCCAACAATACGAAAATTAGGATATAACTTTTCATATGCACTGGTGTTATTATCTATCGATGAAAAAATATGCTAGGCTACTGTATAAAAATTATTGCCACATACTTGATAACATCGTACTGAAAGTGTATGAGAGCAAATATGAAATTGACGGAGGATTAAATTGGTTAAACTATTTGATATTAGTGAGGAGTTCAAATTATGAACTTTGTTGGATTGATGATATAGTTATAGAGTTAAGGTATACAATACTACATATACATGAAAAAACTTTGGTGTGTAGATAAGCGTTGGCGCATGTAGTGTTCATGATCTAGAGCTGTGTCGGGAGATCGGATAGTTGATGTAGCTGCTCTTATGAAGTAATGGAGTACTAAATATGTGAACATCAAATTTTCGATTTTGTCGAGGCTAGATTCAAGTGCACAGGCAAATTAGAAAATTATTGCCAGTGTTTTAGAAGATATAGCACGTGCTTTCTCCTGTTTACAATAGTTGATAGCTGGGAGAGTTCTTCTAATGAACTGTAGAATATAAAAATGGCTCGATTGAAATTTTGGACAAGAAAAAAGAACATATTTGGTCCTTTAGAAACAGCTCCGGAATTATGTGGTAGCACTAGAAAACAATTGAACTGACGATGTTATAATATCCAACTGGGAGCTCTTCAACGCGCTAAGGATATCTGAATTGAAGTAAGTAACCTCCTTCAAAATTGTAGACATCAGAATTATCATTACATTAGGAAATGGTAGCTATCATCAGTTTTACATCACGAATGATGCGATGTCACTTCTAGCTGGAAACCTCAAGGTATGACTCAAAATTTCAGTTGTAGGTAAGACCGTAAGGCTATCGATATGACTTGAGCAAATGGAACAACCAAATGGTCGATTTATCTATTACCAACATCCAATTTGTATTGACTCATTTCCACGATGCCCGATTCTTATCAAGATTGTATTTGACAATTCTGTATCACCAAATTGAATCAGGAGAAAAGAACCTACGAATGACTACCTCATAGCCTACAAGGGAATTTTCGAAATACAAAATTGAGAGTGAATTCAGTTCCAGAGATCTTCCAGTTCGTTTTGGAAGGTATGTTAGATGGAGTGTCCGAAAACTCTAAGCTACATTGACATCATACCATATCCTTAGGGAAGTTACAATAAGTATTCGAAAGAAATCTAGTGTGGATTGATTTGACAAGATGTCTTCGGCATGTTGACCAAAAATTAACATTTGCCTAACCAATTGACCCTTTCGACATAGTAACGCAGATTGAAGTCCATCATTGTTAACTAGAACTGAGATGGATTATAGACATATTTCATCACTATCTGCAATCTCTAAAGTAATGGAGAAAACTATCAACATTGTACTCATCCACTTTCTAGAGAGCTCCAAAATCATGAAAGTTACGTTCCCACTAGAACGGGTCTATTAGAATTGTATAAAAAGCGAATCGCAATTTTAATGAGTTCTGAATCTATTTAGACTTAGCCTTGTGTTGAATATATTCCGTGTAACATTTATAAATGATGTTTTTGAGAAGTTAATGTTCTTAAAAACTTATTTTGAATGAACGACAAAGAAGATTTCGGCACTAGAGATCAACAAGGAGACCTGCTCACCTACGTCACAGAATAACACATTATATTTGGGCAAACATTGGAAACATGGGAAATCTCTCGCTGTATCATTGGATATCTCCATCCGAACAATTCTGGAACCAAGATTTTGTTGAGAAACTTTTGTCATATGGTTGACCGACTCAAGTTTGTGGTGATTGAAGTAGTTTTTCCCAAAAAAGTTACTATCAACACTGGTTTTCCGCAGGGATCAATCTTGGCATCAAATTTGTTTACCCTCCATAACAACGATCCGCTGGAAGAGACCCTTCCAACCTCCTTCACAGCTCCACGGAGGATGGTTCACTCAATACCGTTTTCTCTTCTGAGTCCATATATTATGGTTCAATGAAGCCTGAGGTGCAAAACAGTGATAGGGCGTTGCAATAAATGAAGAGCTGCAGGAATTTGAAATAGGGAGGTAGAGTTCAATGCAACCAAAACTCAAACTTGTAGTTTGTACAGATGACGCATCCCACAATACCTAATATAATAATGCCTAGTGCAACTACTGTTTCTGTGAAGTCTCCAATATTCATGCACCACCAACAGCACCGTGGCTCGCACTATTTCCTACAAATATCATTCTTCTCATTTATGCAAGATAAAAGGAAGATGGAACAAAAATAATTTGTTTGTCAGAATCAATGTATTTTTCATAAGAATAAAGAGTCAGACGTAGTTTCCGTATATGGGAATGTTCTTTGCAGGAAATGATTTTCATCTGGAATTCACAATCGCTCAGCTGGTTACTTTCTATACTATCAAGAAAAATTAGGATATTCAATTCGATATTGGGGAAAAGTGTCAAGCAACAAAATCTGATGGAATTACTTGAATTTTTAGGAAATCATAGAATGAACTCTTCATGTATTCCCTCATAAAATACTCTTTAATCAATTAAGTTTGTAATGTTTATTAGGGTGTCCCTTATTTTTCAAAGTTTCAAATTTCTAACGCATAGGTCTTAGTTTTGTTCATTTGCCTCTAAAACACTCGGAAATTTTTACCTTATTTGGAGTACGATAACCCGTGCCGACTTGCATCGAATCATGCTCATACATGTTGGGCGGCAGTAGCGGTGCGTAATCACTGCATTTGTCATTTGTACTCAATTATTCTCGCGATTAACACGTATTGTTTTACATTTAAAAGATGGCAGTGGAATTAACAAGCAATAAAAAATGTGTTTTCTTAGTTGGTGACGTAAATTATGAAATATCAGGCGCAAAGTTACCGTCTAATCGTCAAGTTCTTGCAGTTCTTTTTTCCAACATTCGCGAAGTTAAATTGACTGTTAGTGAAAGCGCTAATCTCGTCATTCGGGAGTGTATTATATTTTGGGAAAAAGCTAGAATCCCTACCAGAGCTATACCTAACTGTGTACAAAAACTGGTGGATCTTCACCAAAATGTTAGCCGATGAAGAAGAAAGGGCAAGACAAAGGAAATTAAATGAAGAGAAAAAAAGATGTAAGCAAATGTGTTTCAGAGGTTTATCGTCATCTGTTACTACGCAAGATTCTATTCAAACGCAAGGACATCACGATCAGCCTACCAGCTCTGATGAGAGCCTTGAGGAACCCTTGGCATCCACCTCTCAAATGGTAAGTTCTGACACTACTACAAAAAGAGGAAGGAAAGACTTTATCACGCCTAAGTTAGTTGCAGCTTTAGATAGATGTCAATTGAGCATAAGGGATTCTGTCTATATACTTCAGGCTGTAGTAGAAGCACTAGATCTTAGCTGTGATGATTTTCCGATAAACAAATCGTCTATTCAACGTATTCGCATACAGAGCCGAAAAGATAGAGCGGAAACTATAAAATCACATTTTCAGAATAATATGCCTGAAATGGTGACCGTTTACTGGGATGGGAAATTATTACCTGGACTTGACGCGAGAAGTTCTGAAGAAGAACGTCCGCCAATACTAATTTCATTCGGAGAGAAGGAACAACTTCTGGCTGTACCCAAACTGGAGAGCTTTTCTGGCCAGGATCAAGCTAAAGCTGTGTTGAATGCACTTTATGACTGGAACCTCGATGACAAAGTACAAATAATATGCTGTGACACAGCTGCGTCTAATACAGGGCGATTGAAAGGAGCTTGTGTACTTTTGGAACAAAAACTGGACAGGGAATGACTACTCTTTGCTTGCCGCCATCACGTTTACGAACTGGTTTTAAAATGTGTGTTCGAAACAAAAATCCACCAAGTCACAAATAGCCCTGATATCCCACTGTTCAAAAAATTTAGAGACAACTGGAAAACTATTAATCCTGCTGCCATTGAAACATATACCGATATCGTCACAGGACATTTTTGTAATACAACAGTAGAAGATTTGTTGACATTTTATAATCAAGAACTGCAAAAAACCATTAGACGTAACGATTATCGGGAACTGATTGAACTATCTATTATTTTCTTAGGAGGAGACAGTGGAAAAAAAATTAAAATTAGACCTCCTGGAGCGATGCATCAAGCAAGGTGGATGGCTAGAGCTATTTACTCTTTAAAGATATGTTTGTTGCAATCCCAGTTCGAAATTAGCGCCAAGGATAATCGAGCACTTCAAAAAGTCTGTTTATTCATTGCGGTTTTATATGTAAAACCATGGCTTGGATGTAGCCTGGCGGTGAAGGCACCAAATCAAGATTTATGCTTTTTAAAGAGACTTAAGGAATATGAAACTGTTGTCAAATTGATCTCCAAAGCAGCCCTGAGCAAGTTTAGTCAACCTCTTTGGTACTTGTCAGAAGAAAATGCCGTTTTATCACTCTTTGATGATGAAGTTGATGAACAAACCAAAACGAATACTGTAAAAAAGAGACCATCAAAAGAAAATATCCTACCTGATGTGTAATTTTATCTTCTTTTAATAAATATTTCATAAAAATTGTAATATTTCAATTGATTTAGCTATATAACGGAAAGGATTAAAAATTGCAATTTTCAAAATGTTCAGAGTTCTGTCGGCATGGGTTAACGTTGACGTAGGAAAATGAAATTTTGTATTTAAGTAGGTCTAGGTAGTTTAAAAAGAAATAGGAGGTATGCATTACGATATCTAAAACAAAATTTTTTTCGCTCATATAAGGGACACCCTAATGTTGATATTAATTTATTCGATATCTCATATGAATTAGCTAATCATAATTATTTTGTGTAATTTCTATTCTGTTACTGATAACATGATACTACAATATTCCTCGTATAATAATGAATGGAAAATAAAAAAGCGATTGTCAATCGATTACGTGACTTCCCTCATTCGTTAATGGTGCTCAAGTTAGATGTGGTTGAATATTTTCAATTTGTCAATCAACTTTTTAATGAACACAGAATAGTTTCCATTTTGAAGCGTGCTTAGCTCTTAATTTGAGTTTCATTATAAGACAAGATAATTTATTGGTGTCATTATACAAGTACTTACATAAGTTAGAATACATAAAAATAAAATCTAGTGGAAGATGAAATCACTATTGTATATATAAGTTCAAGTTCAAATGCTCAAAATTTATGATCAGAATAACAAATAAAATATTCGTTTGATGAATAAAATGCATTTTCGATGTTGTGAAAGTCAATTTTTCAGTTTTATTCATGATTAAGAGGAGCTTATTTGAGCTGAACCAAGTGAGTGCCTATTCTTGCTCCTTTGTGACTCTCTCTTATGAGTATGATATCTAGGGTATCAGAAGCAAGAGTGGATTGATGAAAGCGTAGATACTGGGCCACTTGGGAAACACCTTTCACTCTATATTCAGGCTCTGCCCTGTCTCATATCGAAATAACCGAATCAAAAATTTTCTGAGACAATTCATGTACTCGTAACCAACGGAACTTACCACTTTTTATATAACAGCTTCTGAAGATGTTCAAAGTTGACTCACTCGGTTCAAGAGATCGAATTTTGTTTTAAATATATTCAATATCAAACTATATTGTAAAATCCAGGTATTGCTATAGAGCCATCCATGATGTTATGATGTTGATCCTCCAGATAGTATTGAATGAAGAAAGAATACGTCCAGGTATTTATATTCCATTATATTTGCAGATCTAAAACTTCAACTTCAAACTTCTATGATCGATGAGGTTACTATCTAACCATCTCCTGCAGATAAGACGAACAATATAATTTTAGGACATTCGATATTGGAAATAATGCGGAACAACAAATAATAACGTCGGTATATTAGGAATGATGAGGTGCAGACCATAACATCACAAACCTTTTACAATTTGAATATTGAAAATATATAAAAGTGTAATGTCTTGAAGTAAAATTCATTTGCAGAGAGACAGGTGGTAGTTAGAATCAAGTACCTGTTTCTTGAAGATAGTGGTTCACGATTTGCCGCAATACCGGAAATTAGAGGTTTGCAGGTCGAGTAAAGGAGCTACTTCAATCATGATGAATGGTTAAGATCATTTTAATAAGAATAATATCATCATCTATGATTATGTACCAAGAACGTCATATTCAAGGTTGAATTAAAAGTATAGTTCAATAGATATTCGTTCATATTTTCTCAGTTTTCAGACATACATTTACAAAGTTATATTCGATTATTAAAGAAATTTTATCTTTCCTGTAGTAAGAATGCCGATGTCATCAGTTCGAACTTCAAGGCCAATGATGTTTGGGAACAATAATAATTGCTTTGTTTGATAATCATTCTTGTTTGGAGTTCCATTATTCTAGCACTATCTAGAGATACACTTTTTGACTAATGAACAAATATCGATGATACGTTATTGTATTGTTTCAATATTCAAGGTTTAATATAGACTAAATTTTGTAGTTGCAGAATCATAGTTCTGTGTTCAACACCAACATATCAGGAAGAGGAAGACCTATAAAGTCTGTAGGTCATCGTGTGAGTCAGCGGTGGAATATTGGGAGAAGATTGACATAGGAATAGATGTGAATAGTATGTGTCACGCTTCTGTCATTATAGAATAATCAATTTCTTCCAGGACGGTTTCACGGATTATAATGCTGACTTTCTTCATGTAAAGCTTGTGATAATATAGTGAATAGAATAATTACATATCTTTATATTCAATTGTAGTGCGTAGAATTCATTTGTCCAATATATAAATGAACTCACTTGAATTCATCTTTTTCTTGTCTGCACCTAGTAATATTCGTTTGATGAAAAAAATGCATTTTCGATGTTGTGAAAGTCAATTTTTCAGTTTTATTCATGATTAAGAGGAGCTTATTTGAGCTGAACCAAGTGAGTGCCTATTCTTGCTCCTTTGTGACTCTCTCTTATGAGTATGATATCTAGGGTATCAGAAGCAAGAGTGGATTGATGAAAGCGTAGATACTGGGCCACTTGGGAAACACCTTTCACTCTATATTCAGGCTCTGCCCTGTCTCATATCGAAATAACCGAATCAAAAATTTTCTGAGACAATTCATGTACTCGTAACCAACGGAACTTACCACTTTTTATATAACAGCTTCTGAAGATGTTCAAAGTTGACTCACTCGGTTCAAGAGATCGAATTTTGTTTTAAATATATTCAATATCAAACTATATTGTAAAATCCAGGTATTGCTATAGAGCCATCCATGATGTTATGATGTTGATCCTCCAGATAGTATTGAATGAAGAAAGAATACGTCCAGGTATTTATATTCCATTATATTTGCAGATCTAAAACTTCAACTTCAAACTTCTATGATCGATGAGGTTACTATCTAACCATCTCCTGCAGATAAGACGAACAATATAATTTTAGGACATTCGATATTGGAAATAATGTGGAACAACAAATAATAACGTCGGTATATTAGGAATGATGAGGTGCAGACCATAACATCACAAACCTTTTACAATTTGAATATTGAGAATATATAAAAGTGTAATGTCTTGAAGTAAAATTCATTTGCAGAGAGACAGGTGGTAGTTAGAATCAAGTACCTGTTTCTTGAAGATAGTGGTTCACGATTTGCCGCAATACCGGAAATTAGAGGTTTGCAGGTCGAGTAAAGGAGCTACTTCAATCATGATGAATGGTTAAGATCATTTTAATAAGAATAATATCATCATCTATGATTATGTACCAAGAACGTCATATTCAAGGTTGAATTAAAAGTATAGTTCAATAGATATTCGTTCATATTTTCTCAGTTTTCAGACATACATTTACAAAGTTATATTCGATTATTAAAGAAATTTTATCTTTCCTGTAGTAAGAATGCCGATGTCATCAGTTCGAACTTCAAGGCCAATGATGTTTGGGAACAATAATAATTGCTTTGTTTGATAATCATTCTTGTTCGGAGTTCCATTATTCTAGCACTATCTAGAGATACACTTTTTGACTAATGAACAAATATCGATGATACGTTATTGTATTGTTTCAATATTCAAGGTTTAATATAGACTAAATTTTGTAGTTGCAGAATCATAGTTCTGTGTTCAACACCAACATATCAGGAAGAGGAAGACCTATAAAGTCTGTAGGTCATCGTGTGAGTCAGCGGTGGAATATTGGGAGAAGATTGACATAGGAATAGATGTGAATAGTATGTGTCACGCTTCTGTCATTATAGAATAATCAATTTCTTCCAGGACGGTTTCACGGATTATAATGCTGACTTTCTTCATGTAAAGCTTGTGATAATATAGTGAATAGAATAATTACATATCTTTATATTCAATTGTAGTGCGTAGAATTCATTTGTCCAATATATAAATGAACTCACTTGAATTCATCTTTTTCTTGTCTGCACCTAGTAATATTCGTTTGATGAAAAAAATGCATTTTCGATGTTGTGAAAGTCAATTTTTCAGTTTTATTCATGATTAAGAGGAGCTTATTTGAGCTGAACCAAGTGAGTGCCTATTCTTGCTCCTTTGTGACTCTCTCTTATGAGTATGATATCTAGGGTATCAGAAGCAAGAGTGGATTGATGAAAGCGTAGATACTGGGCCACTTGGGAAACACCTTTCACTCTATATTCAGGCTCTGCCCTGTCTCATATCGAAATAACCGAATCAAAAATTTTCTGAGACAATTCATGTACTCGTAACCAACGGAACTTACCACTTTTTATATAACAGCTTCTGAAGATGTTCAAAGTTGACTCACTCGGTTCAAGAGATCGAATTTTGTTTTAAATATATTCAATATCAAACTATATTGTAAAATCCAGGTATTGCTATAGAGCCATCCATGATGTTATGCTGTTGATCCTCCAGATAGTATTGAATGAAGAAAGAATACGTCCAGGTATTTATATTCCATTATATTTGCAGATCTAAAACTTCAACTTCAAACTTCTATGATCGATGAGGTTACTATCTAACCATCTCCTGCAGATAAGACGAACAATATAATTTTAGGACATTCGATATTGGAAATAATGCGGAACAACAAATAATAACGTCGGTATATTAGGAATGATGAGGTGCAGACCATAACATCACAAACCTTTTACAATTTGAATATTGAGAATATATAAAAGTGTAATGTCTTGAAGTAAAATTCATTTGCAGAGAGACAGGTGGTAGTTAGAATCAAGTACCTGTTTCTTGAAGATAGTGGTTCACGATTTGCCGCAATACCGGAAATTAGAGGTTTGCAGGTCGAGTAAAGGAGCTACTTCAATCATGATGAATGGTTAAGATCATTTTAATAAGAATAATATCATCATCTATGATTATGTACCAAGAACGTCATATTCAAGGTTGAATTAAAAGTATAGTTCAATAGATATTCGTTCATATTTTCTCAGTTTTCAGACATACATTTACAAAGTTATATTCGATTATTAAAGAAATTTTATCTTTCCTGTAGTAAGAATGCCGATGTCATCAGTTCGAACTTCAAGGCCAATGATGTTTGGGAACAATAATAATTGCTTTGTTTGATAATCATTCTTGTTTGGAGTTCCATTATTCTAGCACTATCTAGAGATACACTTTTTGACTAATGAACAAATATCGATGATACGTTATTGTATTGTTTCAATATTCAAGGTTTAATATAGACTAAATTTTGTAGTTGCAGAATCATAGTTCTGTGTTCAACACCAACATATCAGGAAGAGGAAGACCTATAAAGTCTGTAGGTCATCGTGTGAGTCAGCGGTGGAATATTGGGAGAAGATTGACCTAGGAATAGATGTGAATAGTATGTGTCACGCTTCTGTCATTATAGAATAATCAATTTCTTCCAGGACGGTTTCACGGATTATAATGCTGACTTTCTTCATGTAAAGCTTGTGATAATATAGTGAATAGAATAATTACATATCTTTATATTCAATTGTAGTGCGTAGAATTCATTTGTCCAATATATAAATGAACTCACTTGAATTCATCTTTTTCTTGTCTGCACCTAGTAATATTATACACCATGGCATTTTGCAGCTCTCCTTACTTACTAGTCCTTTTTCGCAATGAAATTTTTTCTGACTCAATTTTTATCCTCTATGCTATCTCAACAGAGTCAAGAATATATGAGCAATCTGGAGGTACTGTATGAACTGGCGATGACTCACTGAATCTGGATTTTATGAGTAGGAATACATTTTGTCATTGGTGTGAAAGAATCATTCCGAAGTGAGGTTTGATTACGTATTCAGCAGTTAATTCTACTCTAATTCATTGAAAATCACTTGAATTTACAACATCCGAAAGCTGATTGCAATTAAAGTTAATTCATACGCTCAATCTTCAATGATTAATCTACTGCAACGTGAATAAAAAGGAAGAAAATATGAGAAAGATCGATTATGTAACATCAGTATGGTAAAAATACTTGAGCTGACATAAGTCTTTAGGAGCATCCTCTAGACGTTAATACCAAACAATATGAACAAAATCACTATCAGTTGCCTATGTACCAGATCATTTTCCGCTAGCGATTGGTGCTACATGCACCTGAGAATCTTATTACCTAACAGACGGGAGGGAGAAAAACTGATCAGTAGTGAAGTGAAATTTCCACTTTCTCACTCAAGACTTAAATACCTAACAGCAGAAAATTATTTATATTAGTTGTAAGTGTTATTCCTCGTAATTTTTGCATTTTCATTATCTGGATATTTAGATTCAGTGTATGATGGTTTACGTTATGCTAATGTTGAACACTATTATGTGTTCTGTCATTCCAGAATAATACAATATAAGTGGGATGAGACTTTACTAAACCACGAATGCGAAATTAACGGTAATTATAATTAAACATTTGTCATGAATCATTGAGAAAACCAGCACAACATTGCAACTAATAATTGAGATGGCTATTTGGAAAATTGGATGGAAACGCCTCATCGAATATAGCTCTTTTCATTGATGTGACTTCATTGTTTGAAAAGCAGCGAGATATGAAAAAGGGATGATATGAGAAGTTCTTTCACGGGTCTAGATAATGGTATATTGAAGAACCAGTTCCATTACACATGGTTTCAACGAACTGCTGTCATATTCCAAAGAACGAGTTAACTGAAATACCTAAGGAAACGAGTTTTTCATAATATTTCCTCATTCCGAGGTTCCAAAATTCAATTTTAATTAATTTACATCTTCAGTTTGAGCTTCTCCTGTCGGATTGAGAACAGATGAATCACATTTGAAGTATCCAATTGAAACTTCTATCAATTTTGACATATTTCAAATTTAGTTGCTCTACTTTTGAAGTTATTCCAACGTTGATCATATTTTCAAATGGAGTAAGCAAAGATGTTCTGGAAAGTATTATTCAGAACAAATCAGATTTCTGAGTGCAGATCATTTCATGTTACATTGGTTCCCAAATTACTTACTTTACGGAGCGGATAATGTATAAATTTGTTCTCAAATCTATATTAATATTCGTGTATGGCCTTTTGATTCCCAAAAATGCATAGTGATTATTCCTATCTTGAGATTAATTTAGATCTATTGAAGATGATGAGAATTCCTTACAAAATGCGTATGAATGAGAGTTGATAACTCCTCGCTTTGATAATGCCACAGTGTGGTGAAACAATTTGTCAGCATTTTTAAATTAAATGTTGAAAGTTTTGTGTAAAATTTGAGTTTTATTCTCCAACTTCTGAAGAATAAACCTAATATTACTCATTCTGTAGTTTGAGTAGGAGCTACTTCAATAAATCTCATTAATATCAGAATTAGACATTACTTGACGATTATTTGGTAGCAACACATTCATTCTATATGTTCCTTCGAGTCAGATGCGGAAAGCATAATTTCAGCCTTTTCATGAGGAAAATAGCGAAGCTGCCTTTTACTCTAGGCATTTTGCCAACTTAACATATTGTATTCACAGGGTTGATGGAATTTAAGAAAACCGATTGTGGGTTCATCAGTTCCCTCCAGTAGATATTATTCGTATTTACCAAACATTCAGCTACTTCTCCAAGATATCAAATCTAGCAGGTGGATTATTCTCTAATTTGAGACATTTCAAGCAGCTTAGAATGCCAACAGATTAGGGAGATGACTTACGTGTCCTATTTATAGTTCCAAAATTCAATTACCGAATAGAATGACTCATACAAGAAACACAGTGTAACGCCTTGAATTCCGAAATAAGAACGGAAGAAAACAAATTATACGTACGTACTGAGTTCGCAATCACAGATGAAGTTTTCGGTTCTCGTAGTCCAACTAACACGTACTGACGGCGTTCTTTCCATAAGTGGCCCAGACCTACTTCAGTAGAGGAGGGGGGCTCAAACATACTAATAATTTTAACCCGCAGTTAGAAGTCTTCCACTGACGACCGTCCCATCCAACTACGAAAATGACTACCGATAGCACTATTCAGAGGACTCAGAGAACGAATAAATGAAACCAACTAGTACAACTTACCTACTCTATTAACATTGAAATCTTCTAATAATAGTTATAAAAAAACATGGCAACAAATTGATTTACCACTGAAACCCCATAGACAATGAAAATATTCAGCTATAATTACACAGAGATAAGTTACTGCAAGGTCACCTGTTGAAGGTAAGAAGCATGTATATCTATATAGATAATTCTAACACTACACCCAATGAAGCAATAAGGGGCCAAGAGAGTATTCCAAAACTACCGCATGAATTCAAAAAATAAGGCAACGTGATTTTTTTAAAGAGAATCTTCTTAAGAGACACCACATGGGTCGCTGTTAGCCGTTATTGAGAGTGAAACCGTTATTTCACCTAAACAGGAGGTCTACGAAATTTTCCTACATCTTTATTGTAGTGAATTTTTCAACTTGAAATATTCCCAGGAAACTTAATGGTGCAGTCAATCAGTTCTGGCGAGTTTCCAGCACCGAAACTGCCGAAACGACGTGAGTTGATGGACTAATATTTTCTTCGAAACTACATTTCTTAAACGTGGAACCATGAATGAGACACAACCTGTATACAATTTGATTGGTCTTAATACCGAAAAAAATATTGTTTCAAATCAAAGTGCAACAGAATTTATATGAGTACCTTGCAATTTGTTCACTTCCACATACAAGCTTGGAGTATTTCTTGCTGTCTGGAAGACAGCTAGACTTCAATCAATTTCAAAAACAAGGAAAGGGGAGACTTCCTAATGATTATAGAACCATTACATTATACATCTAAAATAATGAAGAGAGCATGCAAAATTGAGCTGATATAGTGGTAGACGAAGAGGTACCGATAGAATGTGTGTCTTCCCACCAACCTTGCTTCTGCTTATAGCAACGACCTGCTGGGAGTGACTGTTTTGCGAATTGGTTTTACATAACCTAGTTTACAGAGCAGGAAAAGTGAGTTTCTGCCCGGTCCATGGTTAACGAAAATTATGTTGGTATCGAGGAGGCACTTGAGAACACAACCGCCGAATATGTCGAATTCTCCAGGGGACATCGAAGAATATAAAGGTTTGACATTGGAACAACAACATACGCAGGAACAAACATTTTACTAGCACTTCATACATAGACACTGTTCAGGCCTAATGCCGGTTGTTATGAGTATGTAGTTTGCCACACTGTTTCTTAATTGCAACCGTGGCAGCATTGATTTGAAATAGTTTCTAATAGATAGCAGGACAGGGAGTTGTTATTATGTAACCAAGATTATGAAACAAGTTTGTTTATATATTGATATTGAGTTCGAGAATGAAATTATAAAAACGTCAAGTATTTTTTATATGAAACCAATTACCACAAAGAAAGAAATACAGTCCACTTATAAGAAGGTAGTCCTTAATATTTTGGTACTTCGAGCCGGATATACAAGAAGTTGGTTGTGAAATTGAATCAATAACAACACCATCAAATATATAACTTGCCAGTCTGTGAGCTGTCAATTTATTATTTCATCAGTCTATGAAAACAACAAGCAAGGAATTTAACTACTTAGACACCAAGGTCAACCGGTCCGGCGTCAAGACTGACAATTATACACTGTTTCCTGTATTCAAGTATGCCCTCTACAATTTAATGCTTTCTTTTTGAACTGCTTATAAAAATGTCGGATGAACTCAAAACAGCAAAAGCAAGGCGAGGCAATATCATGGGAAAATTATCTAGTTTAATATCGTTTTATTATTCACTTGTTTTAAATAATTCAAACAATGAAACTATTACCAAATTGAAGCTACGAATGAAGCGATTCAACGGTACTTTAGACGAGTTTGACAAGGTCAATTGTGAAATTCAATATCTTGACAATACAAGCGATTCAATTGAATCAGAAGCATTCGAAGCTGCATTTTACGATATTATTTCAAGAATAAATCAAGTAATTATTTACTATGATAATTCAAAGGTGTATCGTGTTCACAGTTGCCGATTTCTGGTGGTGGGGTCGTGAATAGAGTCAAATTACCTACGATAAATTTGCCCAATTTAAAAGGACAATACATGCGGTAAAAAACATAACACTTTGGTGCAATTAACAAGCGATACTAGTGCAACACCAAAAACAAGGTGATTTTAAGAGTTGGTGGAAGAATCCAACTTTCTAATTACAAGTACGATAAAAAACATCCCATGATCTTACCCCAACATCATGCGTTGACAAAATGGATTGTCGAAAAAGGGTATAACCGTTTATTACATTGTGGTCCTTCTCTTCTGTTGAGTTGAATTCGCGGAAGATTCTGGCATATTAGTGGTCGCAATGTATGTAAACGTATTGTAAGAAGATCCATTTGATGCTTCAGAGCAAAGTTCGTACCAATTAAGTACATAATGAACAATTTACCCAGTACGAGAGTAAACCAATATGTACAATTTTTTATCAAAAGTATTGATTTTGCTGGACCTTTTTCAAGAAAGGACAGAAAAACTCGCGATGCAAAATTAACGAAAACATACGTGTGTTCAATGATTTGTTCATGCACTAAGGCTATCCATTTGGAGATCATTTCTGATTCAACCACAGAAGGTTTTTTGGCAGCGTTGCGACGCTCCAATGCTAGAAGAGGTAAACATTCTACAATCACGACTGATAACGTTCTTAACTCCATAAGAGCGAATAATTATTTGAAAGAAATATCGGAGTTTCTAGTAGCAAACTCAAGTAAAATTTCAAATTCTTTATCAGATGATAATATTCAATGGAATTTCATACATAGTCGTTCGCCTAATTTTGGCTCAATTCGGGAAGCAGGAGTAAGAAGCATATAATTTCATATGAAAAGAGTAATAAGTAATAGTCATTTAACTTCTGAAGATTTTAACACTGTAGTAGTTCAAATAGAAGGTATTTTGAACTCCCGTCCAATATGTCCTTTAACATCCAATCTTGACGATCCTACGCCTCTGACACAGTCATTTTCTTATGAGCAAGTCTCTCGCTACACTTCCAGAACACTATTCAGAAGATATACCTGATAATCGACTGGATAAATTTCAATTTTTGCAACGCCTAATTCAACACTTTTGGCAAAGGTGGCATAAAGAGTATGTAACCAAATTACAAACCCGGGTGAAATGAAGAAAAAAACATCCGAACCTGTTGAAAATTGAAGCTTTGGTCATCATGAAAGAGGACAACTCACCACCATCACAATAGTCTATCAGAAGGATCTACGATCTTCATACTGGTCTCGACAAAGTGACTCGTGTTGAGAGCATATGTGTGGAAGGAAAAATATTGAAACGTGCGGTTTCCAAGATTTGTGTTTCACCAATCTACGATGATATACAGGAAGAATGATTCTATTTGTATTTGTTTTGTTATTTTTTAAAGTGATCACACTTGCAAGGCAGCCGGAATGTTTAGGCCTAGTGCCGGTTTTTATTAGTATGTAGTTTGTCACACTATTTTTTAATTGTAACCATGGCAGCAATAGCTTGATGTTCTTTCTAATAGATAGCAGGACATGGAGTTGTTGCTATGTAACCAAGGAGGAGGAACAAGTTTGTTTATATATTGATATTGAGTTCAAGAGTAAAATTATAAAAATGTCAAGTATTTTTTATATGGAACCAATGACCACAATGAAAGAAATACAGTCCACTTATAAGAAGGTAGTCCTTAACAGACACCATGGAGATTGCAGTGCCCCTGCTGTGTATTATTCAGTGAAAACTCTAGGTAAACTGATGAGATGAGGTATTATCAAAAATATTTGTTTATTAGGATGATATACTGACAAACTGCGTCTAAACTCTCAAGTTGGAGTGTTCCCATAACAATCAGCAAATCTTCATCAGGACGGTCAGTCAACCTTACATAATAATCTCAATAGCATGTTATGTGATCACATCTCAGACTGTCTTGGAAGAACTACAGAGGCTGGCCGTCTCATACATTAGTTATCGGGTGAAACAGACATATTCCGGATCAGAACATAAGGGGAACCTAGTCTATAGCGCCGTAGTGAAACATTCCAAACAAGCAGCTGACAAGCCAATCAGCACTTATCCAGAGACCGAAGGTCTAAGACAATTCAAATTATTCATTAGAGGAATATACAAACGGAAAACTCATGAATTACTGGAGCTGAGAGGAATCCAACCCGGTGGGCGGTAATACTGTGCGCAGGTTTATGTCCACTGAAGGAACACCCACACAGAATACGTGTAGAATGGTGCACATCATGCAGTCGGTACGATGACAACGATGGATTCATTGCATATTCACTACACCGATGTCTCGCCCTGAAGATAGCATATGAGGAGTCAGTTTTGAAGTTCAGCAGTTACTGGGCTTCTTCAAGGAAACATGATTGACAACCGGAATTCAATAGTTACATGATCACACCCAAGAAGGGAGTTTGAGGCCGCGTGTCTTTGGGTCCTGACGATACCATCCCAAAATTCAATAATAACAAAATGAGCGCATGAGAACTTCCTCAGCTCTTAACGTTATGATTTCTGGGATAACAATATTGCTGTATGGACTTTACACACTATCATATCTTTCAATGACTATTCTTCGAGTGGAGTGTGAATCACATTTATTCAAGTATGTGAATATTTCATAGAAAATGCAGAAAATGGTATCAACAAATTTCGAGCATTTATAGGATAACTTTCAGTTATGTGAAAGATCCAACATTGCTATTATTACTGATATGAGGTAGCCTCTCATGTCACTGAAAATGATATCCTCTTTCAGAGTGGAATTATTTCTTCTGTCACGTACAATGTGATTCGTGGTTCAATCTTTTACGTTCATTCATCTTTATAATCCTAATATATATATATATATATATATATATATATATATATATATATATATTACATGATTATCTCATATCCTCCTCTAATGAATAATCAATTCATTGTTGTTACCCTGATTTGAGTTCATCAAAAAAATTCAAAAGTTTGGAGTATGATTCGCACAATTTATATGTTTCTAATATGTACTAAATATCCCGGGGTGTATAGATGCACCCCATTATCGAGTATTCATAACGGATCAATCTTAATTCCAATTCATCTTATAAAACAGATCCATTATGGATAGAGAGAGTCAAATTTCAAACTATAAGAATTTTTGATAATCAATTTTGTTATGTTGCTCCTGCGATTGATATTTCACCACTACAAGATTTTGAAATTATACTAGCTCTTCATTTGATATAATCCTATAAAATACGTAACATCCCATAGTTCTTCCATTGTTTGCATAATAATGTATGGTGACACAATGTTATAGGAATACTTTGGTAGAATAAATATGCGAAATTGAAAATCTTGTTAATATCCTTTGAAAAATCCAGAACGATTAATTGAAATCAGTAAATCAATGCAAGTATATATGAACAGATAATCAGATAAAGACAAGACATTTTACTTTGTCGAATAACACTTAATTTGGGAGAAAGTTGATTGCAATTTTGAACAGTTCATTATCAAAACATATGATGAAGTAACACTGGTACACCATAGTATTTATACGAAATTCAGGATGAAGAAAATCAATTATAAGAATCAATTGTGCACATAGCTACCAAGGTTAATTATTTTGAGATAGTAAACCGCAAGGGATTTGAACTATCGGTAATTACATTCTATGGATTGCATTACGTAGAGTTTTACAGAATGAACAAACTGGAATTCCCTAAATCTAGTTCCTCGTTAAGTAGATTGTTTGTTCAAACGATCTACCTGTTTGTCCAATGTATAAGGCATTACCTTTCTCACAAGTAAACTTATATTATACTTTTGCGCCGTATCCCGTTCATGAAAGAATAAATGAAAGTTCTTTCCATTTCAACAGATGAAACAAGATCAGCTAAGATTTCTACAGAAACTTCTGGATGTGCCACAAGGTCCTCACTACCAAGCTATTGTTTGAATACTCCAAAGAAAATAACATGCCCACTAGCCATATTTGGAATGATAGTTTGCCAAACCATTCATTGCAGCTTTTGTGTTCTTCATATCGGCCGCTATTTAATAGATACATTCCGTATCGTCAGTTTGTTGCTCCGGGCAGGAAAGCCCTGAATGAATGGATCCAATGAAACTACTATAAATTGGAAGAACAATTTTATTTTCATAACTTTCAGGTTTCCAATATTTTATTGAAAAATTTGTGTCGTGATTTTACCCTTTCGGTTTATAGTATAAGTAGCAGATTATGTTATGTTATTATCATATTTTTGAAGCAACAATCGAGTTGCTTTTCATTTTCAATTGCTGTGAAGGCCAGCTCTTGATTTTCGAACCTCTCGTAACTCGATTTCTCTGACTGCTGCTGACTTCAAAGATTCCTTCATTTTCTCAATAATGATGTAGAATGCGGTCAGTCCAATAACAATTGAAATTGTCAAACTCATTCAATCGTGTGTGAGGAAATAGTGGATGATGGGCGATGAGTGGTTCTATCCAGATGCTGCTGCTTGGATTCCGATCATTTGCCTCTTGTTAATTTTAATGCTACACATCTTGAATATTTATGTCACCATGATATTGCCAACTCTTGCGACATGTTCTACCCAGTGGTATGACACATTTTCTTATATTCTAACTATTGGGCTCGCCATGTATAGCTCATTCTGGAGGATTCCAGGTTTGGGCTTAGTGAAACATGTTGTTTATGTGATGTGGTTCAATTTAGACTGGTTTTGTTAAACACTTCAATCATACTGTTACAATGAATTTGATTTGCTCAATCATCAATTCAATAAGCTAATGAACTGCAGGTTGAATGAGGAGTATTATTGTTCCTCTGCGTTAAATGCGACACAATTAAACGGCTGATATTAATGATAATATTCCGATTAACTGTTAGGAAGTTCAAGTGACCTTATTTCATCATACCTGAGATACGATACATCTACACATTCTCTGAGAATGCATATTCGTGCAAAATTCAGATTATCTTTGAGCGCATCAGATAGAATAGGATCAATCCATTTGGGCTCCAAAACTGGTAGTTTTTGAAATTGAGTGGGAAGAACTAACGTTAGGAGAATAGATAAATTACTAGGTATTTGGAAAAATTAATCCCACCTGGATTTGTTCTATCTATTCAACTCGGTGAAGCTTCTGGAGTAGGAATAAACTCACAGGCTAAGTGCTTCAGTGGCACCTCCACAGTGGTCTAAGACACCTCTGAGATGGAAACGCTTCAAAATAGCGTATCATCGATGACGCTCAAAATTTTCATTATCAGCTCATTTTCCGCATCATTCTTGAGTCACGATACTTAGAACAATTTCCGAACGTCCAAAAGGGTCAGAAACAGGCGGCAGAGCTAACATGAAACCATCTACTACATTCTTCAATGTATACCACCACTTTGAAGTTCGAATTTCACTGAATTGCGTTTCACGAAGTCCAACTATTCAGTTATATTCTATCTTAAGAAATTGTATGTACATTTTATTGTAATTCACGATTAGGCATGCAATAATCTTATGTACACTTCATATAGCACTGAATTGTTCAAATAATTGACATGGATACATTATACAAGAGGAAATATGGAGTTATATAATTTGCGGCGTTAGTTTCATGACCAATTCTGAACTTTGTGCAAATAATGTGCAGGTGAAATATTTTTAATCAACCTGAAATAAGGACAAGTATTAAATTCGTCAGGAGCAAGCATCAGATGAATGCTTAAAATGATGAAATTTCACTCTTGTGAAATTGCTCCAGTTTATGGAATAAATGAGCCGGATTAAACTGTAATTCAAGTGGCTCACAGAAGCAGGATGAATACCTACTTCGGAGGCCGAAATTCCAACACAAAATCAATGAAAACCCCATTTGGTGAATGTCAAGCTGTTATATTCTATTTTCAAGTATCTTCATGATAATTAGGAAATTCAACTCATGCGAACAGAATATTTTATATACTAACATAATCATAAATTCTTATCAGAAACTGAAAAGTGGTTATCAGATTTGGATCTATATCGAATATATTGCCTATCTTATTCGGCTATTCTATTTTAGTCTGAAAATAATTTTTGGTTCAGTTTCGCATAACTAAGTATATAATAGCCTCAGAAATTTGAATCGTTTAATATGCGAAGAACGTATGATCTGAAAAATGAACTACATTCCGTATCTGACATTTGAATTCCATCTGCAACATGAAAGCTAAATGACTCTCCAAACAAATTTAGAACTCAAATGATCGGGATTCTAGGATACTTCCACTCTGGCTTTCAGATAATATATGCGTTTCAGCTTCTTGATGAATATCGAAAATGGAAATTAAGCTCTATCAAACTTGATTAACAATTCTCTTTAATCTTTTCATATGTTTTCATGATCTATTCATTGTTGCGATTGCTTGAAGATGGTAATCTACTGGTTCCTTCACCGCTAACTCCTGATATTGTAACCCCTGCTTAGATTATGCCGATGACTTTCCGAGGAACCCAATAGGCATATACGCAGGAACAGTATCGGATCCCACACAAACGGCTCCAAATATTATAAACAAGTGTTGCCAAAAGGAGGAACTTACCGTGAATCCTTTCGAAATCACTATAGTTCTATTTACCAGAAAGAAAGTACTGAGAGGACTAAAGTCACCAGTTCTGAATAAAGTAGGAATTCCAATTGCACAATAGCCAGAATACTTGGAAGCTATTTTTGATTACAAGCTGACATGGGATGAACACCTACCAAAAACGATCCAAGAGAGCCTTCATTATATGCAGAAGAATATGTGGGAAGAACTGGGGGCTACAAACAATGATTACATGACTATACAACAGGGTCATTGGAACCATGAAAGCATATGGCTCGTTGGTGCGGTGACGATCCGAAGGCAAGAAGCATTCTAAGGTTAGCCTGCCTGGCGGCACAGGAGCTATGAGGACAATCTCAACATCTTCTTCAGATCTCTTGGGTAACATACCGCCACTTCATATTTATATACAAGGCTAAGCTAGGTCGGTCACCAGTAGACTGGCCATAGGGCAAGCGCACATGAGCAAATTGCACGGTAAGATGTACAAGGAGCTATACAATGAGTCCGAAACCTACCCAATAATCAATATGCCATCGGATGAGATGCTTCTCGAGGAAAGCTTCGAAGAGAACTCCAAAATAGTGGAAGACATGGAAAGGAAGACTTATAATAAATGCAGAAATGGCCTGTTACACATAGCACAGATGGCTCATGAAAACAATGAAGATGCAGAAGCAGATTTAAAGGTCCTTTGCCTAATTGGCCACAACTTCGTGTATGTAACGATATTGAATTAAATTTTCTGAATCATGAAGATAACTCAGATAGTTCAATATAGGATTATAAAGATGAATGAACGTAAAAGATTGAACCGTAGGCGGGATTCGAACCCACATTTCTGGATTTCTAGTCCAGAGTGTTTAACAATTCCACCACTTTGGTTCCGTTAGATTTCCATATTTTCGTAGAAATAAACCTCTGAAAGGATCATTGATGAACACAATGCAATTCGATGCCTTACCATAGATCAACTATTCAAGCACATTCATCTGAAGTTCAGTCGTTTTTTTAGTTAGGATTGTAGGTTATAGTACTGCTATGATTGGCAGCTACTTGACAGTTCTTATTCTATGACAGCATCCCGGTTCTTATATATTCCAATAGAACTGACTGAGAATTGTTCT
This sequence comes from Endomychus coccineus, assembly GCA_958510875.1. Classification (NCBI taxonomy): domain Eukaryota; kingdom Metazoa; phylum Arthropoda; class Insecta; order Coleoptera; family Endomychidae; genus Endomychus; species Endomychus coccineus. Next base: position 198,024,058 of record OY294067.1, on the reverse strand, counting down.
GGTACTCGTGGTTGCTCTCTAGTCGGACTGATCTGAAATTCGAGACCAAGTTCTTCCGCAGCTTTTTGTGCTGCCTTAAAGATGAAGGTTTCCGCGAGCGTTATATGCTGTGTTGGGTTGTCGGGACAAACCAACAGAAGAATCAACATTCGACGTGAAGAACACCACAATGCAGTCGCAAAGCAAGAAATCACATCATCATTTGCCGAACATATGAGAAAAACTTTACATGAAATCAATTTTGAAAACACCCAAGTCCTAGCCAGCCTGGAGAACAGAACAAAACGCATCATAAGAGAAGCTATCGAAATCGAGAAGCGACCTTCAAATCTTAATACAAGAGATGATACACAGAGACTACCAATTGCTTGGGAACCAGCCCTTCAACCACCCAGGAGAACAGTCAACTAGACTTATTGAACGGACCGACAAACTCGCTCGAACGCAACGAACAGATAAAATAGCTCGAACGCAACAGACCAACAAACTCAATAAGACGCATCAAACCGGCAAAATCATCCAGATGTAACAAGGATACATAAAACACCAACAGGATCAACGGAGATCAGTTTCAAGTTAACTCGAAGCAGAGCAGCAGTAATTTAACATAGGATTATGGAGATGAATAAACGTAGAAGATTGAACCATAGGCGGGATTCGAACCCACATTTCTGAGTTTTTAGTCCAGGGTGTTTACCAATTACACCACTTTGGTCATGTTAGATTTTTATATTTTTTGTAGATATAAACCTCTGACAGGATAGTAGATCATTGATGAACACAATGCGATTCGATGCCCTACAATAGATCAACTATTCACGCACATTCATCTAAAGTTCAGTCGTTTTTTGAAGTAAGGGTTGTAGGTTAGTACTGCTATGGTTGGCAGTTACTTGACAGTTCTTATTCAAATGACAGCATCACGGTTCCTATATATTTCAATAGAACTGACTTAGATTTGTTCTGGTTAAGTATAAACAAGTTTGCAGTTTCTTCGCCTAATTGGCCACTATCGTGTATGTAACTTAAGAGATATAGAATTAAATTTTCTGAGTTATGAAGATAAATTAGATGATTTAACATAGGATTATGAAGATGAATAAACGTAGAAGATTGAAGCATAGGTGGGATTCGAACCCACATTTCTTGATTTCTAGTCCAGGGTTTATATTTACAAAAAATATAAAAATCTAACAGGACCAAAGTGGTGTAAGTGGTAGACACCCTGGACTAGAAATCCAGAAATGTGGATTCGAATCCCGCCTGTGGTTCAATCTTCTACGTTTATTCATCTTTATAATCCTATGTTAAATTATCTAAGTTATCTTCATAATTCAAAAAATTTAATTCTATATCCCTCAAGTTACATACACGATAGTGGCCAATTAGGCAAAGAAACTTTAAACTTGTTTATACTTAACCAGAACAAATCTAAGTCAGTTCTATTGAAATATATAAGAACCGGGATGCTGTTATTTGAATAAAAAATGTCAAGTAACGGCCAACCATAGCAGTACTAACCTACAATCCTTACTTCAAAAAACGACTTAACTTCTAATGAATGTGCGTGAATAGTTGATCTATGGTAGGGCATCGAATAGCATTGTGTTCATCAATGATCTACTATCCAGTCAGAGGTTTATATTAACAAAAAATATAAAAATCTAACAGGACCAAAGTGGTGTAATTGGTAAACACCCTGGACTAGAAATCCAGAAATGTGGGTTCGAATCTTGCCTATGGTACAATCTTCTACGTTCATTCATCTTTATAATCCTATGTTGAATTATCTAAGTTATCTTCATAATTCAGAAAATTCAATTCTATATCTCTTAAGTTACATACACGATAGTGGCCAATTAGGCAAAGAACATTAAACTTGTTTATACTTAACCAGAACAATTCTCAGTCAGTCCTATTGAAATATATAAGAACCGGGATGCTGTCATTCGAATAAGAACTGTCAAGTAACTGTCAACCATAGCAGTACTAACGTACAATCCTTACTTCAAAAAACGACTGAACTTTAGATGAATGTGCGTGAATAGTTGATCTATGGTAGGACATCGAATCGCATTGGGTTCATCAATGATCTACTATCCTGTCAGAGGTTTATATTTACAAAAAATATAAAAATCTAACAACAAAGTGTTGTAATTGGTAAACACCCTGGACTAGAAATCCAGAAATGTGGGTTCGAATTCTGCCTATGGCTCAATCTTCTACGTTCATTCATCTTCATAATCCTATGTTAAATTATCTAAGTTATCTCCATAACTCAGAAAATTTAATTCTATATCTCTTGAGTTACATACACGATAGTGGCCAATTAGGCAAAGAAACTTTAAACTTATATATATATACCAAGAAAACATACAAATATATATATATATATATATATATATATAAATATATATATATTTATTTAGTTTATTTTTCTTGGGAGTAGCGGCTTATTGAAACACGTAGATTATTTATACATCTTTACTAGTTTCGGGATATATATATATATATATATATATATATATATATATATATATATATATATATATATATATATATATATATATATATATATGTTAGTAATACTATATGTAACGATAGACAAATACCTATCAATAACATAATTTCTTCACTTGAAACTGAAATTGCTAAAAAACCTACTCAAATAGCAAATGAAATAAGATCAAAGTGTATCGACACAATAACGAATTTCACACAAACAGTTAAAAATAATAAATTTAATAATAAAAATAACAAATCAATCAAAAATTTCAAAGAAACCAAACAATTCATCAAATCTAACCCACAAATCACTATCTTAAAAGCAGATTAAGGTAATAAAACAGTTATCATGGACACAAATGAATATGAGGATAAAATGTCTACAATGTTGAATGATCCTGAAGTATATAAAAAACTAAATAATAATCCAACTAACATTTACCAAACTAAAAATAATAACTTAGTAAAAAAATGGTTTGAGAAGAAATATATTCCAAAATACATTCATAGACAATTAACGATACATAATGCTCATCCTCCAAAAATATATGGTTTACCCAAAATTCAAAAACCTAATTCACCAATGCGGCCTGTAGTATGCAGCATTCAATCACCTTTTCATGAAATGGCTAAATACTTATCCAATATACTAAAAAACATAACTTACAAAAATTAGTTTTACATCAAAGATTCTTGGGATTTCAAGGAATTCATTAACAAAATTACGATACCAAAAAACTATATCTTAGTATCACTAGATGTCACATCTTTATATACAAATATCCCTCTAGAATTAGCTAAACAAATAATTCAAAATAAATGGGATGAAATAAAACTATATACAAATTTACTTATGAATGAGTTCTTGACAGCTATAGAATATACATTCACCGCTAATTTTTTACAATATAAAGATGATTGTTATAAACAATTAGATGGTTGTGCAATGGGCTCTCCAATATCAAGTATCATAGCCCAAATAGTAATGGAATTCCTTGAAGAAGAAGTAGTATCTCAACTAAATTATAATATAGCTTTCTTCAAAAGATATGTTGATGATTGTATTGCTGCAATGCCTGAAAACAAATGTAATGAATTTTTGAATTCTTTCAATTCTTTTCACCATAAGTTACAGTTCACGATCGAATTAGAAAATAATAATGAAATAAATTTTTTAGATTTAACTTTAGTGAGAAAATCAAATGATAACAAAATTCTAACAAAATGGTATACCAAACCTACTTGGTCAGGAAGGTATACTAATTCCTATTCCAATATATCTAAAAAATATAAGAAAAATGTTATCATAAATATGATAGATAGAGCCATTCGACTAAGTTCTCCTGAACTGAGAACTATATCTATTACAAAAACAAAAGAAACTTTAATAAGAAATGATTATCCCATTGATTTAGTAAATTCGATAACTAAAGACAAAATTCATAAATTTTATGACTCATCTGGTGAAATCAATACCAATAATGAGAAATCAAATAATAAGCATTACATATCACTACCATATATTAATGGTCTGTCAGAAAAAATTTGTAATATAGTGAAACCTTATGACCTACATATATGTCATAAGAGTTATTTAAATCAAAATTAAAAAGCAGCGTACCTTTCAAAAAAATAACCCATACTGTTTATTCCATCCCTTGCAAAGATTGCGGAAAGGTATACATTGGCCAATCTTCACAATACCTCGAAAAAAGGTTGAATGGTCACAAATATACCAAAAATTCATCAACTGCGCTCAATAAACATGTAAAAGACACTAACCATACATTCGACTACAACAATACAAAAATTTTAAATATTGAAACAAACGACAACAAACGTTTGATATTGGAATCTATTCAAATTAAAAAGAACAATTGTGTAAATGACAAAATAGATTCCAATCTTTCAAAACTTTATAATAATCTAATTCAAACTTAACAAAATTTTATTAGTTTGAAGTGCCACTTTCCACTTGTCTATTTGAAATTCAACCTAAAAAAGATAAAGTATTATTTAATTATGACATTATGAGTAACAATTTTGAGGTTAAGTTCCATAGAATTATCTTAAACTTGAATAGTTGATTATGCATAGATCGGAAGTGTTCATCATAGAATAACTAATTCATACAATAATCATAGATATTTATAATTGTACAATCTTAAAATATCTTTTATTTAATCAAATTCAATCCATTTCAAATTGTAATTAGCCATACATTACTCTTTCACACATAACCGATCCAATGTTTTCTGCAGTTTTAATTGGATCTTAAAACACAAGTCGGCTGCAGACGCATTTCATTAATCGAAATCATCTATTCTTTTCTAAATTACATTGAAACACTAATTCACATTTTGATAAAGACAAAATACAGATATTAAAAATGGTTCAAGAATATCAATAAAAGAATATTGATCCGCGTTGTGTGGTTTCGGTCCTCAAAAGGACCAATTTCAAGACGTTTCGGCAAAGTCGCATTTGCCATCTTCAGGTGATTCGACCGTAGAGTCTGGAAAATCTAGGCGAACTCAACCACACAACGCGGATCAATACCCGAGAATCCAGTTCTACACATTACGTCCGCGAGAACCTAAGAAGAAACATATATATATATATATATATATATATATATATATATATATATATATATATATATATATATATATATATATATATATATATATATATATATATATATATATATATATATATATATATATATATATATATATATATATATATATATATATATGTCGGAGTCACCAATTGTAGTGGACACGTACTACAGAATGAAATCCTCGTCACTTTTTATGAAAATCGATTTTCAGGTTCTCGTTGAATACAATTTTATTTTGTTTTCAACAGGTTTTTGTTGATTGATTATCGATTATGTTGACTGCGTTGCAATCCAAAATTGCCAATATGTATTTCTTCTTATCAAATCTGAATATCGTCTTTTAAGATGCATTTTGTTACTAAGAGTTTCGTAATTTTTCCAATGATTTATAGATGGAAATGTTTATGTTTAGCCTATTTACAACTCTAAGCTTAGTTCACACCGCAAGATAACCTACAGAATGCTGAAAGCAACACATTACTCCAAAGTTACACTACATTTTGCTCACAGCACCTCAAATCCTATACAAAATGATTACATGCAAATGATTTCGTTAAATGGTGCAAAATATTCAATAAACGAACGTTGTCATTATTTTGTTTGTTCTTAACACCCTCTGAAGATTGTAAAATCTGAAAAAAAGGCAATTTATCATGTCTTTTCATCCTCGTAACTGTGGAATTGTTATTTCGGAGTCGCTATATAATAGTTGAGCCCAACTCCAGTAGGAAAAAGCTTCTCCACTTTTATCCAAAGTTTTGATTCTGCTAGACAAGGTCCTCATTCCGAGTAGTAGACTTCCGCGGATAGATAATCTTGTAAATTTTTTTCTTTCGGATGGATTCCGCGTCACAATACCACTATTTGATGTCAACGTTCCACCAACTATTGCAGGTGGTATCTTCAGGGCAGGTTTTAGGCTTGAACTGTAATTGATTTCTCTGGCTTCTGTGGCTATATTTATTGTATGAAAAACCTCCACTGTAGACATTTCACTGTCTTTATTCCGGTGATCAAATCTGTCTGGCACCTGACCCTGCTTATGTGTGTTTATGTACTAGGTGGAAGTTTCGAGGCAGGCTTCCAAATGTTGAGAAAGTAATATCCTGAGTAACGGCTCAGATTATTCGAACGTTTAAGGATATCTATTGCTTTGAGAATTTTCCGCTGTTAGAAATTCAAGGCATGGACTAGGCTTTCAGTATTTTCGAAAGGGATTTCATGATTATTGTCAAATTTGAGTTTCGCAAGTGCAGATTTACTGGTGTCATGATGCCTTGTGTACTGATCGTATTGTTCCACACTTGTAGCAACTGTACGTCATGTAAAATTCCGCGCAAGAACAGGGAATGCTATAAGCACCTTCTGAATGGAAGAAGATCTTTGATGCGTTTGTAAACTGAGATGTTTATGGGAGTGTGGAAAAAAGTGTAGAAATATCAAGCTTCTTGAGGATTTTGAAAGTTCGATGTATTATTCTTTCAACATATCACAGATAGACAGTGAATAAATGATGTGGCATTATGTCGTGCTATTGTAACGCGTGATCAATCCCTGAGTCAAAAATATTCAAGGTTCTTGATATAATTATTAGGTTTTCAGAAGTCCATTCACCTTTTTTCCATAATGAAATCATATCATTTCATCCACGAACAGGAACCATCCGTATTTCAATTACAAGAACTGATGTTATAGAAATTACTTATTGTAGATTATATAGCGTCATGACAGTGTTGAACTTTGCAGTGGAGAATCGATTCTTGCCAAACAAAGGATGAAAATGTCAGCATTCCCGATTTCCTAATTGACTAAAAGCTCTTCGCAGAACAATGGGTTAGAGGAAATTATAGAACAGCAAAGTGTTGATAGTAAATATCGCACCGAGATTCCGCTAAGCTTGGATAGTTCGATCGGACGGATAAATGAGAATCATGAATCTATTGGAGTAATAAAAACCAATTGGAATGATAATTTACTAGCAAATGTCATATGATATCTGTTTAGCATGAAGTGGAATATGATGAGTAACGAGTGTTGATATGATTTTATTTAATATGTCAATTTATCTAAGACATGGTAGTAGGAAACGAAATAACACTTTCCTATATTTTCATCTCAAGGTCACGACCTAATATACTGAACAACGAAAGTTTCCGATAATGTACAATTTGTAATCTATATATGTTCTGTCCTTGATCGCATAACCTGCATTAAGAATAGAATTGCACACAATTTTCAGGCCATTTACAGAATGTGCGATGAACAACACTTTTTCACTTTTTTTTTCTCGTATTGCCGGTAAGATATAAATTGAGTGTATAGGTCGATGTATATGACGCAAATAGGCGTAAGCGTCAAGAAAACAAATGATGAGTTATGCACGTGGTCGTAAACGCCATGAATTTCTATTTACAATATGATAATCTTCTTCTGATACTGAATGAATTTATAAAATGAATGTTTTGTTATCAGTTTGTTTATGGAACCATCATCTGTATTTTGTGGTATAAGGTTCATATTTACATGACATTCTTCTGATGTCTGTTTATGATAATTCCACTATTTTTTCACAAAAAAAATATTGAAGCTGTGTAAAAAAATTATGTCTTCAGAATATGGCATATATGTTTTTTACTTTTGTGGGTGTATAAACACAACCCAGAAAACGTTTAGTTAATTGCCGAATAATGAAACAGAATATTCGTCTGGAAACACTAATATTAATACAAGTTCATCACATTATTTAGAGTTAGATGATTTGTAGGATACTATATTTTGAAGTATTCCTGATCATTAGAACTTTATAGTCGAATCAACAATGACCCTACTATCAGTTCTCTGTTTTTGAATGTGAATAAATTCAATGCAGAATCAAAGAACTGGATAACCAGTTATTTATTTTCTCCCTTCCTATCATAAGATAGAAAAGGAGAAAATAAGTATAATCCTAGGCATAATCAGGAAATAATTGGGATAATGGGCAACAGAATAATCAGGTTACATGCAACTATAGTACGTACAATTACAACTACAATAATAACAGGGTCAACAATAAGAGTGATGAAAATAATAGAGCAAATGGTGATCCGATTAAAGAAAACTGAATGAAAACAAATTCAGACATAATAGAGGACAACTTAGATAGGAAAAATTTGGTAATAGGGAGAATAATAACGAGAATCGTAGAGAGGTAAATTGTGGAAGAATCAGTCGAAAGGAAGTGTCAAATAATCCTACAGGTCGAATAATAGTAGTAATGAAGGAGAAGAGAGTGGAGAACAAGGATTTTTGAATAAACACGAGCATCGAATAAATGTCGCCTCTCATGAACATCAAAGGATTTTTGGATAAGCACGAACATCAAATAAATGTCGTCTCTTATGAACATCGAAGGATTCTTGAATAAGCAAGAACATCAAATAAATTTCGTCTCTTATGAACATCAGAGAGAATTTCTAAAACAAGATCATGTAATGGAAAAGGACAATTGAATAGGCTTAATTAAAATATAAGAGAAAATCAGACAAAAATTGTGGAATATTATCGGATACACAATCCAAAATATCAATTATTGAGCATGAGTTAGTTATCAATTTGAAGAACGTTCTACCAGTTTCAAGATAACAATATATCAATATCGCAGGGAAAAAGAAGGAAACTCATTCAGAATTAATTATTGAAGTAGTAAAGATAGGTTCGTTGAATTTGAAAAGGCAACTTTGGATTGTTGGAAATATGGAAATGTATATTTGAGATATTGAGATGAGATGGGATGGAGAAATATGATATTGAAACTGATAATAAAGAGAGATATATCAGGGAAGATCGAATTTGGAACAGGGAATTAGGAATGATGCTATCAATCCGATAGAGGGTGATAGACCAGTATACAGTATTACAGCTGAAAATGCTAATATTGAATTGAAAAAAAATTTCACAGATCGAGGTCTCTGCAAAATATGGTGAGTAATAAATAAAATGACCTATCGATATAAGATATTAATTTATGACGAAGTCAAAATTGCAGATAATTACACTCATCATTCTAAAGCCCAGAATACAATGAAGGTTTGAACTAACACATACTCAATTCCATATAATTATATAGAAAAATTAAGAGAAAAAATTAATGAAATGTTAGATCAAAATATAATCGAGAGAAGCGATACCTACTTACTATATACGTCAATCCAATGGTGAAATTCGATCATGTTCAGATGCAAGAACCTCAAATAAGACTCACGAAGCTTCAATCAATGTAGAATTCATTTTTTGAAGGATATCAGAGGAGACAATTTTTTCTAACGTTAATACTTGACCGAACTAAAAAATGACTGAAACTAATATAATTATTAAATAAAAGAGGTTGAATGGAGATGGAATGAGGCAAGATTCTGAAAGACGAATTTTCCCAAAGATCAGAAGTATACCACCAGAATTAATAATGATATCTAAGTTCTGAACAAACATTCAGTGCAGTTTTATTTCAAGTACAAAACAAAATTCACCTTAATGTCGAGAATAACAAAAGCTCATGAGAAAAATTATAGTATAACTAAACAAAAATTTGCAAGCATTATTTTTCTGTGCTAAAAAACCGTACGCCGACGTCGCTCTTGCCGGACATGCCGACAGCAGGTGGAAGGGCGTCTCAGGCGTCTTTCAAAATTCCCTGCGACTGACATGAGGAATCTGCACACCCATCACGTGGCGGCTATAGACCAAGGTGTTGGCTACGCCATCTTGGCAAGCTGCGGTGAATTCCTCGGTCCCGGATGTAAGCTTCAATGACCTTAGGTAGCCGAAGGTCAGCCTGGTTGTGGAGCTTGTCAACATGCTGCCTGAGCATGATATCTTGCTTCACGGCAATCATCTGGGCTTTCAGCCGAGGAGGTCGACACTCGAAGTTGCCCTCTTGTCGGTCTTCTCGACTGATGTTTAATTCGAGACTATTGACGTGGAAGATAAATACGGGGAATGGACGACCTAGGTGGATATGCATCATTTTCCGAGTGCTTCTGTCGAATCTATGCAACTCATCGACCATCCATTCCACCACTACAAAAGAGTGGAGCAGGACCGGAACAACAAGAATTTTTGTTGCAGATGCCTTGTTCTCACTCGAGAATTCGGGAAATCAAATCTCTCGAACAAGGTTCCTGTAGTTTCCGCTGGGAGACACCTTTACCTGGGAATCGTTATAAATAGGATGTAGTACAATTCTCATTTATCGATAGGTCTCTCCTGCATCAAGATGATTGAAGATGCTTCCTGCGGAAAATGCGCATTCTCATTCACAACCGGAGATCCTCCACTGCGCACTTGTCGAATTCCAACTCCACGCCTACAGCTCGTGTATATTCCTGAACCACGTTGAAAGCTCGATGGAGGTTTTTCTCCCCAGAGACATATAGTTCCAGATCATCATTGTGAAATGAATGAGTTATCTAAGGCCTTCGGTTGTTTTATAGTCCGAAGTAATATTCACAAGTCCGTCTCAACTCTATGAAGAGCGGCAGCAGTGAGATGTTGAACAAGAGGTGACACAACGAGTCGCATTTGAAAGCTCTCCTCTTGAAAGTTACCAATTCTGTCAAGACTTTTCGTGTGCCTGATGTGATGGCAAAGAGATTCTCCCAGAGTGACAGCAGATGTTCTATCCATCTCACTAGAGGGTGGGAACCGCAAGGCTTCGGAGCAAGTATCTTAGTTACTCATGTGATGTTGAATCAAAACCTTGCGGCCGTCAATCCAGGCCATGGAAAGCTTGTCCTTGCGGAGCAGCAATTGTAGTCGGTTCAAGATCCAAAAGGACGACACGATCTATCGTGAAATGAATAATTCTCCCTGATGCGTCTAACCCGTTTTGTCAGGGTTCACCATACAACGCCAAGGGCTCGAATCGTAATAGCGAAATCTGTCTTGATGGTCTGCAACACTTGACGTTTTAGTGTCTGATGGTGGAGGCGCAGTTTGGCGGCTATACGTCTAATTTTTGGCGTGAGTAGTGTAATAGGGGGGATACTATGACACTTCGATGGCATGTCCATCCACATGTGTCCACCGACTGTAATTTCTTTTGGTATGTTATCAATGACCAGAGGGTATGGAAAAGAGTATATACCAATGTCCAGAGGCTGTTGGAGAAGACGTTTATGGTAACCTGTACTTAGAGTTTAATTACCTATTATTATTACATAGGTAGACAAGTTTCGACAAGGAATAAATTTAATTATGCAAACTTCGCATATTTTTGTATAACTTGTTTTTATCAAAAGGTCAAGAGATCAAGATTCATGTTTATCGATAAACTTGTTATGAGAAACTAGGCCAGCGTAGATAAGATTTATTTTGCGAGTTTTACATAATCTTCACGTTATCATATCATGCTAATATGATTAAACAGTCAGTTTGTTGTGAAATATCATTTATTTTCAGAATCTGTTATTCATAATAAATTCATATTTTGTTTTACGTCATCTTCACGTGTTCACATCATGTTCCTACAATTAAATACTTAGTCCGTTGAGACATATCATGTAGTTTTCAGAGTAACATTTTTCTTCTGTTGAAGTCTATGCAGTTGCCACTTTTGCCATTCTAAACCTCTTGAATCATTAGTATTATGCAAATATTTAGGTTTTGATATAACACCAGAAGTACATTTACTTTCACATACCTCAACTTCATACTTCAAACCTGTAATAACTGTCATGCATGTTTTTAAATCAGAACGCACACCTATTAATTCTTTTGTAGCGTTATTTAATTGATTTTCCAATGACTCACTTCTATGAAGGTCACCTAGAAGCTGATTTTTCTCGTTTTTACATGACAATATCAATGATTCACTTTTATTGAGGTCATGTTGAAGCTGATTTTTTACATTTTAACATGTGATAAATCAACATCACATGTTGTAGACTGTTGAGTTGGATGATGGTTATGTTCTACATTCAGATTTTGGTTATTAGTACCTATATTGTTGCGATTGTTTGAATTACGGTGTGCATAAAGACTGAAATCTGGATATTTTCCTAACAGATTATTATATGCTATATGAACTGTTCTATTTCTACTAGATAATTCATGCGATGTCATAGCACTTCCATTTGATGGGACGTAATTAGAAATAGATGTTTTTCATTGCTAATGTTAACTTCAGAGGATTCCATTCCAATTGTTCGATGTTTTTTGTTGTTGTATGTTTGAACGATTGAATCCAATAGTGTCAGCCATTTATATGACCCCTGTAAGCTGAATTCTTTATACAATAAATTTTTTGAAGTTCTATTCATCCGTTCAACTATACAAGCTTTTTTGATGCTGTATAATGATTTATGCTATGTTTCAACATTAACTTCTTAAATTCAGTGTTGAGAAACTCTTTACCCATGTCAGTTTGCAAATTTGTAGGTGACTGTTGCTTAAGTATTTCACTCATAGCTGTGGTAACATCTGAGGCTGATTTTGATTTGACTGGTAATGCCCACACATATTTTGAAAAACAATCGATAACAACCAAAATATAACGGAAGCCACGATTTTCCTCAGAATGGGGAATCATTCCTACTGAATCAGCTTGAAATAGATCATACAATCCTTCAATTATTACTCTACGTCTTTTGAAATTGATTCTTGCAGGCTTATGCAATTCTTCAACAATCTGCCTTTCAACTTTAGACATATCTAAATTTCATGTTTCACTAACATACAAATAAAACTATGAATTTTAATGGTGAAATTCTCTTGAATGAAATCGTATCTTTAAGTTGTAATTTATATCCTATCAGAGGGTTTTTTGTGTACTCATTATTATTGATTAAGATTAGCAAAAGCGGATGAGAAATGCGAACATCTACCACAATTGCAGACTCAAGAGGAAATGAGTAGGTGGAGTTATCATCATTTTTTAAATGGAATATTCCATCATTTGATATCGTATCACCCTAAAAACAAATATTCATAAACCCCCATTTTTCTATTTTTATAAGCTTATCAACATATTATTTATTAACACCATCATTATCATCTTCAGGATCACCTACATTGATGAGTTTATTTTCATTTAGATCGAGTTCACTTGAAATTGTTTCAATACTATCTGCGAATCTTCCAAATTTATCTATAGCCATGATTATTATTCAATAATGTTCGCTTCACGTAGTTCTTCAATTATAGAATTAATCTCGTTAGTATGACCTGTATGGCCAGCAGTTTGAGTTGCAACTAATAATTTAAGACGTTCAACTAACTCATTCGAATCTTCCCAATATGTGTACTCAATCGGATCATTAGTCACATCCATTAGCATACCTTTACCAATCTTTTTGGTTGGATTTTTTTTCGGCTTAACTCCTGCTATTAATGAATATTTATATGATCTACTTCCCGTACGTTGTTGTTGCGGATCATAATTTCTTCTATCTGCACCAGTCTTATCAACTATACTGTGATATGTATCCAAATCAGATTTTTTGTAAACATTAGAATCTGGCTTATTTTTAAATATCAGTTCGTAAAGTCCTGGTGTACCTGTATATTTCGATCCATCTACATAAATATCAGACTTCTTAAAATCGATTTCCTTATTCCCAATTTTCAATATTCCCTAACCGACATTGTATACTCCATACTTGTTATCAAATTCTCTTTTGACATCTTGGAACATTCCTCTAACATATTTTCTCGGTAAGGGATCCAATTTTTCATAATAATCATGAGAAAATGTTTCTGCTCCAGCTGGTTTAGTTGTAGAAAAAATAACATCCTCATCCTCCTCATCTTCTTCCCCAATATCAATATCAGAATCCGATTCAAAAAGTTTTTTTTTACTTGATGAAGCAATTTTTGGTGACGTTTTAATGGAAGCGTTGATGTCTTCTGGTTTAACTAATTCCTCAACCCCCTCTTGTTTTATTTTGAATTTATTATCACCTAAAGGAGTAGCAATAGTTTGCAATCTTTTCGTGATAGGTTCATATTTTTTTTTCCTCTATGATTTCCCCATGCTTCAACTGATCAAGTTTGCGTTTGATAACTTTACGTTTTTCAATAATTTTTTTAGTTAAATCCTCACTAGTAACTTCCATGACGTTACACATATTTGCAGAGTAGAACCCTAATCGAAATATTATGATTGTTCCATAAGTATTTATCCTAAAACTAACAGCTGTTGAACCGACCTGTTTATCAGATTGAACAGCTTTTGAACAGACCCGTTGATCAGGCTTAACATCTTCTGAACAGACCCGTTCAACAGTCTGTTTATTATGAGTGTATGTATTGATCAAATGTCTTCCTATATCGACCTTTATCGATGTCATTATCTTTAGAAATAACGAGAAATCCATAATTATCTAACCAACGTTTTGAACAGATCTCCTTGAATACCTCATATTTCATATCAGTGTTCACGTGATCATCATATACATGTTTAAGGTTGAGATCATCTTGCTTGAATAAAATTATCATATTAGCATTATCGCGAATTAGTTGTTTTGGAATACGAGAATATGTCTGACATAGATAGAAACAATCTACTCCTTTGTGTCGACTCATGCTAAAATATTCTCTAATAGAATCCTGCTCATCGCAAGCTACATCATCAAAAATGTATATGGAATTTTTCTTAGCTTGATCGGGGGGATGTATAGTTTCGGAATCCTTAAATGTTTCATATTCAATACCCTTGATTGGCTTGATGAAATTTTCCAAATACTCATATTTGGGTTGAAACAACGATTTAGAATAAATGTAGATATTTTCAAACTTTAAACCGTTTGGATGCTCCAATAGTCCAATCATTAAATTTGTCTCTCCTGAATTAGGAGGTCCAACTAAAATTCCACGAATACTCGATGGTAGAAGTGGTCCATGTATGTTAGGTTTATTTGTATCTAACATTAGGTAATCATAATTGTTTATAGTTAAACTATCAGCTTGTTTAACAATTCGCATACTAAGCTCATACTAAATTGTATGTTATCAAACATTCGAATATATAGAAGAACAAAAAGACAAGTGAAATATATTTTTATATCATTTATTGCAAAAAGTTTTCCTTTTCATTCTTAATATACCAACTGTATAATAAATATACATTTTCTCTTGCAAACTGTGAATGATTAAATTCATGTTTTAGACAGTGATGTGATGCTGATGAGTTATTCTTTGAAATTTTAATATCACATACACCTATATCTAACATATCAACAATATAGTTTTCCAGTAGAAATTGTTCTAACCATTCCTTCTTCTCCAACCCTTTAACCATAACATCATTATCACCAATTATTTTTGCGATGAAGTCACCAATCTCGTTATAATGCAAACTTTCAAATTGTGAATTCCAACCAAATCCATGTAAATTATTTGCAAGCCAGTTCACTTGATATTTGGAATCCTTCTTCAACTTATTAGATTAAGAGGGTGCTGAAATTATAGCGTGAACACACACTCCATTTAAAGTATTTATTATAGCTATCTCCTTGCAAAGAAACTTGCTTCTGCGAAATTGAAAACCTTGGACATCAACAATGAACATAATTATAGAGCTCTCACAGCACTAGTTAACAGATTGTATCGAAGTAAACGATTGTGTAGAATAAGACAATATCCAGATGTATTTGCGGGGATGTTCTTAGTAGTTTCAAATTCCAAGCGAATATCTACGGGACCAGCTTTTGGAACTTCGTTTTGTCGAGAGCAATAAATAACTGCAATTGGAGCGGTGTCTTCGAAATTTATAGGGCTGAATGAAGGTTCATTATCTCTTTCATAATAAGACTGTTGAAACTGTGCATACATTTCATAAAGTATCGCCCACTGATTGTGATCAAAATTCAGATTTAAATTATCATACGGATACATTTCAGAGTTGAGATAAACTTTTATGTTGCTTTGACGTTGAGTCTCTTGTAAAAGCGGATTTTCATGCAGTTCCCAACCGCGGAAAGGAACGTCAAAGTCGATGCTTTTCTCCACATAGTTCATCAGTCGAAGTCCTTCAACATCAGCCACCGAAACGTGTGGTATTTTCCATGATAATATCGTTACTTCAACTTTTACATTCTCATTTTCCACCGTGTTAATAATTGCATTTGTATCAATGCTGCTCCGTATCAACACCAACTCCTGACTTAAGTTTAGAATAACCTTTCAAGGTTGAAGCTATACCTGGATTTCTTACTCGATCAATTACAACACCACCCATTTCATAACGAATTTCATCAAATAAGAATGCAATTCCATTATTGATAAATTTTGCCGTTTCTGTAACAGTCCCATCAGATTTAGTTCTTCTACCTTCTATATACAGATAACTCTGGGAAGGTAAGGTGTACACCTGTTGTTGTATTGGTATTCGTATTTCATCGTTATTGTGAAAAGTTGAGGAGGCAAAAGGTTGATGGGAATGCTTCTCGATATTCACTATTGAGTTATCGAATAACGCCTTCTCATTTACATTCAAAATTTCAAAACTCATTTTTACATATACACTTCAGTTTACAAAATAATAAAAAGTTTCTTAATTTGAATGTAAAATTTAGTTTGAATCGATGGGAGAATGAAGATTTATTTTTCTCTCTAATATTTCAGTTTTAATCCAATACTTTTCAGAAATGTATGATTATCAGATGTGAGTGGCTTCAAAGGTTTCGGTGTACTGTTATTATTGTTGCGTGGAGGTGTGGTATTTATATTTTTCAAATTTGAGCAATTATATCTGATTACCATTTTCACTGAACTCTTTTTAAATGAAGTCATAACGTCACAGTTTCACCTCTGAAATTGATCAATCTACCACTTTGATCGGTTATTTTAAGAGTTATATTGGTGATTTCCTTCGAGTTGATTGGTAGATAAACTACGTTAGTGGACCATTCGATTATTTTGGAACTTGGTTGAACGTTCGGAAAAAATTCATAAACAATATGACCTGGATTGTTATTGATGTATGCACCAGCTGTTAAATTGCATTAAATGCATATTGCGTTCACAGTTGTTATATTGATAGGAAAATCAGATTCATGCGACTTATCAGGTTTGAGAATAGATTTTCCAAAACCTAATAAAGATCCTATTGAATCTGATTTTGAAAAACCAATTTGTTCACTTCCCTTAATGTAACATTTCAAGGTATTGTTATGTGCGATTATTACTACCTTGTGTTTCTTCTCTGTATTACTTCCGTTTGCATCTTTTCAAATTTTTTTTTTCTCTATTTTATTGGCCTTAATAAATGTAGCCATTCAACTAAGATTTTAACTTCATATTAGTTATAATATAAAAAGACATAAAAGCGTTGAGAACTTATCACAGAATAAAATGGAATTGATATCAAGAGGATGTGGTAGATTCGTTTTGTGCACTTGATTTAAAAAGACATTATTCAGGTCCTTATTGAGGTGTTTAGGCATTTGCGTATTATAGTTTGAAGATCTCTAATTTCATAAAATCCGGTTGGTATTGTGATGACATCATTACCAAAATAAAACTTGTTAATGCCTTTTTGAATGTTTGGAATAGAATTGTAACTCTCAAAATTAATTAAACTCAACTCATAGTCAACGTCATCTTTCAATGTTATAGGAGGATGGAAGTTGGCGCTTAAAGTTGATTTGTCACCGCTCAGTGTGAATGTGAATGATGACATCTTTATTACACTAAATTCTAATTTGGAATGGTATGAAATCATCTTTTGATTTATGTATATAAGAAACGTAAACAAAAATGGCCACACCGAAAAGAATTATAATTTTGAAAATTTTTATGGTTATATTTAATAGTACAATGACCGCTTGAATTGAAGTATCTAATTAATTCTACAGGAGGTCTTAGATTTCCAAAGCTATCTGAGTAGTTAATCAACTTTCCTTTTTTCTTGAATGCTACCCAGTGTGTTCCACACCCCTTTATCATCATCCAGATTTAAAATTGCAGGTTCCTTATTTTTCGAGATTTTTTCTGGGAGATTGGCATGAAAACACCTAGAAAATTTTTAATTTTCAATTTACGTGCATACCTGAGTAACTCTATATTATTGAGAGGTCTATTTGATAGCTTTATCGGAAATTATTTTGAGACTGCTGGCTTTAAAAAAAGACCCATACCATTTTTGTAAGGTTTTAGAAAGAGCCTTTTACCACAGACAGCTACAGATTCCATTTTAAGGTTGTGCCGTTTGGCCTCCTCTAGTTGTTTGGCTGCTGCTTTGTTATCATTCACAGCTTTCGCAATGCCTGAAGCACCACCAGCAACAGCCCCTAAAGCACTAAGTCCCGCAATTATCGGAATAAATGGTAGAAATCCTCCAATTTTGGGTAGTTTTATTACTCTCGCTGAACTAATTCTACCTTTCTTCCTCTTGATTTTATCAACAGTTCTAGCTGCTATTATTAATGCATCATTGAAGTTTTTATTTTTTATTGCACCACGTACTTTCTGAGTAACTTGTTTGAAACTCATCGCACCACCACGTTCAATTTTTTCTTAACGCATGCTTGTACGGCAACACATACCCATTTTAACTTTAGCTTTCATTGCAGTGGCAACAGCTAAGGATGCAGCTTTTTCACCCAACGAGGAATTCTTTGAAAATAAACGGCTTAATGCATTATTTTGCAAAATTTTATCTGCTTTATGACGTTCTAATAAATCTTTGTTTTCAGAACTAATTCGTTGATACCAATATCTTTTTTTCAATGTTGTACCTGGACCACAAAATCTATATGAAGGTAAATGAGCCTCAAAAGTTAAATTGTCGATTACTTTGTTCAAGAAGAACAAGAAGTTGCTCTTCCAACTGATTTTAATTTTGGTTTAAGCATTCCTATATACTTTAACTAACAACCTCAAACATCAAACTAACTACTTTAATTGTTTGAATATTATATTTATTGATATAAGAAGGATCTGAATAAAACAAGTGGTTGTTGATAGAAAAAAAATTATTTTCTTATTCTTATTATAGATCAATATCAAACATCAATTCTATATTAGAGCTATCATCATTATTGTTATGTTTTTCTTCATCATTCAGCAGTTCTTGTAGCTTATCAGGTAAGTACTGTTTTATACCAGTTAAAAAAAAATTTAGGTTTATATTTATCATTTTCTCAACAAAATAATGAACTTCGAATTCACTGTTTAATAATTCATCACACAATTTTATACCATCGTTGTACAATGCTTCAAATTTCTTACACTCTCCATAGGAAAATAGTTTGTTACCATCCATCATAGCTTGCAATCGTTCATAATGTTGTAATGTTTTTAACTCATTTTTAATTATTTCTAATTCACTTTTGAACTCATCAGCTTCAGTCATCATTCAAATTTTTCTAGTTGTTTCCAATGAAAATCTAAATTACGTTTACTTAAGTTTCAACATTTTATTCTGATTTTATATCATTGTTAGAGAAAAGAAAATTGGGTGGGGGTTTTGATAAATAATAAATGTTATGTTTAATTATTTTTATTGTAATAATCTTTGGGTTCCCTCTTCTTTATCCAGTCTTACATTCGATAATATTTTAACATTTTTTTTTTAATTTGTAGCTTCCTTTTTTGCCGGTTGTGGTTGTTGCCCACCATCCCAATCATCAGAAGAAGTGATAACTCCCATCTTCTTCATTTTATTTCTAATGTTTATGGCTTCCTTTATTCCATCATCTCCACTAAAACTTGGCTTGATCCATTTTGGGGGTGGTAGTTGTGATGATTGATCCTCACCATCCTCATCGGAAGAATTGATGATGATATTGGATGCTTTTGGTTCATCATCATCACTTCCAATGTTCCACTTGAACCATCTCAACGCCTTTTCGTATAGGTTGAGATCCCCCTGTGATTCAAGTGTTGTACTGGTGAGGGCAATTGGAAGATTTCCAAATTTTTTCAAAAGCGTTATCTGCCGCGGTGAATATGTTACGTAAATCATTATGTTTGTCCCTTTCGCCTCTATTTTTTCAACACCATACCTGGAAAAAGACATAAGGAATAAAAAAAAGTGAAAGTTGTGGGTTGGTTGGTATTCAAAGTACCCCGATTTATAGAGGTAAGCTTTCAATAGTTTTCAATTAAAATTAAAAAGAACTCCCAAGTATTCAGATCCATAGAGACAAACATTTGAGAGTTTTTCCAATCAAAAAGAATTAAACAAATACATTTCTATAACATAATCTTACTTGAATAACTGCTTCATCACAACTACTGCCATTGGCATTGGTAGAGACTTTTCATCGAGTACTTCAATGATGATTTTCGAAGGTGTAGCTGCCATAATACTCGTTGTTAATACTTCTTGTTAATGTTTGAATGCTTCTATTGAGTCCAGCTTGCTATATAGAGTAGAGATTGTTACGTTTAACTTTGGCTTTTTGCGCACGGTTTAAAATTAAGAAGGTTAATGTGACGAATAATGAATTTATAATTGGCCCATTAAAATTTCTAATATCGAATAACAAGTTAATATGATGCAACATTGTTGTTGAAACATCTTATCCATAACATAGTTAAAGGACAGTAAACAGATTTTGTATACGATTCAAAAATTAAGGTCAACACAAATTTATTATTCATCAATTAAAATTTTGTTATCATGAAATAACAAGTCAATAAGATTGCGCAGTTAATTTATGAAAACGTAATAAGTGTTCATATACATAACACATGTTAACAGTTATATTCATACCTTTGTTCGTTCAAGAGATAAATGCACAATGAGTACGATAGATTTCCAGAACGTTCACACCAAAACCAAAGAAACCGTTGATTGCATTGTGAGTCAGATGATACAAAAAATTAATACCGTTGGTAAGTTAATAAAAACCGAGAAAGATTTTATTAAGTGGGGTAAATTTTTAAAGAAAAATATTAGTAGAATCAAAAGACTTATAAAAAATAAAACAGTAGAAAATCATTCTAAATTAGAACCAGGTCTAGCATTATTGAAATTCCATAGAGAACATTTCAAATATGAATCAAAAATCAAATTTAATAAATCTTATAATAATCAAAAGTTAATTTGGCAAGATCTAGAATCATGCTTCAAATGTAGAATAAGTACTGAAGTTATAATAAATTTGAGTATTAAAGAACCAAGTTTATTCTTCGATAAAGCATTTAGGAGTTTTTCAATTAAAATTAAAATAGAATTAAACTAATCTTCATTAAAAGCAGATGTAATATTTTCTGCAAATTTCATTAAACAACAAACAGGTGAGACAGATATAAAATATTTCAATACAAAAAATCAAGTAATTGATAGGAGTACAAATTTGAAAGATTGGTCTTCTGAATATGTAAAAAATAATATATTAACTAAATTAGAAAGTTTCCAAGAGTGATTCGGGTTGGGCGTTGTATGAAATATTAAAACTTCAAGTAAATATTTGTAATTATACACCTGTAAGCATAGGAACTTACGTTGCTCTATCTAAATTCGTTATGAAAAACAGATCGACTCTTCATATAAAAAGTGATCATCAACTTTGTTTTCTTTGGGCTATTACAGCTGCTTTACATCCAGCACCATTAAATAAAAATCCAACACGAACATCTTCTTATCCACATTTTAATCGATTTTTAAAATACGAAGGGATTCATTTCCCGATAACCTTAAAAGACGTTGGAAAATTTGAGTTAATGAACAATTTATCAATTAATATTTTCACAAGAAATTAGTATTACCATTACGTATTAGTAAAAATAGTTTTCAAACTGATATAAATTTACTTATGGTACCAACCTATACATATCAAAATGATAATGAGAATTTAGTAAACAGTGAGGAAGAGGAGGATGAGTTAATGGAAATTGATGATATTTCTCCATAAAAAGGAACTTTTCATTTTGCACTTATTAAAGATTTATCACGCCTGTTACATTCTCAAATGCCAGGTTTAAAAAATAAATCTTGGTTCTGTAACCAATGTTTAAATAATTTTTAATCGGAAAGTAAGCTTACCAGACATATTGCTGAATGTATGAATGTTAATAAATCAAAAATTGCAATGCCAACAGATAAGGAGAAAATGTTAAAGTTTAAAAATTATAAAAATAAAATTAAAGTACCTCTTGTTATATATGCTGATATAAAAAGTATTTTGAAAAAACATTCAGATTTAAAATCAACTATTACCATGGAAAGGTATCAAGAGCATATACCATTCAGCGTTGCTTATCATCTAAAATGTTCCTGTGATGATTCTCTTTCGAAATTCAATTTATTCACAGGAGAAGACTGCATCCAGCAATTTATAATGGAACTTCAAAATTTAGCTTTTGAAATAAATAACATTTTTTCAAATCCAATTCCTATAGGAAAACTTTCCTATGATCAAATACAAAATTTTCAACATTCTCAGTTATGTTATATATGTAAACAAAATTTGAACACCTCTGATCTAAAAGTACAAGATCATTGTCATTTTACTGGTGAATACAGAGGTGCCGCTCACAACAACTACAATTTAAATTATCAAGATAGTCATGCGGTTCCTGTAGTTTTTCACAACTTATCATCATACGATAATCATTCCATAATACAAAAATTAGCAATTAGAAATTAAGGGGAATATATCTTTACTCCCAATTAATAAGGAGAAATGTATTTCATTTACAAAATATATTTTGAATACTAAAATCAATTTTAGATTCATAGATTCCTATCGCTTCATGGCCTCCAGCCTCGATAAACTTTCTTCCTATTTAGCAGAAAATCAAAAAATTATTACTAAGAGTTTTTATCAAAATTCTGATGAGTTTGATTCCATGCAACGTAAAGGTGTATTTCCTTATGACTACTCAGATTCTTGTGAAAAGCTACGAGATGTACGAGATGACTATGCAACAATATGCAGAATTACATTTAAAAACTGATGTTATGCTTTTAAGTGATATTTTTGAAAATTTTAGAAAGACATGCATGACAACATATGACCTTGATCCTTTATGGTACTATGCAGCCTCAGGACTTGCATTCGATAGTATGTTAAAAATGACAGGTGTGGAATTAGAATTATTACAGGATGTGGAAATGTTGATGTTTATTGAGAAAGGTGTTAGAGGTGGTGTTTCACAACGCTCAAACCGATATGGTAAAGCAAACAATAAATACATGGGGGATGATTATAATCCTAACGATACATCTTCATATCTCATGTAATTTGATGTAAATAATTTATATGGTGCTGCCATGAGTATGCCCTTACCCACTGGACGTTTTGAATGGGTTGACCCCTATTCAATGAACATCAACAACACCCCTGATGATAATGAATTTGGGTACATTTTGGAAGTTGATTTGCATTATCCTGGTGAGCTTCATAAGAAACATAAAGATTTACCTTTTTGCCCTGAACATTTAGTACCACCAGGATCCAAATCCCCAAAAAAAAAATTGATGACAACACTCTTCAATAAACAAAAGTATGTTATTCATTATCGAAATTTAAAACAAGCTTTGAAAAATGGATTATTACTCGAAAAAACTCATAAGATTCTGAAATTTAAACAATCCTGTTGGATGAAAAGCTATATAGATTTAAATACAAACTTACGTAAATTAAGTAAAAATGAATTTGAGAAAAACTTTTACAAATTGATGAACAACGGTGTGTTTGAAAAACTTATTGGAAATGTACCAAAATAACGCTATGTAAAATTAGTTACTAGATGGTCAGGGCGTTTTGGGGCAAATTATCATATTTCTAAACCAAATTCTCATAGCTGTAGTATATTAGATAATGATGTAGTCATCATTGAACTGGGGAGATTGAATATAAAGTTTAACAAACCATTTTATGCGGGTTTCAGCATTTTAGAAATTTCAAAATTATTTTTATATGATTTCCACCACAATTACATTTATGAAAAATTTAAAGAAAATGCAAAATTTTTACATACTGATACTGACTCTTTAATATATCATTTCCAATTTGAAGATATTTATAAACATATAAAAGAAGATATACATGAATTTGATACATCTGAATACCTCATTGATAATGCATATCAAATTCCATTAAAAAATAAGAAAGTTCTATGGATCATGAAGGATGAAAATAACGGAAAAGTTATGATTGAATTTATCGGTTTAAAATCAAAAATGTATGCTCTAAAACTGTTGAAAACTAATGATGAAATAAATAAAATTAAACAATTTACAATGAAAGTTGATAATAATTATGATGATATAGAAAACATACTATTGGATTTAGGTGTAACAAAGGAAGCAAAAGGTATTGAAAGTTCATCACTCAAGTTAATAACTTTTAATGGTTACTATCAATGCTCATTTAATAATGTTATTACGTTAACCACACAAAATTTAATAAGATCAGAAAAACATAAAGTATTTACAGTAGCCCAGAAAAAAGTCTGTTTCAGTCCTTATGACGATAAAAGGATTGTTAATTATATTAGTACCGACACTTTCCCTTGGGGATATCAAAATTGTTAATTTTTATTCTTAATAAACTATAAAATTTTTCTCGGTTCATAACTCCAATGTGTATTAAAATTCTCATGAAAGAATAAAGGAATGGTTCTCATATCATCTAGAAACTATGCAAATAATCAAGAAACTAAAAGGTGAAAGAATAATGGAATGATTCTCATATCATCTAGAAAGTATGCAAATAATGAAAAAACTAAAAGGTGGAACTTATTCTCTTTCGAGAAATCAAACTAATTTTTCTTTCATAACAGATAATGAAATAATCCTGAAGAAGATCACACACCAAGAAGAAGAACTAATGAATTGTTTATTGACATTGTTGAAGTTGGAAAAGGAAATCGCATCCACATTTTCTGGTTGTAGTGAAGACAGGAGACGAATCACAGAATGAACCTCTAATGTTTTTGTATTAAAAAACGATATTATTTGGTTAGATTTAATTTTAAGTCTTCATAACTCGAAAATAAATGATATTTCTTAACAAAACTGATTATTACTCAACCTACTTCTCTTTAATTATAATAACACAATATGAAAACTTGAAGATAAAGATCAAACTTATTATCCACAATTCTAATTCTGATTAATAGTTTTTAAAGGTGATACAGATAAGTTCATAAAATATGTGAATATTGCAACATAAATTTCTTGTATAAGAATGAATCCATAAAATATGGATCGGCGTCACACACTCTAACGATCAAGGTATGTTCTTCATGGTGACTTATTTCTTCATCATCCGTAATATACATTATTTCATTCAGAAGACAGTTCCTGGATGGGGCGGGACCATCAACATGAGTTGTTTGCCATGGTTGATTATGATGTTCAAAACATGGCATATGATGGTATAAATATTCTTTCATGTGTTCAGGTTCACGATAATTCAAATGTTTCAGCACATACTCCTTCAGTAGGAACATCAGATTTTCTCGAGTCTATTGATCTGTCGATTTGGTAATAGCCTCAATTAAATGTTCATATATTTTGGTTAGTATTGATATCACGCAACACGCGCTTGTTATAGGTAGATATTTTATTAGAGGTGAAATAAAATTCTCAATGATGTTGCCTCTTTGAAAGTGTGAATCAAAATGTATTGATCGATAATTTATCTAAATAAGTATTTAATTGTAGGAACATGATGTGAACACGTGAAGATGACGTAAAACAAAGTATGAATTTATTATAAATAACAAATTTTAAAAATAAATGATATTTCACAACAAACTGACTGTTCAATTATATTAGCATGATATTATAACGTGAAGATTATGTGAAACTCGCAAAATAAATCTTATCTACGCTGGCCTAGTTTCTCATAACAAGTTTATCGATATACATGAATCTTGATCTCTTGACCTTTTGATAAAAACAAGTTATACAAAAATATGCGAAGTTTGCATAATTAAATTTATTTCTTGTCGAGACTCGTCTACCTATGTAATAATAATAGGTAATTAAACTCTAAGTACAGGTTACCATGAACAGCCTCTGGACATTGGTATATACTCTTTCCCATACCCTCTGGTCATTGATAACATACCACAAGAAATTACAGTCGGTGGACACATGTGGATGGACATGCCACCGAAGTGTCACAGTATCCCCCCTATTACACTACTGGCGTGATAGCCTTGCTGCTAGACATAAAATTCATCACACACTGGATTCTAGACGCTTCCTACATCGCCGATTGGATTTTTGATAAGTGTAGGCACCGTTCAGTCCCTCCGGAACGAGTCGATCTGCGGCACCATACACGGCTTTGTTGATTTCCAAGATGTCGACGAATTCCGGAAGTTTGTCGTTAATCAACGTGTCCAATTCTACCAGCTCGTGTGGTCGTACGTAGACCCTCACGTTGATTCAGGTTCTCCTGGTTCTAATATCAACTTCGGCGTTTTAGAACAGGCCTGCTCTACCAGATCTATTGCGGTGCAGCTAGATCAGGTGCTGCAGCCTGCCGGAGATGTGGCGATCCCTTGCAACGATTGCGAAAAGGTATACATTGTCCAATCTTCACAATACCTCGAAAAAAGATTGAATGGTCACAAATATACCAAAAATTCATCAGCTGCGCTCAATAAACATGTGAAAGACACTAACCATACATTCGACTACAACAATACAAAAATTTTAAATATTGAAACAAATGACAACAAACGTTTGATATTGGAATGTATTCAAATTAAAAAGAACAATTGTGTAAATGACAAAATAGATTCCAATCTTGCGAAACTTTACAATAATCTAATTCAAACTTAACAAAATTTTATTAGTTTAAAGTGCCACTTTCCACTTGTCTATTTAAAATTCAACCTAAAAAAGATAACGTATTATTTAACTATGACACTATGAGTAACAATTTTGAGGTCAAATTCCATAGAATTATCTTAAACTTGGATAGTTGATTATGATAGATGTAGATATTCATCATAGAATAACTAATTCATACAATAATCATAGATATTTATAATTGTACAATCTTATAATGTCTTGTATTTAATCGAATTCAATCCATTTCAAATTGTAATTAGCCATACATTACTCTTTCACACACAACCAATCCAATGTTTTCTGCAGTGTTAATAAGATCTTAAAACACAAGTCGGCTGCAGACGCATTTCATTAATCGAAATCATCTATTCTTTTCTAAATTACATGGAAACACTAATTCACAATTTTGATAAAGAAAATAAACATTGTCGAAACACGTCAAACAGAATTTTTATTTCATTTTCAGTATATGTACGAACCAATAAAATCTTATCACACATTATACGTGTGAATGACTTGTAGCAGGTGTTGTGAAAAGTTATCGGCTGGTATTCCATGGGATCAGACAAATCTCCATTCTTTGGAAGCACCACAGTTTACCCCTCTTCACCCCAGCTCGGAATTTGCTGCTCCGTTTGAAGTCTAGAGGCAAAGACTCGTCATTAATTGAACGACTCATGGAACATTTCCTCATGCAAGTTCACCCAAATGATCCAAAATGCAGTGTGGCTACTACCTGTAGGTGTGAAGATCTACCTGAATTTCTTCTTTGAAGAGCAGGTGGATAAATACTGTTGATTAAATTATTGGTAAATTTGTTGATAATGTGTCAACTCAAGAGGGTTTCGATAGCTTCGAAGATTTCGCCTCTCAAGATGCTGTTACTAAAAATTCCGAAAATGTTTAATTGCTTCATCAGTGAACTATTTTGTCCTCCTTAAGCAAATCAAATATGAGATGAAGTAATGCCATTCTGAATAATCCGGAATACTTATTTCCGAAATTTCTTGGATACTATTTGCCTTTTTAATAAATATGCCAACCATAAAATCAAAATAAAGCAGTCTAACACCGCAGTTTTCCGGGACGTGAATTCACAGTAGCTGTGAGTATAGTTCACAGCGCAAGATGAGCTACAGAATACAGCGCACTACATCCTATACAGCATAGAAATATAAATATAATTTGGGGTTGAGTAGAAGAAATTCAATGATCAAATGATCCAGAGTTGCATATGCAACAACAATTCATTAAAAATGATTTAACCTTCGTAAACCCGAACGGGGTACAGTTGCACCCCAGACATGAATTTTTGAGGATATTTTCTGAAATATTTTTTTTCAATTAATTTTCTCCGAGCTATGTTTCTCAAATATATTTCTATAGTGATACAAAAAAGTTTGAATGAATAGCTTTTTATTGTAACTAATTATAGAGAGTTTTGTTCCCTGGGGTCCAGCTGCACCCCGCTCGGTATGTAACGACAGGTTTAAGTTTCGCATACGTTGGAATCTAACTGGGGTACAAATGAACCCCGAATTGTTCGAATGACGGGAAATCCCCGTGTTTTGGCGTCAACGCTCTCGGGGATTCCCAATATATTTGATAGCGGCATTGTGCACGTATTTATCTCATAATTGAAGTGTATAACTTCTAAAGGGTCTAAGTGCCAAAATCCTGAAGTTGAGAAAATCAACAAAAATACTTTAAAATATTAATGAAACCACTGACATATATTTTTTATTAAGTTTTATTTCTTTATCGGACAAAATAGAAAAGTACATGTTACCAAATTAATAATATACTTAAAATAACAACATTCTCACATCGAAAGAAAAAATTAAATTTAATTGCCTTAAAGGTGTCTGAGTGCCATGGTCAGTTCAGACAAAAATGGTCTCAGTCTGGTGCTTATATTTTTCCATTGGGTACTGGTAGTCATGTTTCCGGCTAAATCTCGTTGGGTCTTCTCAATAAGGTTCTCGTAAAATGTCAGATGTTTTAAAGGAATATAGTAGAGCCTGTCTTGCAAATTTTTGAGTTTTCCTTTGAATATTTTATTCTGGCAATGCAGTTGTTCAAGAGGCATATTCTTCAGCTCTTCTAATTTTCTACCTTTTCTTATCACATCACACACAGTCCACTTTGCAAATTACTAAAAGACGTTTTAGTTAATACTTTTCCAGGATTTTCATTTGCGATTCTCATCCAACAAACTGATGAAATGTTTAGTTTAGACGTATTTAACATGGTGTTACTGGCTTTATTTGAGTCTGAAATGTTGTGCCTCCAGAGGGACTATATTAAAAGGATTTTGGTGACGAGCACTTTTAATTGTGTTTTCTAAATCAGTTGGCACATAGTTTTTCTTAACTTTTTTCTTTTTTCGATCTGCGCAAAATTGCGATCGCATAGCAGGAAGGAATGGCCGCTTAGTAAAAATTTCTGCCCAATTTCTTGGAATATGCTGTTTGCTACAAGATAAATAAATAGAAAGAGAAGCATACGATTTTTGTCCTGTCCGATGCAGTTATCAGACCATATAGTAAGTTTTCTCTCAACTGGAAGATCTCTCTTATTCAGTACTGCTAACAATGCCGATGCCACTTCATTTCCTCCTCTTCCTGTAAGTGACTCATTCCATAAGCGCATGTAGGCATTTCCGTTATTTGACATGTGAACACAAAGATTATAGCATGAGAGCTGCCGACTATAAAACATCTGGCTATGGGTCAACGTTGGGATAAATAAAACTTGTTCCATATCTATTGATAAAACTGAGCGGTCACTTGTTGGCTTTTGTGATTCCTTCTCATCGTTTTGCATTTCATTCCTTGCCTTTTCCGCCTTTCTATGATGCAACTCTAATTTGGAGATAAAAGACTGTTTGCTGATGTTGTCACTAGCAGCCCTTATCTTGTTTTGATATAGGTCACAGGTGGAGCATGTGTCTGACTTTGGTTTACCAAATCTTAAGTTTGGAAAATCTTTTTTGAAAATGTCTGAAAATTACCAGTATGTGGCTATAGTATCAGGATATTTTTCTTTAAAAGCTATAAATAATCTGTTCATATTAAGGCCTGCACTAAGGAATTCTTTGGACGATTTGTTCCTGCTGTAGTGGTTTTCCTCTTTGGGCAATGCATTAATGTAAGCTTTTGTTTGCTCTCTTAAACGAGGAAAATATTTTCGTGGTTTATTTGCTTGCCCTCTGCAATCCTTATAAATAGTTTCCCTTTTCTCTTTCTTTCCTACTAATACTTGTACCCTTTTATGGGATAACGCAAATATATTTGAAAAGGTTTTACGACAAACTTGGATATGCTTCCCTGTGCCATCGGGAATGGTGTAGTATACTGTACATTGCCTGCGACTTTCCCTAGGATCATCATATTCGCCATGCCGCCGCTTGTTCATCGGAACAACTTGAATCAACCCAAGAATGTAAGTACTTTGTTTTTGGCTGAACTAATTGTTTGCAAAGTCTTAAAGTAAGGTTAACTTATCACGTTTTGTTTTGGCGGGTTCTTTTCAGGAACTGAGGCTTCCTTGTAGTTTCTATACCGCTTCCCAGATAATCTTAATCTCTTTCTCTCATTTTCAATACTCTCCGCATTTTTTTCACGCCTTTTTCTTCCATCTACGCCACCATTGCCTACAGAATTTTCACGGTTTTCTATTGGAGAACCACGT
Source organism: Endomychus coccineus (assembly GCA_958510875.1). Taxonomy (NCBI): domain Eukaryota; kingdom Metazoa; phylum Arthropoda; class Insecta; order Coleoptera; family Endomychidae; genus Endomychus; species Endomychus coccineus. Next base: position 197,993,492 of record OY294067.1, on the reverse strand, counting down.
GCAATGCTGCTTGCTTGACGACAATAATGACATTGAAATAAGTAAGTGTGGCGTGGCACATAGACCCTTTTTTGATTAAACATGATGTGGCACTTACACGTGGAGCCATCTTTCGACGCATCGCAGAAGCCTTTGCAGTTTCTAATGCATATAGACCCTTTTCAGATGCATTGGGGTTGGCACGTTTTCAAGCAAAATATAGATTTTTGAATATATGGCACTTAGACCCTTTAGAAGTTATACTCTTCAATTTTAGTGTGTTTAGTCACGTTTACAGTAAATCGCCGAGTACGCGCCTATAAAAATGAGTGAACCCCGGAAGTTTCGAAATGAAAATAAGCTGACGAAGAACTATTGGCGATACTAGAAAGGGACGATAACGATAGTTGTTTCAATGATTTGGCGCTAGAGGATGGCTTAAGTGAAATTGAAGGGACTAACATACTGACTGAAACTGATGAGATAGATGACGTCTTGCAAGTTAGTGATAGTGGAATTGAGTTGACAGATTCTACAGATGAACTAGACCCGTCAGTAAAATTTGATACTGATCATCCAACTTATTCTTCTAAAGATGGTAGTGTGTGGGCAAAAGTTCCACTTACTACGAGGATGAAGAGAAGAAAATGTAATATTCAAGAGGTTTTAACAACTTTGACTAGATATAGTTCCCAATTTTTCACCATAAAAGAAGCTTTTGAACTATTTTGTTTCACAAGATATTATGCATGTGATTTCATCGGAGACGAATAGAAAAGCCGAATCATATCATGCGAGAAATGAGGATCCATTTTCTCCTTTTGTGCAAGAAGAACTGGAAGCATTTATTGGTCTGCTTTTTATTTTAGGAGCCTGGCACGCAGCGAAAGAGCCAATATATGCTATGGAGCCAAGATCCAACTTTATGTCGGCCTCTGGTATCATCTGCCTTGTCTCGCAACAGATTCCAACAGATTATGTGCTTTCTAAGATTCGACAATTTTGAAACAAGAGAAGAAAGGAGACGCACTTATAAATTAGCACCAATCAGAGATGTTTTTGATGGTTTTGTATCAAATTGCGGAAATTCTTTAAATCCATTTGGACACTTGTGCGTATATGAGCAGTTAGTCGTATTCCGAAGCAAGGCTCCTTTTCGGGTTTACATGAAGAGTAAGCCGGACAAGTACGGCTTTAAAATTCGGGCTTTGGTTGATTGTAATCCAGCATATACAGTAAATATGCAACCTTATTCAGGTAAAGTAGGAAACAAACCAGAGAAAGGCCAAGGACAAAGGGTAGTGATGGACCTTGTAAACCGTTTATCTACAGGATATGGAATAACTACTGATAATTTTTCTACCAGTATTGAGCTAACCAATAAGCTTTTGGATAAAAACGTCACCTTGTGTGGTATACTGCGTGAAAATGAACCTCATATTTCAAAAGAACTACTTCCAGCAAGATATAGAAAGGAATTTCCAACCATGTTCGCTTTTATGGTAGCTAAGACCTCATTTTCCTACGTAACAAAAAAAAATGCGGCAGTTATTCTTTTATCGACAGAACATATCGATGACAAAATAAGTGGAGAGGAAACTAATTACAAACCAGACATCATCTTACAATACAATAAAACAAAGGGTACAGTGGACACAACAGATAAATTGGCAAAGGAATTCACGACACAAAGAAAAAGTAATAAACTATTAAACGTAAGAAACGAACAACCTGTTCCTGTTATTGGCAGACAGCAGCGATGCTTCTTATGCGACAGACGTGAAGACAAGAAATCTCGAAAGTTTTGTATTCGATGTAATTAGTTTGTATGTGCAGAACATTCAAAAAATATAACAGTTTGTAACAATTGTGATAATCAAATTATTATTTACAATGTCACCAAAATTATTGTTCTTTTTTCATAATCATTTTTGTTTTTATTATATCTTATCATTTCATAATATTTTTCAAAATGTGCTTACTCATTATCAATGCTTACAACTTTTTCATGTAAAATAGATTTTCTATAAGCAGAATGTGTTTTATTTTGAATATTCCTCAAATATAACATTAAAAGAATAATGATAAGCCAAAAAAATTTTGTGGTACATTTGCACCCCACTCGGTTTTTAATGTTAGTTTTTGACCACGGATTCATGAAGGCTAATGAAATCCATAGTTCGAGTAGTATTTGAAAATTGCGACTCATCAAGTGAACATTAATTTAGTTTGCTCACATTGTGAGAAGTATTGGTTTCCTAAATCAATTACAATAATCGTAGCAATCTTAAGTTTCAAGAAAGATACAAAGTGAAACGGGTGATGAACAGGTGAGCTCAGCTCCAACGATATTTGCGAGTAGTATTTATTAAAATATTATAGAAAACTATATATAAAAATTCTCGGGAAATAGGTCACAATAACACTTTGTTTTAACTATTCGTCTTTACGTACGTTTCGGTCTCACGACCATCATCAGAAGACTCACTATGTCTAAAAAGGGGGTTTATTAAAACTAATTATAGCACAAGCGTCCAAATCGCACAATTAAACTTCAATTAAAAGAGCCCACGCCGTCGAAACGAACAGAACCACGAATAATCGAATTGTATCGTCAGAATTAATGTATAAAAAATTATTTTTTTGTAGTAAGAATCCGCTATTCAGTAATATTATTAAAATATATGAGTGCATATTGATTGGTATTCTCACAAAAAATGAGAAGAACGAAGTTATTTGTCAAGTATCTACTTTCGAAACCAGATGTGTACGATTTATGACAAGGCCCTTAAGAACGGTTTCAGGCCTGTACTGGGAAATAACAATTACGAATTCTTCCTAAAAACATTTTCTACACTTATAAAGACGTATGTAAGAATTTGCAAGAGATTATTTAATCAAATTAGTATAAATATGACTTAGATTTTGTGTGTCTACCCTATGATTTACAGATTTGGGGTCCCGTTTTATGTGAATCATCTCCAGGATAGATCTTTTATAATAATTAGTTTCCTTAGTTAAGATGTTAACATTTTTGTAATCAAATTGATGGTTATAATCAAAGCAATGCTTAGCAAGGGCGGTGGAATTTTCTAAGTTGTTATTTCTTGTGCTATATTTATGGCCGTACATTCTTTTTTGTAAATATTGTTTAGAGATTCCAGTATAGGTTCCATCACAATCTAAACAATTCAATTTATACACTGTGTGGGTTTGTTTATCTTTGGGTATTAACGGTTTTAGATTTGAGAAATATTTCCCAACACAGTTAGTAGGTTTATGCGCTACATTTATATCATACTTTTTCAAACATTTTTTGATTTTCTCTGAGGTCTCCGGAATGTAAGGTAGAGTTATAAAATTGTCTGTATTACCTTTTATGTTATTTTTATTAGACGAACCATTATAGATTTTGTTTATTCTTTCTTTAATGATAGGATTGAAAAAAGTTTTTGGGTAGCCATTCAATTCTAGTGTAGTACGAACAATTTTTAAATTTTTGGGGCGGTCATCTGCGTGGGACAATTTTATCGCGCGATCTGTAAGGCTGTTTATGACACTTTTTTTATAACAAGCTGGTGCAACGGAATTGAAGTGAAGATAACGTTGAGACCATACTTCTTTAGTAAACCAAGAGGTTTTCATTTTCCATCAGCATCATGCCTAATGTTCATATTATAGAAAACAGGATGATTTAAATATTATCAACAAAGATTCATTGAAACTAAAATGCATGAATAAACATGAGCTCATTTACTCCCATGATTCTCGTCTGTTGCCTCTGGTTATTGATTTTTTCTTTTTCTATTTCGATTCTGTTAAAGTTATGATGAATGGGTGTTATGTGTTTTGATGAGGATAACATATTTTTTTCTTTTCTTTACTCATTGGCCTACCTATGGGATGCAAAACTTTCAACTGTTGAGGAAAGTCACGTGTTGGTCGTCTACGACTTCCTTCGCATGTTATATCGACAACTTAAAACTTTTTGAAACATAGACACACTGCATCCGAGAATAAAAATTCTTTGATTCACACTATCAAGACTTGGGTAGTTTCGACTTGACATGTCTAACCAATAAACTGCTGACATGAATCAGATCCTATTTGAATATCGTTTCATGGAACGTTACATACCATACTTTTATGTGAGTTTTGCACATATCTACATACATAATAAGGGACCTTACACTGCTCTATATTCGCAAGTTCTCATGAAAATTATGGGAATATTTACTATAAAATTACGCCAAACTCTCAGCCTTCCTTATTATTCCCATAAAAAAAATTAAGACAAACTTGCCTAACCCATAGACGTTTTGTAGTTACTGAAAGCATGTATAATATGATAAGTCTGCTAAAAAAAAGTTATGTTACTACAATACTACATCATCGTAGGAATCCGAATCATCATTTTGGTCTTCTACTCCTGCTTATTTTACTGGCCTAATATTGACATTAATGACACCACCTATCATGAATAATATCAATGAACAAGCAGGTCTAATTCCACTTACCAATATAGTTAATATTTTGATCATAGCGAGAGAATTAGCTGTTGATATACCGGACTCAATGTTCAACCTACTTAGGCAGGTCTACGCAAGATAGTTCCTTAAAATTTTGACTTGTTGGTTTTTGGACAATGTTAGACTTCGAAGAAAATGCCTCACTGATAACTGTCAATTCAAACAACCCTTCCATCGAACTGATTCAGAGTTCCTTCCACGCCTTTATCTGTTTCTAACTATTAGCTATATATTTTCGGTTCCTACTAGTTAAGGAAGTTAGTGAGCTACGGATCACAGTTATTTCCTATTGTGTAATGACTCCGAATGACGACAAATGAAAAATTCCACGTATCGTGTCCTAGTCACCTACAAAGTAATTGACGTAATCTATGAGAATTATGT